>QEPC01003278.1:2535608-2591081 GCA_003113815.1 Sphenodon punctatus
AGGGAGGAAAAATGAGGAGTTTGGTCTTGGCCATGTTGAGCTTGAGTTGACGTCAGGACATCCAGGCGGAGATATCAGAGAGGCAGTTGACGAGGTGTGAGTGGACTTTCCACGATCCCCCCTTCTGACTGACTGTGACTCAGTTTCCCCACTAACAGTCTCCACTGGCCATAGCTCTCTCCAGAACTGTCCCAGTCTGTAAAGGAGTAACTATCCTGCCAAGAATAGTTCTGAGTTCTGAACCTCTGAGTCCCTGGAGGTTCCCAATCACAGAAATTGTATTAAGGTTCACCCAAGTATCTAACCTGGGATGTCCCTGCAACTGTGTTATCCAATGCTACTTTCACACAAACACACCAAACCTTTTAAAAAATAATTTGTATCTATAAATTCAGATTAGTTAGAAGACAAACTTGATTCAAAAGTGCAAGTCTAACAAAAGACTTGCAAAAAGTAGTAAGTAGTCTCGGAGTGATAAGGTGCTGTTTTGAATTGTGTCACCCCACACAGCTTCCATGTTTAATTAAAAATTTGGAACATGAAATTGGAACGTCTATCTGACAAAATTTCCTTGGGAAAACTAGCTCTGATGAGTATAGTAAAGTGGGCATCCGCAACGGTGGCTGCTTCTATGTTACTAAGAGTTATCACCACTAGGCATCGGGTCGCAAAGCCCACCAGGACCAATAAATATTTCTTGCCACTTGCTGAGGGCTTCCTTAAGGCCCCCACAATGTCATACCTTCAAATATCTCCTTAAAACTCACCTCTTTCGCTCTGTTCTGTCTGACTCTTTATCCTGCTGAGCCACTATTTCCTATACCTACGGTCTGTTTACCCTTATCCTTGCCACATGTACCTATCTGCTGTCATTCTCATCGTAACCAAGCCAAGTACGTGCGCTTGAGACCTCGCATCTTCATGAATGTTAGACCCCTTGTCTCTCCCTCTGTTCCCCTTTCTAAGTCTCTCCCCCAGCTCCTGTCTCTCTCTGCCCTAGGGGCAGGGACCGTGTCTATTTTATTACTTTGTAAAGTGCCAGGTACACTGCTGGTNAGGGACCGTGTCTATTTTATTACTTTGTAAAGTGCCAGGTACACTGCTGGTGCTATATAAATGTTTGTTAATAATAATAATAATAATAATTAATAATATAGTGAGCCAGCAATCTCGTATAACCAGCGTGGGAGGGCATATGGGGGCCTGGCTTGCCTTGTGGCGCAGGCTGCCCCAATTAGGGATATTGGGATAGTCATACTCCCACAGCTCGCACTTGGTGCTATTGTTACGTTGGGTCCTCGAAAATGGGTAATAATTACTGTTTACCTGCTGCTTTGTAATGCGGGTTCCTTTAGGAAAAATAGCTGGGATTTACTAGACGAGTTTATTGCCCAAGTACCAACTGACCATCCAGGGACTATATTAGTGCTTGCCGGAGATTTTAACTCTAGAATTGGCCCAGACGATCTGGCCTTAGCTCCCTTCTGTGATTTGTCCGTGTTGCCCCCAACGGATTCACTGAGGACAAGGGCCTGTAAAGACCTGCAAATCACTACATCAGGTATTAGGCTTGCGGAAATGGCAGTGGCACATAATCTCCATTTCCTAAATGGGGCTGGATTTGGGGATTACACAGGGGAATTTACGTATGTGGGTCTTCTGGGTTCAAGTATTATTGATTTTATTTTGGTTTCATCTGCAGCTCTCCCATACCTGATGGATTTTTCAGTTGGTACGGAACTTTTAGGTGACCACCTACCACTTCATTTGGTAATCAGGGGAGAGTGGAAGGATACAGTAAATAGTAACATCTTAATCCCAGTAGTAGAGAACTTAGAAGTTTGCAGGGCCACTCCTTGGAATGATAAGATGACCGCTAAGGCGAGCTTATTAATCCAACAACCATCTATAAAGCTACTTAGGGGTATGTTGATGCAAGCCGACAACTCATGTGACGTAGTGGACCAACTTACAGGTAGCATCTCACAGGCTATACAGGTTTGTGATGACGTGCCCAGGACTTCTAGCTCGGAGAGGATGGGGAAAATTTGGTTTGACAAGGACTGTTGGTCCCTTAGAGTGGAGCTGAAGCGGCAGTATAGGGCCTTTAGGCAGAGCACCCTCTGTAAAATGCCATCGAATTACATCAAGCTTACGAAGGAATATAGAGCCCTGATTAAGGAGAAGAAAAAGCAGTATGAGGAATCAGTATGGCGGGAACTCCTTCGGGCTTCTGACCTTAAATATGCTAGGACCTTTTGGTGTATAATAGCTCGCTCTGCGGACCCTAGCATAAGGGTGCTGGAACATCTGATTTCACCAGAGGTTTGGGTGAGCTATTTTACTGCTCTTTATCGCCAGGGAGGGGGCCAACAGGAGGAGGAGTCCCTGGGTAGAGAGGACTTTGAGGCACTTCCCTTATGGTCACCGGTTAAGGAGGAGGAGGTAGATATCTTGATCGACTCCTTTAAGAGCAATAAGTCTCCTGGTTCAGACCTAATACATATTAATTTCATCAAAGAACAAAAGGACTGGTGGACACCACTACTTGCGAAATTATTTACGGCTGTAAATGACACTGGTAATATTCCTGCTGAATGGTCTATGGCCTTAGTAGCCCCTATTTTTAAGAAGGGCAAAAAAGATGATCCGGCCAATTATAGACCCATTAGCCTCCTTTCAGTGCTTGGGAAAATTCATGCAAAGTTTCTGCTGCATAAATTGTCGTTATGGATGCATCAAGAAAATATCGCCCCAGAGCAGGCGGGCTTTCAATGCAGATGCTCCATATTGCTTTATTTTATATCACTTATTGGCCAAGTATAGGGAGCAGCATGGGGCTGTATACATGGCCTTTCTCAATCTTAGGGCTGCGTTTGATTTGGTCGACAGGGGGACACTGTGGAGTAGGCTGCAGGGCTCCTCTGCCAACTGAAGGCTGGTTTGCTTGATTCGTGCATTGTATTTAAGATCTGCACTGAGGGTGAGGGTTGATCGACGAGGACATGTCACCGCCCCAATTAGCATTCACTCTGGAGTAAAGCAGGGCTGTGTCCTTGCTCCAGCCTTGTTTAATTTTTACTTGAACCCTGTCATCCCTATGATGGCATCTCCGGAGTGCCTCCCGCTTAAACTGGCCAGTAGGCCTATTGGGTGTCTCTGCTATGCGGACGATGTGGTCTTATTATCGCAGGTCCGCATTGGTTTGCTTAGACAACTTAAAATCTTTGCTAATTTCTGCGAAGTTAGCAGATTGACATTCAATTACCAGAAGTCCAAACTTGTGGTGTTTACTAGCAGAAAGAAAACATACAAATGGAGTATAGGCCTTCAGGAGATCCAGCAGGTTATGACCTTTAAATATTTGGGAGTTTTGTTTAACCACTCCCTTTCCTGGAAAGAACATGTTCATAGGTGTCTGGTTGCTGCTAAAGGGCCAGCTCGTGCTATTCAGAGTTTCTTTGCACGACAAGGCGGCATGGCTGTTGCTCCTGCCCTTCGGGTTTACAACAGTAAGATCAGGGCACAGGTTCTCTATGGGGCTGAGTTATGGGCCCCCTTTGCTAGGAGGGCCCTGGACTCTTTCCATGCCAAATTTTTGACTGGCCTTTTGGGAAACATCAAGGGGACCCCCTATGCGGTGGTGAGGTTGGAGTTGGGACAAAGGGAATGACAGTAGATGGCTTTGGAACAGGCCCTTAAGATGTGGAGTAGAGCCTTCCTGGGACAAGGGTCGTTGCTCCTTATGGAGCTTAGGAATTATAGTTATATAAGCCCATGGCGGAGTAGGGTGGAGGACCATCTCCAGGAGATAGGGCTAGCATGGGAGTATCTAGCTCACAGGCCCTATATCACAGTGGCAAGGGAGCTTACTCAAAGGACACGTGACCTCGATAGGCAAACAGAGATGGCCAGGGTAGGGGATGCTGGGCACCTGAGGAATTACGATCGGTGGGTCCCTCCCCTAGATTGCATGGCCCCATGCTTAGCCTTGCGGATTTCAGCAAAGGCTAAACAACTGCTTTTCTGGGCCACAGTAAATGCAATACCATTGAAGGTTTGGGACGGCCGCTTCATGGGGGTTCCCTTTGGTGAGCGACTTTGCCCTTTTGATTTCCTTGAGGTGGAGACGGTCGCTCACATGATATTGTGCTGCCATCTATATGATAAGCCCAGGGAAGAGTTTCTGGCCCCTCTTTTGAATCAGCTGCCGGGTAGATCTGAAGAAGTGGTGTTGGGGTCTGTAGGAAATACTCAGCCAATTGTGGAATTCCTCTCTCACATGCTGGAGGCGCAGACATGCTTTCTGGAATATAGAGTGACTCCAGAGGAGCTCTTGTAGGTGACTTTGGGGGATAAATCTGTTCTTGTACCTTGGCGGGAACATTTGAATGGGTACTAATTGGTCCCTATAGTAGTGGTTAGACATTGTGCCTTGGCACTTGCTGTATCTTCCAGCCATTAGGCTGTTTATTGTTTGTGTTGTGATGTTTGTGGCTATTTTGTTATGCAATGACCTGGTGTCACGCCTAATAAATATTATTATTATTATTATTATTACACAAGCACACCAAAGCTTGTTTAAAAGAATTTGTATTCATACATTTGATTAGTTCCAAGACAAAATCGATTCAAGAGTGCAAGTCCAACGAAAGGATTCAAAAAGTAATGCAATACTAAATTCACTGGAAAATTCCCTGACTAACATCTTACCCTGCTTATAAGTCCATGTTACACAGCTAGACGTCTGTAGCTGGGCCCTTTTATTCTTGATCACTTTTGATGCTTCTCAGTTCATGTCTCAGCTGGGTCTCTTTGAATGGGTGTGTTTATTTGCTTCTCTTTGCCCTCGTAAATACTTTCTAGCTGGCTCCCAAAAGATTCTCCCTTTTTCTGTTTCTGGGCCATTTGCTCAGTTTATGGAAGCTACTGGTAATTCAAGTACCCTCCATTAACACTTCATCTACATTATAATTATCTTCCCTTCCTGTCCCAAATTCCGCTTAACTTATTTTGGGGTCGCATTCTGTTTTCTACTTTCCAAACTTAATGTTTCTTTATATTGTCCCCTTCCCCTCAGTGCACCCAGTTTTTCTAGACAACTCCAACACCATCAAACTTACCATGTTTTACATAATGGTTTCAGGTACAAATGTGTTGTTTGTTCACATGAAAACCACAATACATGCTTGTTACATACGTGTTGTTTTCATAAGTCCTGTCACAGAATGCTTTTTAGAACAGTTTATTTTGATTCTGAGAAGGGAGGAGGGTACTAGTTTTGTGTAAGAGGCAGAAGCTGAGACAGCAGGATGGTGTGGGAGTTTCATTGGGTAACAGCAATCATCTATAGCTGATCTCAGAGTGAGACTTCCCTGGAGCTAATATAGCTTTTAAACCAGGGTCACACTCATCTTAAAGCAAGGTAATGACAAAATAAAAAAATGTTTTTAAAAAGGGAAGAAACAAATAAACCATAGATCTCAGCATGGTCTACATATAGTTTTTGTGCTCATAGAACTATTCAAATAGGGTAGTGATATTTTTGATGATATAGTTCCATTAGTACAAGGCCTAGTGTGAATGTAATTCAATTGATATTTGCCTCCACCTCCCGAAAAGGAGGGATGGGCGGTGGAAGGCCCTTTGCTGTGCCCGCATGGAAGAGGGGGCAGGGCAGTTGGGGGTTTCCCGCCTCAGGGCTGCAAAGGGCCCCGGGGTGGGAAAAAGAGCGTGGCAGCATTTCTTGTAGCGGACCCAGCCGGGGTTGCTAGGCAACCCCGCCGGCCATGATTGGCTGTGAGTGGTCATGTGGGCCGCGCACGATGGGCGGGGCCCACGTTTTAGTTAGGAGACTGCGCTCCGGCCCCACTTGCGGTCTGGAGTCTCAACAAATGGCAGCAACTGCAGGAATTGAGGCTTTCCTTTCACCCCCAGGACCACAAGAATCACACGGTGGGTGCAGGATGGGAAAGGCAAAATAGAAGGGGGCTGCTGCGGCGGCCAACAAGTGGCAGTGCATGGCCGCGCAGGCGGCCGTACCCCCCACCCCAATGTGGGAACACCAGAGGGGGACAGGGAGCCTGTGGCCAGCCCTGTGAGCTGGGATATCGTGCCCCCCCCACCGATGGGGCAGACAGATAGGGGGGAGGAGGTCCCCCTACGGGTGAGGCTGGAGGGGTGTGAGGCACTCCTGAGGGAGCTCATGAGGGCCCCCGACCAACCTCCTCACCAAATGGTCCCCAGGGTACAGGTTGGGAGTGTCAGCGGGCTAGAGCTCAGGCCCTCTGTGGCCCCCCACCCCCGCATAGGGTGGGACACATAATCAACCACCCTGCCAGGTTCATTGAGCAGGGGGACGCAGAGGGTGAAGTCCAGCCGCACAAGGGCACCCGTCCCCCGCGGGGCAGATCTGCAGGGCCTATAGAGACCCTAGCGCAGCCCTCCCTCACGGCGGCGATGGTTATGGCTGGGGGTGCATGGGGGGAGCGTGGGCTGGGCACCACCGCTGGACACGGCTTTGCCAACCCCTTGGAATCTCTGGACACTCCTGGCATACCAAGGGCCCACAACCCTGGCTGGGGCCCCAGACAGCTGAGCCGGCCCGTGTGCAGGGCTGGGCTAGGGAGCCCCTTCCTCCCTTTTTCTGCGCAGAGGCCGCACCGGCAGCCCTGGGACCCAGGGGCGGAGGATGGGGATGACCTATGGCAGAGGATGGCACGGTTCGAGAGCACTCTGCAAGCCTTGACACAACAGCGTGCCCAGCAGCAGGAGAACAGCAGGGGATGGCAGTATTGGCAGCCTATAACCCAGGTGAGGCGGGGGCCCAACCATGGGGGGCAGACAGCGGGTGTGTGGTTGCACCCCCAGGCAGCAGCTGCAGCCATGAATGCAGCTAGAGGGGCCAGTAGAGCAGCAAGCACCTCGCACCACATGGGGGAGGCTAGTAGGCCACAGCTGTTATGGTGGAACGGAACTTTGGTCCTGGAGTCCGCCCCTTCTGCGCCTTTACCCGGGGCCAGCAGTGTGGTGGGATTGCCAGGGACAGGGCCAGTCCAGGTGCCGGGGCTAGGGGCCGTGCTCCTTGAGGGGCAGACGCTACAGGTATGGGCCCCTCCGGTCATAATTCCCCCACCACAATGCAGTTGGGCGGCCATTGCCCAGCCGCTGGAGGGGAGCCGGTGGCGGCCCCCTCCAGCGGGTGGGGGGTATTCGATGGTGTCCACCCCGATCGGGGATCACTTACTACCGGTGACCAGGAAAAAAATCTGGAAGGGTGAATACGTTGACATCTTCGCCCTATTGTTCAGTGATCCCATAGTCGATCCAGCTGAACAGGATGAAAAAAAAGGAGAAGGAGGATTTTAAGCGGCCAAAAGCTGAAAGGAACTGTTCGATTGGACCGCAGCCTTTTCCATTTACCAGGTCATCATGATCCAGGCTTACCCCACCTGGGCCAGGATCGAGCTAGACATGGTGGAAGCCATTTCCCGTCTCGCGGAAGACAAGTTGATCTCCCTGCGGGCTAAGGTTGAAGAGTGCCTGGGGTTGACGAAGGTAACAGCCCGCTGCCTCCAGTCAGTTTTGGGGAGCCTCAATTTTTGCGTGTCGGGTCATGGCGCCAGGGCAGGCCTTTTTATCCTGCCTCTATGCCAAACTGGCAGGTAACCCACTGCCTCACCACCATATCAGGGTCACCAGGGAGATGAGGGTAGATCTGCAAATTTGGGCAAACTTTCTGGCCGATTTCAATGGCATCAGCTTCTGGAGGGACCAGCTGTTGCTGGAGAACGACCTTCAGGTACATTCTGACGTGGCTGGCGGGGCGGGCTTTGGATTATTCATTAAGGAAAGGTGGGAAGCGGCCTCATGGCCACCTTACTTGGTGGAGCAGGGGGTCACCAGGGATCTCACTTTCCTGGAGCTCTTTCCCATTGTGCTGGCGGTCCATCTGTGGCCGAACGAGCTGGCAAACCACTCGGTATTGTTCTGGTGTGACAACCAGGCTGTTGTCCATGCCATCAACACCCAGTATTCCTGGTCTCCGAGGGTCATGAGGCTGGTTAGGGCTTTCATGCTCACTTGTCTGAAATTTAACATTCTCTTCCTAGTCAGGCATGTACCTGGTGTAGACAATGTTGTAGCTGACGCCCTCTCTTACTTCCAGATGGAGCGCTTCCGTTTGCTGGCACTGCATGCCTGGGCGACTCCAGAGCCATTGCTACCATCAGTTTGGAACCTTGGGTTGTAGAGCTGCACACTGCTGCTTGGGGATCCCTGGCGCCCTGCATGAGAGCGGCCTATGACAGAGCCTTCCGGGAATTCCAGCAATACCGGTTGGCACGCGGGTGGGACCTGAGCTTCCCCATCCCAGAGCAGCAAATTCTCCAGTTCACCATGCAAATGTGGCAGAGGGGGGCAGCCCTGGGAACCATAGCTGGGAAGCTGTCGATACTCGGTTTCATAAGCAACCTCATGGGTGACACACCACCTGACTGCGGGTTCTTTGCCAAGCGACTTTTGGAAAGTTGGTCCAGGGAGCAAGGTAGAGTGCTGGACCATAGGGCCACCATCACCCTGAAACTGCTGCTGGATGTGTACAATACTCCCCCTAGTTTGTTTTGATGTTTATGAGGTTTCATTGTTTAATTCACTGTTTAAGTTTGCGTTCTTTGGAGCTTTCGCATCAGTGAACTAGTAGCTGAATCAGCCAGGGACACTTCAGGTACAGTGCTGCATCTTGGAGACATTCAAATCAGCCCCACGTCAATTGCTGTGCACATTCGGCATTGTAAGACCGACCAGAGGGGGAGAAGGCAGGTGGTAAAGCTGAACAGAGCTGGTGGGACTGACTTGTGCCCAGTCATGGCAGTCAAAGCTTTCCTCACAGTACAGCGGACGTTACCAGGCCCCCTTTTCAGACATGCAGGCGGCCAGGACCTGACCAGGTACCAATTTAAGGCGTTCCTTAGGTCCATGTTGTCCCGCCTGGGATTGTCCCCAGCGGCATATTGTATGCATTCATTCTGGATAGGGGTCACCACATTCGCGGCACAGGCTGGCATGTCTGAGCAGGGTATCCGGGCGGTGGGCTGTTGGAGGTCTGGGGCCTTTCATGCCTATGTGTGGAGTGTCCCGCCTCCCCACTACCAGTCCTGACTCTTTTTTTGCCCCCCCAGGTGCACCCCCCCAGTGCTGAAAATGTGTGTGGATCGTCGGCCACAGCCTAGTACGATGGGCAGGCAAGGCTACTGGCCAGACCAGATGGGGAACCCAGCTGGGCTTATCGACGCAGGCCGAGATCCTCTGGAAAGGCCGGGGAGGCATGAGATGGCACCAACTCCTGCCAACCCTCCAGGCGCTGGCACAGGGGCCCCCGCCCGACATCCTCGTGCTGCACCTGGGGGGAAAACGACATACCCCACCTGAAGGGGGTGCAACTTATCAAGGACATTAAGAAGGACCTGTGGGTAATTAAGAACCTGTTCCTGGCCGCGCGGATCGTTTGGACCAATTTGGTCGAGTGGATTACGTGGGGCTGAGGGGTGCACCCCAGAAACATCGACAGGACCCCGAAAATGGTCAACAGGGATGTGGGCAGGTGGCTGGTAGGCTTGGGGGCAGGGGACGTATCAACAGTCGAGCGCTGACGCACAGATGCCCTGCCCTGTATAGACAGGACGGGGTTCACCTGTCGCCTGAAGGAAATGATCGATACCTGGGAGCCCTGAAGCAGATGCTGATTCGGGTGTTGGAAAGGTTCTGAAGGGTAGGTGGGGGTCAGGCTCGTTTGGGTAGCCCCGGAGACCCCTTAGTGGCAGGGGTCCAGTACCATAGGTTAGAATAGGGTAGATATGTCGTTTATTTATTTATTTAGTCAGATTTATTAGCTTCCCCCTCATGCCTGCGGCATCTCGGGGTCGTTTACAACAAATAAAAATAATAACAATAATCATAAAAATTATCCAATTTTAAAACATTTTAAAACAACCCCACCCATCACTTTAACAACATAAAATCCAACAGCCCCTCTCCCCCACCTACCCCACCATCCCACCCTCCCCTCCGAAGGCCTGGGCGAACAGCCAGGTCTTGCAGGCTCGGCAGAACGCCAGCAGACCCGGGGCCAGGCGAGCTTCTTCCAGGAGGGAGTTCCAGAGTCGCGGCCTGGCCACTGAGAATGCCCTTTCCATTGTGGCCCCCCACTTAACACAGGGGACCTCCAGGAAGGTGCCCCCGGTAGACTGCAGGGATCGCTCTGAGACATGGAGGGCGAGGCGGTCCCCGAGGTATGAGGGGCCCAGACTGTGTAGGGCTTTATAGATCAAAACTAGCACCTTGAATCTGGCCCGGTACGCTATAGGAAACCAGTGCAGAGTGCGGAGCACAGGTGTTATGTGCTCCCGCCATCCCGTCCCTGTAAGGAGACAGGGCGCCGCATTCTGCACTAGCTGCAGCCTCCAGACCAGAAACAGGGGAAGCCCCACGTAGAGCACGTTGCAGTAGTCTAGTCTCGAGGTGATGAAGGCATGGATGAGAGTAGCCAGATCTGACCTGTAGATATATGGATGGAGCCTCCGTACCAGATACAGCTGGGGGAAGGCGGCTTTAGCCACCGCCTCCACCTGCTGATCTAGACGGAGGTCCGAATTCAACACTACCCCCAGACTCCGAACCTCTGGGCTACAGGACGGCAGCCCCCTCCCCCACCGGAGGAGCCAACACCCACCTCGCCCTTCCCACCACCATTACCTTCCTTCTTATCGGGGTTAAGTTTCAGTCTGCTCTGCCGCATCCAATCCTCCATGGCCTCCAAACATTGGGAAAGTATCGAGACAGCAGGTCAAGACAGCAGGACCTGGGTCGGTTGAAAACGAGAGGTACAGCTGAGTATCATCAGCATATTGGTGACATTGCACCCTGAACCCTCTCACGATCTCCCCCAGGGGCTGCATATACACATTAAATAATAACTGAGAAAGGATCGAACCCTGCGGAATGCTGCAGATCAAGGCCTGGGGGCTTGATGTTTCAGCCCCCAGCACCACCCGTTGGCTTCTCCCCGAGAGGAATGAGCGGAACCACCTAAGGACAGTCCCATCCAGACCCCCTAGGTCTCGCAGCCATCTCAGCAGCAGCCCATGATCCATGGTATCAAAAGTGACTGAGAGATCTAGCAGGATCAAAAATGTTGAGCATCCTGCGTCCATCTCCCGGTGGAGATCGTTCACCAAGGCCACCAGTGCCGTCTCAGTACCATATCCGGGGCAGAACCCAGACTGAAAAGGGTCAAGGAAACAGATACTATCCAGATGCACCTGGAGCTGCAGTGCCACTGCCCGTTCAATAACCTTCCCTAAAAAGGGAATATTAGAGACGGGGTGGTAGCTGGCAAGTGCACCCACAAGAGTTATAAGCAAGAGTCATCTCCTTAAGAGATGGGGAGGCCCATCTTCTGGAAAGCAGGGTACGGCAAGCTGCGGGGCATCCTCCCTGGGAAGGGCGTTGAGCGAGGGTGGTAGGGACAAGTATGGTCCCCCATCGACAGGTGCCCTCAACCTTACTCAAGTTTGAAAGGATTTGGTCCCCCTCACCTGTGGCAGGGGCCACTGAGAGGGGGAGACTTAGTTAGGAGACTGCACTCTGGCCCCACTTGCGGTCCGGAGCCTCAACGAGCGGCACCCACCCTCCCTTCCCCGCACTGTGGGTTATTACTGGTCGCCAATTTCGGGGCCAGGAAGGAATTTTTTCGGAAACCCTAATCTGACCTCAATACCTGGGTTCTCATTTTTCACCTTCCTCGCAGTGCTGGGCATTTGGCTAATTGGTTGCCCCTTAGAATTATGGGGTGTTGTTGTGCTGTTGTCAATCATTGTAGCACTCTGGCAGGGGTCCAGTACCATAGGTTAGAATAGGGTAGACATGTTATAAGCAAGAGTCATCTCCTTAAGAGATGGGGAGGCCCATCCGCTGGAAAGTAAGGTACGGCAAGCAGCAGGGCAGCCTCCCTGGGAGGGGCATCGAGCTAGGGCGGTAGGAACAAGCATGGTCCCCCGTCATCAGGCGCCCTCAACCTTACTCAAGTTTGAAAGGATTTTGTCCCCCTCACCTGTGGCAGGGGCCACTGAGAGGGGGAGACGTTGTATGCAATTGGGGTACATCGGAACTACCCCTGGGTTACTGTTTGTGGTTAAAGTTCAGGTACTGGACCCATATTGCACTAGGCGATTACCCCCACCTGATTTTAATTGTAATTTGCTGAATAAAGAGTGCGACCGTTAAAATCCCAGCAATTGTGTCCTGTCTCCTTCGGTGTGTCGGCACTTGGCAAGGGCTCCTTTCTGTCAGTAAACAGTTGTCCTGGGAAGGCGTTTATTTAGGCAGGACTGTCTATATGATGGGGTTGTTTCTCAATAGATGTAGCTGCGTGTAGACAGCTGTTGATCCCCTGGAGATTGACAGGGGAAACAGTGCCCTGTGTTGATCCTGTTAGAACTTTCAGTGGCCTTTGGTACAGTTGATCATTAGGTGTTGTTGACATGACTGTAGGACTTGGCAGGGATCCACAGGACTGTTCTTGAGTGGTTCTGCTAATTCCTGTTGCGGAGGTCACAGAGGGTAGTTATTGGTGATTGCTCATTGTCCCCTCAGGATCTCTCATGTGGAATCCTGGCGGGTTCCATCTTATCTCTCCTTTCATTCAATGTGTTTTGGAAGCCTCTGGACAAGATCTTGTGTAAATTTGGACTCTGGAGTGAGGTGCCATTGGTATGCAGATGACAGCCAACTCTATCATTCCTTTTCATCTGACACCATTGTGGCCTGTTGGGTACTTCTTCCAAGCGAATAAGAATGGCCACTGTTGGAGACAGATGCTGGGCTCGATGGACCATTGGTCTGACCCAGTATGGCACTACTTATGTTCTTATGATCCAGGTTCTGCAGTGTTGGTGCTTGCTTACTCAGTGCCTGGCTACAATTGGGAACCAGATGTGGGTGACCCAACTGGCAAGGCTGAAATGATGATGGTTGGTCGGATCTGTGACCTGGGGGTTGGGGGAGGTAGGGGTGTCTCTCACTGATGAAGTCCAGCCTCCTTTGGTCACTCAGGTTCTCAGCCTTGGAGTGCTTTCGACTTCATTGCTGCATCTAGACCATAAGATTGCCCTGGTGGCTAAAAGCACCTTTCACTAACTCCTTTTATCAGAATCAGATGTGGTCGCCTAGGGATGTGCATTTCGGGTCTTCTGAAGATGGAAGTTCACAAAAAATGACCTTTTGGAGGGGTCTGAAATTTGGAGAGCACCCCCACGGCCCCACCCAATTTTAGAGCCCCTATCCCAGGCCAGTGGTAGTGTTAGCCCTGCCGGCTTCTCAGTGCTTGCACACGTCGTGTGTGCTGCAATAGCTCGGCTCACTCAGTCCCTGCACTTGCTTGGGTGTGTACAGGAAGCTGGAGGCAGGGTGGGAGGAGTCGTGTGTGTGTGTGTGACACGGGGCTATCTCCTATTTGCTGGGTGTGGGTGCAGAGCGAGTGATGCAACACCCCCTCGCCCTCTGTTGAGTCAGACAGGAGAGCGAGTGAGGGTGCTTGATAGAGAGGCAGGCAGGGCAGGGGAGTCATTCATTTAGTCATTTGTGTTAGTGAACTCTGAAGGAGGTGTGGGGCCCTTAAGGGGGCATCAAGTGTGAGACTTAAGCCAGTTCAAATAATACTTTTATTTGGTGGGGAGGGGAATCCTATCCTAGCTAGAAAAACTGGTGGGAGAGGGGTAAGAAAACCCCTTTGCTGGCTTTTACCAAAGTCCTAAAGAAATATGTTTGATCCTTTTCCAGTTTGAGTAATAGCAACTCTCTGCTCCAGGAATATTACTATTGGGTTGTTTTTTTTTGGGGGGGGGGGCAGCCTATCCCAGCTAGAAGAACTGTTTGGGGGAAATAACAGAACCTCTTTGTTTGCTTTCACCAAAGACCTAAAGAAATAAGTTTGATCCTTCTCCAATTTCTGCTCCAGTAATCAGTGCTAGAGGAGTGATGCACAGAGTGCAAATTTAGAGTTGTTATTCATAGGAAACTGTTGACTTGCCAATGAAAAGCGATATATACACCATTCACTTAATATGGCCAAGACCGAACTGCTCATTTTCTCCTCAAAATGTTCCCCTCCTACTTCCCTCTCAGTTTCCATTGAGAGAGTCACCATTCAACCGGTCCCCCAGGCACATAGCCTAGGATTAATCTTTGACTCCTCCCTCTCCTTTATGCCTCAGTTCCAGGCTGTTGCTAAATCTTGTTGCTTCACTCTATTGACCCTGCCTTACTGTTTCCACCTCAAAAACCCTAGTCCATGCTCTAGCCATCAATACTGTAACTTCCTCCATACTGGTCTCCCCTGCTCAGATCTTACCACCGTATCTCCATTCAATGCTCTCCTACCAAAGTCATCCACCTTGCCCATCGCTTTGACCATGTTTAGTCCTTCCTCTCCGCTCTAAACTGGCTTCCTTTATGTGAATGCATTCAGTGCAAGCTCCTGATCTTCACCTTCAACGCTCTTCATGGCCTTGCTCCCCCATATTTCTCCGCTCTTGTATCCCGCCACACTCCTGTCTAGGAGCTTTGCTGCTCCTCTGCCTCCTCCCTTGCCTGCATGCGAGTCCCTTACTCCTCTAAACATCTTCACTCCTTCTCTTTTGCTGCCCCCTCATGCCTGGAACTCGTTCCCCCCTGGATGCATTTGCTTTGCTTCCTCTCTCCCAACTTTCAAATCCTTCCTAAAAATCTACCTCTTTCATCATGCGTTCCCTAGCTCATCATGAGTGAAATTGGGTCCTCTTTTTTCCACACCCAGAAACTAGTTCCGTGTAATTAAATGAAGCACGTCCACCTGCAACGTCTCAACCTCATGAATGTACTCGTGTCTCTCCTGATGATTGCCTCTCCCTTGTCTCCCCCTCCATTGTCTCTTAGATTGTAAGCCCTATGGGTTAGGGGCCTGTTTATTACTATTGATTGTACATTGCCAGGTATACTACTGGTGTTATATAATAAGAATAATAATTAATAATAATAATTAATAAATAATATTTATCATTTAATGTGTAAAGTGTGTTCCGTTTGTTATCTGCACTAACTTTCTATAGAAGACAAGAAGTCCAAAAAAGACAAAAATTGAAAAGACAAGAATGACCCCTGTGCACATCCCTATGGCCACCATTAAGGCCGCTTTTATACGAGGCGCTGAAAAGCGCCTCCTGAGTCCTGCGTTTAGAGAAAAGCCACGCGGGGAGTACTGTTTGCATGCTCCCCACGCTGCCAGAAGTGACGTGCTCCCTGTTGTTGGCAGCGGCAGTGCCGCATGTAAACACTCCCCGTGTGCGGCTTTTCTTTCAATGCGGGACTCAGGAGGCGCTTTTCAGCGCTTCGTATAAAAGCAGCCTAACACAGCCTTTGTAACCACAGGCGCAGCTGTTTGAGGCCTAGTCCTGGGCAGGCAGCCTGGCCGTGGCATGCTGCCGAGCATGCATGTGCAAAACTAGCTGCCAGGGCCTTTTGCGCATGTGCAGCCTTTTTCCAAAATGGCCCCAGCACTGTCGGCACCATTTTGGAAAAAAAATGGCCCCAGTGGCTATTTTGCACATGCATGTTCGGTAGCACGCCATGGTGAGGAGGCCTTTCCGGGGCTAGGTCTTTAGACAGCCACACCAATGGTGCCTGCTGGTACTCCTGGCAAGTCCCACACAGCAGCGGCAGGCTGGCAGCAGTAGCTCCTCACCCTCATCCTCCGAGGCCAGGCCTGGTAAATATATGCGAGCTGGCAGGGCCCCGGAGAGGGGGAGGGGGGTAAAGATGGGCCCGAGGGGATAGTGGTCCTAGGGATGCGGCTCCCCACACCCAACCTCTGAGGCCAGTAGTGGGCCCCGGGGAATGGAGGTGGGGAGGCTGGACCCCGGTTCCCTTTTCTATTTTTATTATTATTTATTTAGTGCCAGCAGTGTACTTGGCACTGTACAATCAATAGACAGGTCCCTACCCCACAAGGGAAAGGGAGACAAGGGAAAGGTGAATGTCATGAGCAAGAAGGGTACGTTCATGAGGCTGAGAAGTTGCAGGTGCACATGCTTAACTTAGTTACAAGGAACTAACTTAGACCCTTTTTACATGGGTGGCAAACACCCATGAACGCCCAGAAATTTAGGTGTTCATGGGTGTTGCCGCCCATGTGAACTGTGCCGTGGCTGGGTTTGTGTGTGTGTGTGTGTGTGAATGCGTGCACACATCCATGCACATCCATCACCCACCCACGGAGTCATCCGAAAAAATGGAGGAGACTCCGTGGGTGGCAGTGGGAGGAGGTCGGTGTGCGCCCATCAGAACCTCCCGCCCAACCAGCACTTGCGGCCAGGGAAGAGATTCTGCTTGAGGGGCGAAGAAGAGCCAATTTCACTCATGACGTGCCAGGGAAAACCTGACTGAAGAGGTAGGTTTTCAGGAGGGATTTGGAAGTTGGGAGGGAGGGAGCAGAACGAATGTATCCAGGGAGGGACTTTCAGGTCTGGGGCAGCAAGTGAGAAGAGGAGAAGATGTTTGGAGGCGCAATATCAAACCCCACCTTTAGATATGAGTAGTCAAGACTGTGCTTCCTCCCAGAAATACTCTGTCCACAAAGGGCCTGTCTTGTGGGTGCAGAACAAGTTACCATTCCAGATCAGACCAGTGGTCCATCTAGACCATGGGAGGTCATTATTCTCTTCCACAGGCCACTTTGAAAATGAGTACAAACTCTGTGGGTCAGTTAGGAATTGGGGTGCTTAAGGGGTGTACTCGAATGGGGAAAGGAAGGGAAGAGGGTCCAGATCATGGATCTGTGCCATGAATCTATCACTTATCCTTGAGTGCATGTATCTGAGCTCACTCTTTCAGGTCTTGAGAGTAGGGGGATGAGTCAACAGGTTAGATCCAGGAATTGTCAATTGCCCAGATAAAAAGCAGCCATGGTCTGGATTTAGCCCCTCAGCTGAAGGCTCCCTGCCCCTGATCTTGTGACTTGCCTAATAGCCTGTCACTATCAGTGGCCAATCCAGACGCTTCAGGGATAATTAACCATTTCTTCTGATCATAACATCTATCAGGGAACATTTCCTCTTCCTAAACCCAAGCAGCTAGCTTCTGTCCTGACATGTGAGGGTTAATAATATCCTTGCTTCATGTTTATCACAGAAATGGAAGGCAGAAGATATTTTCTGATTCAATGGAAAACAAGCAAATAATAATTCTGTGAAGCCTTGTAGTGGAAAGAGAGTGCAACATGAAACAGGATTTTAAAATTTCATCTGCACAGCAGAAGGTCCTGCCAATTGAACCATTTCCAGTAAACAATCTGCTAAGTCTGACAGTCTGAAAGAATACCAGACTGCCGGGAGTGCATAGGCTGGGATTTTTAAACCTCCCCACCCCCCCCCATCAGAACAGTGTTTGTGAACAGTGGCTTAAACCCTCCCACCTCCCCACAGTGATCTTCCCAGCTTGGCTGATGGGCTTCCCTACCACAGTAAGAGCTGCAAATATCGGGAAATGCTATTTTTAGGGCAGGGTGTCTAAATCTGAACTATCCCAAGTCTGCACGGTACCACCACCAATCCCTGGCCGGAGAGACTCGGACCAAATCCGCATCTGCCCTGTGTAGTGCTCTCTGTTATACAACCTGCACTGCTGCTGCTGCTGCAATAAGCTGGCACGGGGAGATTGCAGCCTTAGCTCTGCTCTGTCATGCCCCACGTGGATGAATATTTTCATGGTGGGCAAAATGCTCCACTCCATCTTGCTTTCCCATAGTAAAGGCAATTCCCACAAATACCCATGGGATGACTGAGAATGGAAATGGTGCTTTCAGACTGTAAGGCTAGTATTATCGTCTTGAGGCAGGGGAGTGGGAGGAGATCTTGAGCAGGCAGGTTTATGGGCATAGCTAAGGTACTCCATTCCCAGCAGGAACAGAAACAAATTGTTAGTCTCTGGAGCCAACCAGTAGCTAACCAGCTACATGGGGGAGAGCCACGCCTGCACATAGCAGCTTGGTACATTGCAATAAGGGAGAGAGACTTGCTCAGGTGGGGTGTTTCCTGTTCTCTCTCTTGTGGAAGAAGAATTTGGCAGACCACATTGCACTAAAGGAAATTCACCTTTGAGGTTTCAGTGACTCTTCCTTTGCAGCAGAGAGGGATCCAGGCTGGATTTAGCTGTAGGTGAAGTAGGCAAAAGCCTAGTGTGGCAAATGTGAGGGTGGTAAAATGAACCAGGAGTGTTCCCTCCCCTGACAGCAGTGCAAGCAGCCAGCCTGTGGTTTGCACTGTGGGCTCAGGCAACAAGTATGCTCATGCTCCAGCTAAACAGCTGGGAACCAGAAGCACTACATCCCGTGCCTGCACCTCTTAAATTCACTAGCCTAAGGGCTACAATATGGGTGGGGAAAGAAGCATGAGCACTCCTTTCTCTGCCAGAAGTGCAAGCAGCCAGTCCAGGGCTGGGGTGGTGGGGAAGGGACACTGCTGCTTCCCCCATATCAGTTGTCAATGAGGAACCAGGAGTGTCCCTTCCTCAACCCAGTGAAAGGCCTGAGCGTAAACTTGAGAGTTAATACAGGTATTTAAGAACATAAGAAGTGCCATACTGGGTCAGACCAATGGTCAATCTAGCCCACCATCCTGTCTCCGACAGTGGCCAATCACGGTGGCTTGGGAGAAGCACCCAACAGGTCATGATGGGGGATCCATTCCCTGTTGTTTTCCCTCCAGCTCCAGTCATGTTCCCTGATCCTGTCTGGCTAATAACCGCTAATGGACCTATCTTCCAGAAATGTGTCCAAACCTCTTTTAAACTCAGCTATAGTACTGGCCCTTACCACAGCCTCTGGCAGTAGATTCCACAACCCAATTATACGCGGAGTGAAAAAATAATTTCTTTCATTTGTTTTAAACTTGCCACCCATGAGTTTCATGGAGTATCCCCTAGTTCTAGTACTAGCTGAGAGGGTAAATAACTGCTCCTTGTTTATTAGTTCCACCCCACTCATGATTTTATAGACCTCTATCATATCTCCTCTCAGTCATCTCTTCTCCAAACTGAAGAGCCCCAACCTACCAAGCCTCCCCTCATACAGGAGCCCTTCCATACCCTTGATCATTTTTGTTCCCCTTCTCTGTACCTTTTCTAGTTCAGCTATGTCTTTTTTGAGATGGGCGACCAGAACTGCACACAATAGTCCAGGTATGGTCGCACCATTGATTTGTATAGAGGCGTTATGACATCCTCAGTTTTATTCTCTATCCCGTTCCGAATAATTCCTAACGTTCTGTTTGCTTTTTTGACTGCTGCTGCGCACTGCAATGTGGATTTCATTGTATTGTCCACAACCATCCCCAGATCCTTTTCCTGAGTGGTAACTCCTACCTTAGTACCCAGCATTGTGTATGCATAGTTTGGATTATTTTTCCCTATGTGCATCACTTTGCACTTGTCCACATTAAATCTCATTTGCCATTTAGATGCCCAGGCACCCAGTGTCGTAAGATCCCGTTGCAGTTCCTCACAGTCTGCTCGTGTTTTAACTACCTTGAATAACTTGGTGTCATCTGCAAATTTGATCACCTCACTCTTAACACCCTTTTCCAAATCATTAATGAATACATTAAACAGCACCGGTCCCAATACAGATCCCTGAGGCACACCACTTTTTACATCTCTCCATTGTGAAAACTGACCATTTAGTCCTACCCTTTGCTTTCTATCTTTTAACCAGTTTCTGATCCATAGTAAGACACTACCTCCTATCCCATGACTTTTTAATTTTCTCAAGAGTCTCTCATGAGGGACCTTATCAAATGCTTTCTGGAAATCCAGGTACACTATATCTACTGGGTCTCCCTTGTCCACATGCTTATTTACACCCTCAAAGAATTCCAACAGGTTAGTGAGGCATGACTTACCTTTACTAAATCCGTGTTGACTCTTCCCCATTAAGCCATGTTTGTCAACATGCCCTGTAATTCTGTCCTTAATGATGGTTTCCACCATTTTGCCCGGCACAGACGTCAAGCTTACTGGTCTGTAGTTTCCAGGATCGCCTCTGGATCCCTTTTTAAATATCGGGGTTACATTTGCCACCCTCCAGTCCTCAGGTACAGTGGCAGATTTTAGTGACAGGTTACAAATTACTAACAGTAGGTCTGCGATTTCATATTTGAGTTCCTTCAGAACTCTGGGGTGAATGCCATCTGGCCCTCGTGACTTGTTAGTATTCAGTTTGTCAATTTGCCCTAGAACATCCTCCAAAATCACATTGATTTGTAGAGTTCTTCCAATTCCTCGCCCACAGAGCAAGGATCCAGCATGGGTACCTCTCCAAAATCCTCCGCAGTGAAGACCGACACAAAGAACTCATTCAGCTTCTCTGCAATGTCCTTATCTTCCCTGAGAGCCCCTTTTACTCCCTTGTCATCTAATGGTCCAACTGACTCCTAGCAGGTTTCTTGCTTCTGATGTATTTGGAAACGTTTTTGTTACTTGTTTTTGCCTCTTTAGCAAGCTTCCCTTCAAAATCTCTCTTGGCCTGCCTTATTAAGCACTTTACATTTACGTTGCCAGTGTTTATGCTTTTTCATATTATTTTCATTGGGATTAGCTTTCCATTTCTTAAAGGATGGCTTTTTGGCTATAATAGCCTCCTTCGCCTCCCCATTTAACCACAGTGGAAGATGTTTGGTCTTCCTGCTTTCTTTTTTAACTTGCTGGATGCATTTAATCTGTAGGGATGGGCGAACAGAACGGAGTTCGGAAATTCGGTTCGGTTTAAAATTCGAGTTCAGTTCAGAAGTTCGGTTCGGTCGACCGAACAGACCAAGTTCGGTCGAATTCCGAACAAAGTTAGGCCATTCAAAATCAGTTTTTTTGTGTGTTTGTTGCTACTAGGGATGGGCGAACAGAATGGAGTTCGGAAATTTGGTTCGGTTCGGTTCGGTTTGACATTCGAGTTTGGAAATTTGGTTCGGTTCGGTTTGAAATTCGAGTTCGGAAATTTGGTTCGGTCGACCGAACAGATCGAGTTCGGCTGAATTCTGAACTTCCGAACCGTGTTCGCCCATCCCTATTAATCTGGGCTTTCAGAAGGGTGCTTTTAAACAGTCTCCACGCCTCTTGCAAACTTGTAGCCCTTGCAACTGGGCTTTTTAGTTTCTTTTTAACTAGTTTCCTCATTTTGTCATAGTCTTCCTTTTTAAAGTTAAATGCTACTGCTGTACTTTTGTTTATTTTCATCCCTACAGAAATTATGTAAAATGTGATCATATTACGATCGCTATTGCCTAGTGGCTCCGTCACAGGTCCTACGTGCCGCTCAGGACTAGATCTAGAATAGCTCCTCCTCTTGTTGGTTCCAGAATCAGCTGTTCTAGGAAGCAGTCATTTAGGGCATCCAGAAATTTGACTTCCACATCCCGCCTCGAGGAAACATTCCCCCAATCAATATTAGGGTAATTGAAGTCAACCATTATTATTATGTTGCTGACTTTAATAGCCTGTCTAATCTCTTTTAGCATTGCTTTATCAGTCTCTCCGTTCTGGTCAGGGGGACGATAGTATCGCCCTACTGCAATATTCTTCCCCTTTATACCTGGAATTTCTATCCATAGAGATTCTAGGGAACAGTTTGCATCCTTTAAAATTTGAATTGTACTTGACTCAATGTTGTCTTTTACATATAGAGCCACCCCACCACCAACTCTATCTACTCTGTCATTCCGATATATTTTGTACCCTGGTATTACAGTGTCCCATTGGTTATCCTCATTCTACCATGTCTCTGTGATGCCTATAATGTCTAGATCTTCATTTAGCACCATGCACTCCAATTCTCCCATCTTACTTTTTAAGCTTCTAGCATTTGCATATAGACATTTATGTGTATTCTTTTTATTCTTCTTACTGTGCACATTATAGGAGACTGTATCAGGCACCCGGGAATTGTTATTTATCTGTTTTCCAGCGAATTCCACCTTAAGTCCCTTCATTTTTATCCCTTCCTCAATCTTAAGCAACTCTAAATCCCCTAAATTA
This sequence comes from Sphenodon punctatus, assembly GCA_003113815.1. Taxonomy (NCBI): domain Eukaryota; kingdom Metazoa; phylum Chordata; class Lepidosauria; order Sphenodontia; family Sphenodontidae; genus Sphenodon; species Sphenodon punctatus. Next base: position 2,557,719 of record QEPC01003278.1, read on the forward strand.
ACATCATCCTGCATAGATGCCACAGTCCAAACTGTGCACTCTACAGTGCTCATTGGCTTTCCCCCAGGTTCTAGTTTAAAAACTGCTCTATTACATTTTTAATTTTTAGTGCCAGCAGCTGGGTTCCATTCTGGTTAAGGTGAAGCCCATTCCATCTGTATAGGCTCTCCCCTCCACAGAAGGCTGCCCAGTTCCTGATAAATCTAAAGCCTTCCTCCTTGCACCATTGCCTCATCCACGCATGGAGACGTTAAAGCTCCACCTGCCTCTGGGCTCCTGCGCGTGGAACAGGCAGCACTTCTCAGAAGGCTACCCTGGAGGTTCTGGACTTGAGTCTACTACCTAGAAGCCTAAATTTGGCCTCCAGAGCCTCCGTCCTATATCTACCTATGTCATTGGTATCAACATGGACCACAACAACAGGTGTGGTCAGCATTCTCTAGGATTCTATCTATGTGTTGGTGTAAGGTCTGGTACCTTTGCACCAGGCAGGCAAGTTACCATGCGGTCCTCATGGCCACCAGCAACCCAGTTATCTACATTCCTAATAATCGAATCCCCAACTACCACAGCTGACCTAATTCAACAACATTGGTACCTGGCCCTGAAGAGATGAGCAAAGCTGTCCTGTGTCCAAAGGCAAACTCTTTGCTACCCCTAGGTCAGCGGCCTGACACATCTTGGAGGACATACCTTGGACCTTATGTTTTGCACTGGCTTTGAGGCGGAAGCTTCGTTAATGGGGGAGATATCAGCTGTGCCCTTGTCATGGATGGATCATTACCTCCTGCAGACCTCCCTTCTAGCACACGTCTGCCCCCGAAAGGGTGTGGAATCTATTCGGATGGTCCACCCCCGGAGGCTGTTGGACCCATTGCGGTTTCTTGGTGCTCTGGGGGAGTTACCCTGTAACCTTGACGGCCGTCTCATCGATGACCTCGTTAAGCTATGGAACACCTTGCTGATGGAGCTATCGATCAGACGGCTCCCAGGCGTCCGTTACCTAGGCAGAGGCTCCGCAGACTTATGTGGTTTTCCAAGGACTTGCGGAGGCTGAAGCAAGCTGGACAACGGTTGGAGCGAAGGTGGTGTCATTCTTGTGCTGAAGCCAACAGATTGCGGCATAGAGTTAGTTTATGAGCTTATGCCGTAGCTATGTGGGTAGCAAAGAGGGAGTTCTTTGCTACCCTCATAGCATCCGCAAAATCCCGTCCAGCGGAGCTGTTCTGGGTTGTGCGGGGGCTGGTCAGTCTGGCCTCCCTCCGACCCTGGAGTTGAGTCATCATCTGCCCGCTGTGACATGTTTGCGGATTATTTTGTGGATAAAATCGCTCATATTCACCATGACTTCGATGCCACACTTAATACAGTAGAGGAGGTAGAGGTTGTAGAAGCCCTGTCATGTCCAATTTTGTGGAATCAATTTCAGTTTGTGACACCCGCTGATGTGGTGGAGGTTTTGGGGGCGGCTTGGGCCACCTCTTGTGAATTAGATCCATGCCTGTCATGGCTAGTTGAGAGCTGCCGAGAGACAATGGGGCCATTGCTGGCCAGGGTGGTCAACACCTCCTTGTGGGAGGGCAGAGTGCCGAGCTGCCTCAAGGAGGCGGTGGTGTGGCCCCTGCTCAATAAACCATCGCTTGACGTTGACTCCCCTGCCAGCTATCGGCCTGTCTCTAACCTTCCCTTTTTAGGAAAGGTTATTGAACGGGTAGTGGCCCGACAGCTCCAGGAGCATCTTGACCGCGTCGGTTATCTTGATCCCTTTCAGTCTGGCTTCCATCCAGGTTATGGCACTGAGACTGCACTTGTAACTTTGGTAGATGATCTCCGCCGCAAGAAGGATCGGGGTCGATCAACCCTATTGATCCTGTTAGATCTTTCGGCAGCATTTGATACCGTTGACCATGAGATGTTGGTGACGCGCCTGCAGGACAGTGTGGGGGTGGGAGGGACTGTTCTCAAATGGTTCCGCTCATTCCTGACCAGAAGAACTCAGCGGGTGATTGTTTTTCATCTTACCGAGACCTCTCATGTGGCGTTCCGCAGGGTTCTGTTTTGTCCCCTCTCCTGTTCAACGTATACATGCAGCCGCTCGGTGAAGTGATCAGAGGGTTCGGGGTGATGTGTCCTCAGTATACAGATGACACCAAACTGTATCTCTCATTTTCAACAGTTCCAGACCCGGCTGTCTCGGTGCTTACCTGGTGTTTGGCAGCTGTGGGGGATTGGATGAGGGCTAATCGACTGTGATTGAATCCTGACAAGACAGAGGTGATGGTAGTGGGTAAGTTGGTGGAAGTGACAGCTCCCATGGTTGATGGGATCTGTCCTCCACTGACTTCCCAGGTACGGAATCTGGGGGTGCTCCTTGACGCGCAGCTCCGCCTGGATCTCCAGGTGGAGGCTGTGGCGAGCAGTGCCTTCTGCCAGCTACATCTGGTGTGGCAGCTTCGGTTGTTGGCTTTGGTTCCTGACCTGCCCACGATCATCCATGCTTTTATCACCTCTCGACTAGACTACTGTAACGCGCTCTACATGAGGCTACCTATGGTGACGGTTTGGAAGCTGCAGCTGGTGCAGAATGTGGCGGCCCAGCTTTTAGTGGGACTGGGCCGCTGGGAGCACATTACACCAGTGCTCCGGTCTCGGCACTGGTTGCCACTAGTCTTCCAGGCTCGATTCAAAGTGTTGGTTTTGACCTATAAAGCCTTACACAATCTGGGCTCTGTCTACTTGTAAGACCGCCTCACTCCCCGGGTCCTAGACTGGCCCCTGCAGTCGTCCGGGGGCGCCACACTGGAGGTCCCACGGGTTTTCCAGGGGGCCACGTAGAATAGGGCGTTCTTGGTGGCCGCGCTGTGCCTTTGGAACTCTCTCCCGGTGGGGGCCCATCTGGCCCCGGACCTCCCAGCTTTCCGAAGACGTTGTAAGACCTGGCTGTTCCGTCAGCATTTGGCGAGGGAGAGGGGTGAGGGGTGGGTAGGGGGTGGAGGTTGGTGAGGGAGGGGGTTGGTTTTTATTCTTTCTTTGTTATTGATGTTTGATGATATTTTATTGTGTATCTCTGATGTTGTTCGCTGCCCTGGGTTGCATGTGGCAAGAGGGGCGGGGTATACATTTTAAAAATAAAATAAATAAATAAATTAAATAATGTAAAATCTGACAAATGTCACCGATGCCATCAAGTGAATGGTTCATGGCCACTGAGAATGGGGATCCTACTGGAATGCCTGCTTCCCAGCACACTTTAAGAGCCAAGAAGAGAACTTCAAGGATTAATGTACTCAGCTTCCAAAGAAGAGGAAGCCAGCATCAGCTGTGCATTGTGTCGAAGCTGGAGCTTGTCTGTACAACTCAAGGTAAAACACAGGGAATAAACAAACTGAAATGCAGAAAGAGCTTTAAAAATCAGCAGTGGATAAATAGAAAGTGGAGTGTCAAAAGGGGTCTTTTATAGAAAGCTTTCAAACCCTTAACTACCTTGATTACACTTCTACAGCCTAAGGATGCCAAAGCAGGGGCCATGTGTAAGTGTTGAAAGTAGGGGCTACTTGTGGAGATCCGGGGACCCTGCAAGTTCTCCTCGCAGTGCTCAGGGGGCAGCAAGCTCAGAGGGGTTGGAGGTTTGGCAGAGTATTGGCTGTGGAAGGAAGGAACTCCAGGAGGAGACTGACAGCAGGGTTGCTGTCTTTCTGGGCGAATCCCATGCTGCCACAGCTGCTGTTGCTCCAAATGGCTCCAGAAAAGTGCTGTGAAGTCAAACCAGAGGAACTGGTGAGCAGCCCATCCGAGGAGCTGCAAGAGCAAGGCCAGGAACTCACCTCCCACTGCTGCTAGAGGCCAAGGGTGGTGAGGTGGGAAACAAGTGCTGACCGTTTTCATTTAGGCAAAATCAGCAGCCTGAATGAGTAAATCTGAGGCATTCAAAATTAGTGGCACTTTTGAAGGTTTTGCCAGGACCATAGCAGCAGTCACACAAGTCACAGAGCTGGAAGGGGTCTCCAGGGTCATTTAGTCCAGCCTCTTGCACCACCACAGGATTTGCCACACATCAGCTTAACCCAAACCATCTGCACAAAAAAATGTATCCAACAAGGAAGAGAAGCTAGTAAAAAAATTTTAAAAAAATCTGTCCTAAGTAGAGACCGGGACCAACCAGAGCCAACTGTGAGACCAAGGTCTAGCGATTCTGTGAGGAATTCCCTTCTCTCAGATTGTGTTGTTAAGGCTCCTATACAAAACCTTTTGAGGAGGAAGCAGTCAGTAGCTGATATTGCCAGGTCCATGCATGAAGTTGAAAAGCCAGCTTTTGCAGTTTTACCATGACAGGCCCAGCCCCCCCCCTTACATGTCATTCATCTCCCCCTCTCCACTGGCTCCTTCCCCTCTGCCTTCAAGCATGCCATGGTCTCTCCCATCCTCAAAAAGTCCACCCTTCACCCCACTGATCCCTGTAGCTACCGGTCGGTCTCCCTCCTTCCCTTCACCTCTAAGCTTCTGGAACGTGTTGTCTACTCCCGCAGATCTCCTTTCTGCCAACTCATCCCTGGACCCTCTCCAATCTGGCTTCTGCCCCCTTCACTCCAATGAAACTTCCCTTGCCAAGATCACCAATGATCTACTTGTCATTAAATCCAAACGCCTTTACTCCGTTCTTGTCCTCCTTGACTTCTCTTCTGCCTTTGACACTGTTGACACTCACTTCTACTGGACTCTCTTAGTTCCCTAGGCTTCTGCGGCTCTGTCCTTGACTGGTTCTCCTCCTACCTCTCTGACCACTCCTTTAATGTGTCTCTTCCCAACTCCAACTCTTCCTCCCTCCCCCTCTCTGTTGGGGTTCCCCAAGGCTCTGTCCTGGGCCCTCTCCTCTCCCCTATCTACACCCTGTCCCTTGGCAAACTCATTGCCTCCCACGGCTTCCAATATCACCTCTATGCTGACGACACTCAACTCTCTCTCTCCACCCCCCCTCTCTCTCCCTCTCTCCAAGCTCGTCTCATCAACTGTCTCATTGATATCTCCGCCTGGATGTCCCAACGTCAGCTCAGGCTCAACATGGCTAAGACTGAACTCCTTATCTTTCCTCCCTACCCTTCCTCACCCTCTTCCCTGTCCATCCTTATTGATGGGGTCACCATCCGTCCCATTCCCCAAGCCCGTAGCTTGGGCTTCGTTTTCGATACTCACCTTTCCTTTAAACCTTACATCGACTCTGTTGCCAAGTCCTGTCGCTTCGCCCTCCACAACATTGCTCAGATTTGCCCCTTTCTCTCTGTCTCCTCAGCCAAAACCCTTATTCACGCCATGGTCATCTCTCGCCTTGACTACTGCAACATCCTCCTTACTGGCCTCCCCCGCTCTCACCTGTCCCCCCTTATCTCCATCCAAAACTCCACTGTTAGGGTCATCCACTCACAGCCCGTCGCTTCGACCACGTGCAGCCTCTCCTCTCCTCGCTGGCTCCCCCTTTCCAAATGCATCCTTCACAAACTCCTGGTATTCACTTATAAATGCCTTCACAACCTGGCTCCCTCTTACCTCTCAGCCCTAGTCTCCTTACACACTCCTGCATGCACTCTCCGCTCCTCCTCTGTCCCCTCCCTCGCTCTCCTTCGTCTCCCCTGCTCCCCTAAGCGCCTTCGTCCATTCTCCCGTGCTGCTCCCCATGCCTGGAACTCCCTCCCTGCCCACATCTGCCTCGCCCCCTCCCTCCACACCTTAAAATCCCTCCTCAAAACCCACCTCTTCCTCGCTGCCTTTCCCGACGCCTGTTAGAACTTTCCTTTCAATTTTTACTGTCTGCCCACCCCGCAGACTCTTGCCTAACTGTAACCAAGCCAAGCACGTGCACCTGGGACCTCGCATCCGCTTGAATGTTATTTATCCCTTGTTTCTCCCTATGTCCCTTCTTCTTGCTGCCCCCCTCCATGTCTATTAGATTGTAAACCGTAGGCAGGGACCTCATCATTCTTATTGTTCTGTAAAGCACCAGGTACACAGCTGGTGCTACACAAATGCTTATAATAATAATAATAATTAATTAATATAATATAATTAATCCCAACTTTTATTATTATTTCTTCAAAAATATATTTTTTAGCTCCCATAATTGTGGCCAAAATCTTGAAAATATGATCCAAGCATACCTGAAACCGGAAGACTATAAGGAAGAGTTATATTAAATCTTATTATTTTTTAATGTTTGAGGCTGGCGCTACTGAATACCGCAATAATAATTGTTATTCCACTGAAAGGTACAGCTCTGGATGTCGCATGGCTCACAAAAGGCAATAATCCTTTACATTTCCCCAAATGGGAGCCGATGTCAATACAGCAGCAGAGAAAGTTTAGCCAAATAGGATTAAGCAAGGATGGCTGGATTCCTGCACAACATGCAACCACTGACAACAAGAGCGTTTTCAATGGACTGATGGAAAAGCAGCCGAAATTGGTCAGCAGCAAAAGCCCTCCATCCAAAACATGCCTGATGAGCACAGATTCTCTCCAGAGATGCAGCTTTTAGGGTTTTTTTTAAAGCGGCCGAATCTGATTTTGAACGTGTGTCTTTCCATCAGACGTCATTCCTGGTTATTATCAGGCAAGCACAGCTGCAGCTTCTGGAAATACAGCAGCAGCTAGGGTCTGGCGGCTAGTTTGTATCGGACTCTCAATTTTTCCATACGCCCAAGCAGAGGGGAAGGAACATAGTAAAATCTGGGAAACATCATGCCACCTTTTCTGAGACTCTCTGCTTAATGAGATCTCAGAGTTGCTGGCTGGCAGATGGTTGGCATGCTGATGGAAACCCAGGTGTGAAAGAATGCCAAATGGTGACTCTCTCAACCAGCAAAGGTACAATAGGATACAATCTGTATGACTGACAAGCTGATTCTACAAGTTCCATGTAGAACACTGATTTAAATCAGGCTTTGCAAGTATTACAAAAAGGCATAACTGTAACTAGAGGAAATGGAAATTACAGATTTGGATTATTCTATAACTGTATGAAAATGACAATTCTGAATTAATCCAAAATTCACAGTACCATTACAGATTTCCGTATTTATGGACCTGTATTTTCCCACTGACTCCAATGAGAAACCAATCTGTCATTCATTTTGATAGGCAGCCATTCATTTTGAGCCACACAGCAGCACCCATTCATGGCCACTCCTGGAGCACTGCCGAAAAATCTGGAGTGGTCTGTGCAGGGCAAGGCAAAAATCTCCGTGGCAACGAGGGGGCCTGTATGAACTGGGGCAGCCAGTCACACCAGCAGACCACCAGGCCACCACCCATAGGCACTGTGGCCGGAGGACACAACCTTTGTAAGTCACAAGAACTAGCTGGGTGTACTGGGGAGTCCGGTTCCCCAGCGCTCATGCCAGGGACATGTCAATTGCAAAGGCCAGCCTCCCCATGGTCTGTGGCAGAGGGAGTGTGTGGTCGCTTGCCTCCACGGGTAGGAGCTGACTATTTGAATCCCTCCCCGTGCATTCCACCTAAGTGGGTGTTTCACATCAGTGCTACTCAGCGGCCACGGATGCCCGGCCCCATCGCCGTGCTCGTTTAAAAATACCCAGAGAGAAAGAGAAGTGAGGCGGTAGGTGTGAGGTGGTGGAGGGAGGCCAATGAGAAGTGGGGGCTGGAAGTGGGCTGAAGGGTTAGGAGGTAGAAGGAATGAGGTTTTAGTTGTGACAGAGTGGGAGTTTTATAAGATCAGGTTTATTATTATTATTATTATTATTTTATTATATTAGCATTTGTATAATGCCAGCTGTGTACCTGGCGTTTTACAGAACAATGAGATAGACGCGGTCCCTGCCTATGGCTTACAATGTAATAGACACGGAGGGGGAAGACAGGGATAGGGGACATAGGGAGAGACAAGGGATAAAAACATTCAAGCGGATGCAAAGTCTCAGGTGCACGTGCTTGGCTTGATTGCAGTTAGGCAGGAGTCTGCGGGGTGGGCAGACAGTAAGTATTGGGTGGACGTTCTAACAGGTGTCGGGAAAGGCAGCGAGGAAGAGGTGGGTTTTGAGGAGGGATTTGAATGTGCAGAGGGAGGGGGCGAGGCGAATGTGTGCAGGGAAGGGAGTTCCAGGCATGGGGGGCAGCAAGGGAGAAGGGACGAAGGCGGTTCCGTGAGCAGGGGAGACGAGGAAGAGCAAGGGAGGGGACAGAGGAGGAGCGGAGAGTGCGTGCAGGAGTGTGTAAGGAGACTAGGGCTGAGAGGTAAGGGAGAGACAGGTTGTGAAGGGTTTTGTAAGTAAATACCAGGAGTTTGTGAAGGATGCGTGCGGGAAGGGGGAGCCAGTGAAGTGAGGAGAGGAGAGGCTGCACGTGGTCGAAGTGATGGGCCTAGTGGATGATCCTAGCAGCGGAGTTTTGGATGGAAATAAGGGGGGACAGATGAGAGCGGGGGAGGCCAGTGAGGAGGAGGTTGCAGTAGTCAAGGCGAGATATGACCATGGCGTGAACAAGGGTTTTGGCTGTGGAGACAGAGAGAAAGGGATGAATCCGTGCAATGTTACGAAGAGCAAAGTGACAGGACTTGGGAACAGTCTCTATGGAAGTTCTGAAGGAAAGGTGAGTGTCGAAGACAAAGCCCAAGCTACAGGCTTGGGGGACAGGATGGATGGTGACCCCATCAATAAGGTTGAAGAGGGAAGAGGGGGAGGAAGGGTAGGGAGGAAAAGTAAGGAGTTCAGTCTTAGCTATGTTGAGCTTTAACTGACGTCGGGACATCCAGGCGGAGATATCAGAAACACAGTTGACCAGGCGAGCTTGGACAGAAGGGGAGAGAGAAGGGGTGGAGAGATAGAGCTGAGTGTCGTCAGCATAAAGGTGATATTGGAAGCCATAGGAGGCAATGAGTTTGCCAAGGGACAGGATGTAGATAGACAAGAGGAGAGGGCTCAGGACAGAGCCTTGGGGAATCCCCACCGAGAGGGGGAGGGAGGAGAAGCTGGAATTGGGAAGAGACACATTAAAGGAGCGGTCGGAGAGGTAGGAGGAGAACCAGTCAAGGACAGAACCGCAGAAGCTTAGGGAGCGAAGAGAGTCCAGTAGGAGTGAGTGTTTGACAGTGTCAAAGGCAGCAGAGAGGTCAAGGAGGACAAGAATGGAGTAGAGGTGGTTAGATTTAGCGATCAGTAGATCGTTGGTGATCTTTGCAAGGGCAGTTTCAGTGGAGTGAAGGGTGCGAAAGCCAGATTGGAGAGGGTCCAGGGATGAGTTGGCAGAGAGGAGATCCAGACAGCGGGAGTAGACACCACATTCTAGAAGCTTAGAGGTGAATAGTAGGAGGGAGACCGGCCGGTAACTAGAGGGGGTCAGAAGGGTTGAGGGTGGACTTTTTGAGGATGAGCGAGACAGTGGCATGTTTGAAGGCGGAGGGGAAGGAGTCAGTGGAGAGGGAGAGATTAATGACATGTAGAAGATGGGGTGGGGTGGGTGACAGTGGGAGCAATGGCGGTCAGGAGACAGGAGGGGATTGGGTCAAGAGGGCAGGTGGAGGGTTTGGCAGAACAGAGCAGAGAGGAGATTTCCTCAAGGGAGGCAGGAGGAGAGGAGAGTGGGGGGAGGGGAGGGGACGGTAATGGAGCGGGGAGAGGAGATGGTTGGGAAGCAATGTCCTGGCAGATCTTGTCAATCTTTGAGGGGAAGAATGACACGAGGTCCTGAGCAGAGAGGGAAGAGGGTGGAGGGGGGCTTGAGAAGGGAGTCAAAGGTGGAGAACAGGCGGCGAGGGTCTCGAGAGTAGGATTCAATCCTGGAGGCAGAGTAGTGCTGCCTCGCCAGGGAGATAGCGGAAGAGAGGGAGGAGAGGGAGAATTTGTAGTGGAGGAAGTCAGGGTGGGAGTGGGATTGGCGCCAGAGGCGTTCAGCAGCAGAGGTAGCGGATAGTAGGGGTGAGCCAAGGACGGGGGTTTGAGGGTCGAACGGGGCAGGAGGGGAAGGGGGCAAGAAAGTCAAGGGTCAAGGCAAGAGAGGCATTAAGAGAAGAGATGGCAGCATCAGGGGAGGAGGAGGAGAAGACAGGGGAGAGGAGGGGGAGAGGGAGGAGACGAAGTCTAAAGGGTTCACAGCCTGCAGATCACGGAAGGGGCGTGGAGCTGGAGAAGAAGATGGGGGTTGGTGGGAGAGGTTGAAGGAAGCGAGGTGATGGTTGGATATGGGACAAAGGTCAAAGGAGAGGTCAGCAACAGGACAGTTTCTGGAGATGAGGTCAAGAGAGTGGTTGTCAGTATGGGTGGGGGAATCAGTTCAGAGGTGGAGATCAAAGGAGGAGGTTAGGGAGAGAAAGTGGGAGATAGAGGGCTGGGAAGGTGAATCAACATGGATGTTGAAGTCACCGAGAATGAGAGCGGGGTTATCCTTGAAGAGGAAGAAGGTAAGCCAATTAGTTTTAGTGTTAGTTTAATGGTATTGTGGTGGCTGGCTGCAGGAGAAGAGGGATTTAGGGACACGTGCCCCTCAGGGAGAGAGAAATGTATGGGTTTAGAGGGGAGAATACATGGGGAGGAGACCTCAGGGTGAGACTCAGAAGTTCAGGTTAGGATGGTATGTGAGTTGGGGTTTTGATGTTTTATATGTGTGATTTATTTCTATTGTGTTTTAGTATGTTGTTTTTATTGCACTGAGCAACCCTGGCTCTTGGAGTCGAGTCAACAAATAACCCCCCCAACTTACATTGTTTTTAAAAAAATCTCATGATTTGTATGCTAATCTCATTATTTTAGTCATAAGACTCATTAATAAATAAATTCTGGTTATTTACACACTACTAGCCTGGATCCATCCTGAATATAGCAGAATTTATTAATTTGTTAATAAGACTGGTTGCCACAATCACCAGATTAACATAAAAATCATGAGATTTTAAAAATAAAAATGTAAGTTTGACAGCAGAATTTATTACTACTTCATGCACAGTGTAATAATAAAAACTGCATATTGTGTTAGATTCTAACAGATGTTCTTTCCCCAAGTCTTCACTAGTAGAGCCCTTCGTTCCCTTTGTATAAATGAAAGATACTAACTCTTGTTTACTGCAGGGATGGCAGTTCTGGGTGTCAAGGGATCAGAGCAGGAAAAGGAATGCATATATTCAGTACTCCCGACCCCAGACGTATGAAAACAATGAGTCTGGAGCCAAAACCATGAGATCGTTGTTTTTTTAAAAAAAATAAAATAAAATGTAAGTTTGAGGGGTTTATTTGTCAACTCATGACTCCAAGAGCCAGGACAGCTCAATGGAATAAGTACAGCATACTAAAACACAGCATAAATAAATCACACATATAAAACATCAAAACCACAACTCACCCTGCACTCCAGTCCTGAGTCTCACCCTGCAGACTCCTCCACTCTCCCCACATATTCTCCCCTCCAGACCCATACCTTTATATCTCTCTGAGGGGCACTTGTTGCCCTTAAATCCTTTCCCCCCACCCTGCAGCCAGACACCACAATACAATTAAACCAAAACCAAAAACCAAAGCTAATCTTATAAAACGCCCATTCTGTCACTTACAACTAAAACCTCATTCCTTCCACCCCGAAGCCTTCACCCATTTCCATCCCACATCCCCCACTGCTAGCCCTGCACTACCCACAACTAGTCCCTCATATCACTCTCTCTCTCTCTGGTCCAATCTTTCTAATAATGTTTCTATTAGAATTAAGGTCTATTAAAATGAATGGCAGATTGATTTCTCATTGAAGTTAATGGGAAAATGAATCTGGAAATACAAATCTGGAATTCTGAAAAATTTGAGATATGAATTCCATAATTAATTCAAATCCATAAATTGATCCAAATTCCCATTCTTAGTCACTAGGTGGTGGTGGGAATAAGAAACCCCAGGCACAAGCCGAAGTGACATAAACCTAGCCTGGATGCTCCCTTATCCAGCAGCTGGGCTGGTCCACTGCAGTGTCAGTCAGATGGCAGAGACTGCCAGGCTGGGTATGAGCCTCTACTGCCCCACACCATCAGCCTAGTATGGGTCTGCAAGCACTGGTAAGCTCTGCAGTGCACCTGCCCTTGCAGGCCTGATCCCAGGATTCCTGCCCCCTGGTCCTGGAAGTTGAACCCCACTAAGGTCAAGGACCTCTGGGATTGAGGGGGCATGGAACAGGAAAATAGAGTTACAGAACTGTATGTATATAGGATTATGGAGATTAGTATCCAGGGATGTAGCTATGTGGCTTCCTCCAATTAAGCAAGGGCTTAGCTATACTAGGGATGGGCAGCACAGCCTCACTAGGGCCCATACTCCCTGGTGCAGCTGTGTCCCCGCCATTGAAAGGGAAGGGAAGGGGTGTGTGTGTGTGTGATCTATTCCATCTTCTACACCATTCCAACCTAGCTACACCCCAGCAGTTAAGATAATGAAAGCATCACGACTAATTTCCTGCATATTGCCCAGTGGATGAATTACCCACCACAGAGCATAATGCAAACCCCTTCTTTGTATATGCAGTATCACAGACCTGCTTTCCAGAGATACTGTATACCCACAGTTATTCTGAAAATCAGGTCCATGAGGTCTAAACTCCAACTTCCTGATTCTATTGGCCATAAAACCCACCAAGCACAAGTATTGTTTTTCAAGCTCCTCAGCCCTATCCCCCAAAGTCTTTATAGTTTATAATGCATGCAAGGAAAGGGAGACACCTAAAAATAAAATCTCCGAGGAGAACTGCTGTTGCAGTAACTACACCTTAAATATCAGGGCTTAACACGTCCACTTTGTTATGGAAGTTTTTAAACACACTAGCTAGAAAGCAGCTACAGACAATGCCACAACCTGGGTGTCTCTTCCATATGTTTGTTTTATACTGTCAGTCTCAAGAGGGAGGTTCCTTGTTAACACAACAATTCTGCTGCCTTGTCCCCGTGTTATGTGTAGGAATGAATTGTTATTTTAAAAGGCAACAGTAAAAGAGGAGGCGGGAAGTTGCTTTGTTTGACTTCAAATTTACTTGAACACAGGGGCTCCTTAAGTTTACTGCATTTGTGTTCAGTTTGAGAGAAAGTGGGACATAGCAGTGATGGGGCAGAGTGAGACGCAGTCCCGGAGAGCATGTGAAAAGGCTCAGACTGTGTAATGGGACTAACCAAATAAAAACATAGAGAACACATAACCTCCTCAGACTGGCTGGCCATTGGACATATGCTAGCTTGGAGGCAATTTGATTTCTAATTCAGAACCCAGGTCTAACTTTTGGCTGGATTTTTTTTTTTAAAAGAACCACTCTTGAAAGAAACCAGGGTGGGGTGAGAACATGAGGTGGAAGAGAAAAGCTTCCTGAATTCAAGCTGTTTTGGTAGATTAGGATCACCAAAATAGTTAGGAAGTAGTGCTCAAATATATATTCAAAGGAAACTTAGGCCGCTTTTAGACAAACATGCGCTCACATGACTTTTAAAAGTACCGTGGGCAGTGATTAGATGAGACTTCTCACGCATTATCGCTGCTCGCGCATTTTTGTAATACTGCAGATTAAATACCTCGATAGTAGAGGTATTAAAAGAATGCGCAAACGGCAATAGCGCGAGAGACATCTTTCTCGTCTAATTGCCACCCGCGGTGCTTTTAAAATTCATGTGAGCACATTGCGCGAGTGTGCCCCGCTCGTCTAAAAGTGGCCTTAGAAATAAAGATTCACCATCATTCTGGATTTGAAATAAATTCATTGCTGGATTCCCAAACGTTCCTTTTTAAAAGTGTTCACAGAAGGGGATGGTTGCTAATTGTGCACCTCAGGATTTCAGTCAGTTTGGTATTCATACTCTTCATTGTTTGCTTTTTTAAAAAAAAAATATGTAAACTATTGATTAGTTAATCCATGTCACATGATGTACGGGAGTAAGTCATGAAGACAGGAAGTGCTGAAGAACAAATAGCTTAATTACCAAAGTATACGAGAGAGAGGAATTGCTGAAGTACTGAATATTATTATTATTACACCAGCAATGTGCCTGGAGCCTAACAGCCATGATTAAAAATAGGTCCCTACCCCAAGGGAATTACAATCTAGGAGGAAAAAAGGAGGGGGGACATTGGGAGAAACAGGGATACATTCAAGAAGTTGTGAAGTTGCAGGTGCACATGATTAAAATGATAAGGGAAGGAGACGAACGCTGAAGGAAAAACACAGTATTAACGGAAGCATAACCTGTACGGTCTGTAATGGCGAAGAAACAGAGAAAGCTTGAAGGAAGAGAGAGATTTTTAGGAAGGATTTGAAAGTCAAGAGTGACAGAGGAGAACATATGTGCTCAGGGTAGGTGATGGCCACAGAGAACCCCTGGGATAGGTCTTTCTTCAGTGCTGACAGCGGCTTTGCAGTGTGCCAAATGCCAATCAGGGTTGCCGTGGGGAGGGCACTAGAAAGTCTTATATCCCCCTGCAAGAGCCTGTGAGGCTCACTCCTGCTGCTAGTTCTGTGTGTAATCATGATCACTGAACGTCTGGCAGAGAGAGATTCCCCTCCCACTAATAGTGCTTGTTTTGTGTTTGTAGCATTCCCTCCCTAATCCCATTCACTCGTCCTCATTTTTGTGATCCCTCTGTATCTTTGTAGTACAGTGTCAGTGTAGATGTTTCATTTTGATTTGAATTGTCTCCCTTTAGTCCAGTTGGTGTGTACAATCAGTGTCTGTGCGTGCGTGTGTGTTTTATCTAATGTTATACATTTATCTTAAATATATCATAATCTAATACAATATGTATATTATAATTATTATATGATAGTATAACAGTACATTATTATATATTATAAGTAGATATGTATTATCTACTACCTGTATAATCTATAATATAGAATTACAAAGTTGTATATAACACGCGCACACACACACACACACACGCATTATATATATATATATAATCAGACTGAGAAAGTCCAGAGGGACAGTTGGATCTGGGGCATACAAACAAGGGTGGTAGCACCCTCAGGCCAGGGAAGCGGGTGCAACCAAGGACTTACCAGCCCACTACCAAAGATCATACGCACAATGTTCCCCTCCAAACAGTGCCTACTGGGGGAGCAGCTTTGGTTCCAGGCGGTGGAGCATAAAAGCTCCAGCCTTCCACTAGTGGCACTAGAGGGAAGGGGAAGTAAAAGGTGCAGCAGGTACTCTCACCAGGTGCCAATGGCAACTCTCACCAGGTGCCAATGGCAGCAGCACCGGTGCTGATGTTGGGTGTGGTCCTGGCATTTCCACCCCTCCTGGTGGGCAGGCTTCCCCTGTCAGCAGCAGACCAGGTACCCATGGGCAGTTTGGGCACACCTCCCCTGTCTGCAGAGCACCAAGCAGCCCACTAATTAGCTTGATCCCCTGGTACCACTTGATCCCCACTTGATCCCCTGGTACCATCAGGATGGGCTCCCCTTCTCCACATGCCTCCCCTGTCAGCAGCATCATGGGTACCCACTCTCCTTTGCTGGAGGATCTTGGGAGCGAGGGGAGTCTGGTGGGAACCCCTCCTCCACCAATTAACCTCCTCCTTCTCCTCCCTCGTGGAAGAAGGCAGCAGTCCTCAGAAGGTAGGTGGGAGGAGCACTCCACCAGCCAGGTGTGTGGGATCACTTCTACCAGTAGGAGGATCATTGACTGGTGGAGTGTCTGATCTGCAGGGCCACTATAAAGCATGGGAGGGACCTGGTGCACCTGTCCAATTCAGGGATGAAAGTTCTGTTACAGCTGGGGTGCTGCCAATTCTCCAGTGTCCACCTGCCATTATTTCTCTACCTCATATGGTATCCAACTGCTCTGACACCCTCTAAAAGTTGAAGAGGCCCTGTTATACTTGGGATGCTGCCTGTGCCTGCTGCTTCAGTGCCTGCCCGATACCTGTTGTGCCTGCTGCTCCTTTGCTCAGCTGCAGCCTGGTGATGCTGCTGCTGTGCCAGCCCACTGCCTGACAGTCTCTCTCTTATATTCTGTCACCCTGGGGCAGTCTCTGCAAGTTTGGGGATGGGAAAGTGTCAGAGAGACAAAGTAAAACTGCTATTTAAATGAATGCAAGACTTGTAAAGTGATGCCCATTGAGAATAATGGGGAGCTAATTTAGTTACTAAGTTAAAAATCACAAACAAACACAAAAACATAACTAAATGTTTGAATCAAAAACAAATCCATAAGGAAAACCAAGCTGGTCCCTTCTGCACAGTCCCAGTTCAGGGAGGGAGTTACAAACATAGGAGGAAGCATGGGAGAGAAGGGATCTAGACAATTAAGGGAGCAGGAGATTTCTGAGGGCAGGTGAGGTTGGTGGCAGAGGAGGCGCAAAGTTCCCAGGTGTGGACATAGTGGGAAATGAAGGCAGGGAGACAGGGAAGAGCAAGACCATGAAGAGCCTTGAGGATGAGGGCAAAACATTTGTTCTAGATGAGAAGGGGGAGAGGGAGCCAATGAAGTCATGATCTCAGCAACTTTGCAAGGTGCACAACTTGAGTATTCACTGAGGTACAACTGAAGTCACACATATGCAGTGGACAATTCAGTCCAGCTCTATTTGTGAGGGGTGCAAGTCTTCATGCTGGGTCCCTGAGCCTAGCTCTAGTAATTGGAGGATGGGGAGTGCTCACTCTTCATCCCACTGGGATGAAGTCCCATTACAGCATTTTAAGCTACCCACCACCCACAAGGAGGAGAAAACATGAAGGCACTGTCCCTTTGGTGACTGAAGGATTTGTACAGATAGAATTTAGGTGCACAGCAGTTGGCCTCTTCTCTGAGGGCTCTAGAAAGCAAAATATTAAAGCTAGTCCATGCGGTATTGCATCGGTATTACCTCTTGGGATTTGAAACGGACGACAAAATGGTAAACATCAGAGTGGTAAGCAGAAAGTAAACTGAGAAACAAAATGTAAGTTGAGACATTACTGAGTACCGATGGGTTCTCGATTCGATAGCGATGGTACCAGAAACAGGGATTTCAACAAGATGTCCCATTTTGGCGAAATGTCAATTCAGCCCTAAATGTTTTTCTTAAGTCAAAAAGCAGGCTACAACAAGCAAACAAACATATAAATGAAAATGCAGCAGGACTGATATAAATGTAATATTTATTTAATTATTAAAATATTTTTATCCCGCCTCTTCTGCTATTAGCGTCTCGAGGTGGCTAAGAACAGCAAAATAAACATAAAATACAATAATACCATATATTAAAACACTAAAAACTATACAATAAATTAAACTGGGGGCAAAAATAAATCATCCTCCCACCCTAACCCAGCCCCCAACCTTCACCCACCTCCCTCACCGAATGCCTGAAGGAACATCCAGGTCTTGCATTTTCATCGAAAAGAGAGAACATCTGGAGACAATCTGGCCTCTGCTGTAAGGGAGTTCCACAGCCTAGGTGCGGCCACCGAGAATACCCTCTCCAGAGTCGCCCCCTGGGATACCCAAGGGACTTCCCGGCAGGCGCCCCCCGGCTGACTGCAAGGGCTGCTCTAGGGCTCAGGGAGTGAGGCAGTCTCACAGGTAGGTGGAACCCAGACCATTTAGGGCTTTATAGGTAAAAAATGACACCTTGAATTGGGCCCGGAAGACTATAGGCAGTCAGTGCAGGGAACGAAGCACTGGTATAATGTGTTTACGGTGGCCTGCTCCCGTAAGGAGGCGGGCTGCCGCATTCTGCACCAGCTGCAGTCTCCGAACCATCACCATGGGTAGCCCCATGTACAGCATGTTACAATAGTTTAGTCTTGAGGTAATGAAGCATGGATGACAGTGGCCAGGTCAGAGTCTGAGATATACGGCTGAAGCCGCCACACCAGATGTAATTTTCAAAATGTGCTCCTCACCACGGTCTCCACCTGGACATCCAGGTGGAGCCAGGAATCGAGGAGCACACCCAGACTACGAACCTGAGACACCAGTGGCGGATGAACCCCATCAATGACAGGGGACATCACACCCACTGCCTTACCCACTAACATCACCTCCGTCTTGTCGGGATTCAGTCTCAATCAGCTCGCCCTCATCCAGTCCCCCACAGCCACCAGATATCATGTAAACACTGAGTCCCCTTGAAAACCATTATTCAGATAAATAGCAGCACATGCAGTGCCACTCAGAAGCAGGCACTTGGCATGTCAGGGGGAGGGAGGCTGTAGGAGGGAGGATGTGGAGCAACCCAAAAGACTGAAAGACATATTCACTGGCCAATTATTGCATACTTCCAGCCTTACAGGACCAAGTGGTAGTGACTTCGAGGCGGGCACAGGAGGCGGCCCCCATGCGGGCATATAAGGGACATAACTGGGACTTTGAGGATAGCATCCTAGAAACCAGGAGTCATAGTTTACACATCCAGGCTGGCCAATTATTATCACAATCACATCCTGCAGCACTGTGACAGAGGACATAAGAGAATCTCTATTGGCTCTTTCCTAAATAGATGCTTCTGATTTCCCAGTAAGAAGTGGAGGAGAGATGTTGGGATGGTCACAACACAGAATGGGGATATTTGGCTGACATTTCTGCTGGCCAATTGGCATCACAAACCGATCTTATACCACAGTGATATGTAAGAGAATTCCTGGCATAGGCACCTTCTCTGCCTATGCTGTGCAGGCATATAAAATTGGGACCCTTTATCACATCTTTCTGATATTTGGCAGAGATGATTGTGAACAAGTGAGCTACAGCCTTGCCAAATTTCATGTACACCAGTTGGACTACAAAGTTGCTACAATCAGACATGAGTTAATTGCTTATACCACCAGGAACCTTATCTCCTCCACTTTATCCAATCCTTCTGAAAGTTGGCAGAGATAGTAAATCCGGGAAGGGGTATAAGCATGCCAAGTTTAATCTACATTAAATGTGAGGTAAAGAAGTTACAGCTAAGAATGTATATGAAGATTTTTGCAAAATAATATAATTCAACTGCTTATAAAATTGGATTCTTTTATCCAATCTTTTGGAAATTTGGTACATAAGAACATAAAGTGCCATACTGGGTCAGACCAATGGTCCATCTAGCCCAGCATTCTGTCTCTGACAGTGGCCAATCACGGTGGCTTGGGAGAAGCACCCAACAGGTCACAATGGGGAATTCATTCCCTGTTGTTTCCCCCAGCTCCCGTCATGTTCCCTGATCCTGTCTGGCTAATACCTGCTAACGGACCTATCTTCCAGAAACTTGTCCAAACCTCTTTTAAACTCAGCTATAGTGCTGGCCCTTAGCACAGCCTCTGGCAGTAGATTCCACAACCTATACATTGAGTGAAAAAATATTTCCTTTTATTTGTTTTAATTAAACTTGCCACCCATGAGTTTCATGGAGTGTCCCCTAGTTCTAGTACTAGCTGAGAGGGTAAATAACTGCTCCTTGTTTATTAGTTCCCCACCACTCATGATGTATAGGCCTCTATCATATCTCCTCTCAGTCGTCTCTTCTCCAAACTGAAGAGCCCCAACCTACCAAGCCTCTCCTCATACAGGAACCCTTCCATGCCCTTGATTATTTTTGTTGCCTTTCTCTGTACCTTTTCTAGTTCAGCTATATATTTTTTGAGATGGGGCGACCAGAAGATAAACATAATTCCGTCCATTGAAGGTACAAACCCTCCAGATTTCAGCCAAATATAAGGAAAAACAAAAAAGCTACAGCCAAAAATGTGTTTTCCATTGAAACCAATGGAAAATGAAAACGAAAGCAAAAACAAAAATGATATGTATGAAAACAAAAATAACAGATTTAAATAAGGAAGTTCACGAGGAACACAGTGAACTGCAGAGAAGCTGGTACTTATGCCCTAATTGCTAAATTAAAAATATTTTTCCTAATATAGGAGTGAGAGGAATGCATCATATCAGGTTATATGGGTGGCCCATCTGAATGAAGGTGACCTGCTAGATGTTGAAGCAGAGTAGGTAGTGCTCCAGCAGCGGCCCAGGGCACAGGCCCGAAGTGGAGCAGTAGTCCATCTGATGTGCAGACCCATGCTGCTGCTCTGTTTCCAGCCAGCCGTTGCCCTGGGCAACATCATAGCGTTGTGGATGCTCTCGCCTGCAACTCTATGGTATGTGTGTCTGGGGTGCCACCCAGGTGGACCGCAGGCTGGGGAACCCACCAAGTTTGTCTGACCCTGACCCAGGCCAGGCTGGACTGGACAGATGTGGGGGTGCACCCCCCTGGAGAGCTCCAGGTCAGGCAGACCCATGTCTGTCTGAAAACACCCACTGACACACTCATTCGAAAAAGTAAAATATTACCATAATTCAGCTTTGATGTTCAGTTAAATGTATTCAATTCCAGCCCCATATGTTTAAAATATGTTATTTTTAGTTTTTTCATGGGCCCCATGTCTTGGGGGCCACCTCCTGAATTGTCATAGGCCTTCTACAGGCTGGGACTCCCTGTGTTAGCAGATTCGTGGGCCTGTATTTTATACCAGTGCTTCTCATGTTCATGTTGTCGTTTCAAGATGTACTGGGGGCCCCTGCCCTCTCTCCATACACATCGGGCTTTGCACAGTCTGCACTGTTCTGGATCCAGCCCTGTCAAGAGCCAAGCTCTAAGGGGCTGAAGTGATAGCAGCAAAGGCATAAGGTTTTGCAAATTGTAGGAAGGGGACAAAATGTAATTTATTATTAATTATTAGTTATTATTATTATTCACAATCACAATCACAAATTCACAATCTCAAGATACAAGACATTCCTATCTTATTAACCAATTATTTTCTCTTTCAGATTTAATCTAAAACTTTTGCTTAAAATGTTTTAGCTAGATTACAAAATCTTACAAAAGGAGCAAAAAACATTAGAGTAATATGTTTTGCTTTTCCAGTATCCTGCAGAGCCACCAGACAGCTTTGTGGATTTACCGATTCAGTTTGTTGTATCCTGGATTCCACAGGTAAGACGGGTGTTACATATCCTCTTCTAAGAACTGCGTTGTTGTTTTTTTACTTATCAGAATATGTACACTAAATGTTCTGAACCTTCTTCCTATCTGTTTACATAGGGAAAATTTTATTTAGTGCATTCTTATACAATACCCCATTCCTTCCCGCCTCCTGACCGCCATTGCTTCCACCGTCGCTCCTCCCCTCCTGCATATCATCAACCTCTCTGTGACCGACCGGCGGGAGCAGTGGAGACGGACCCAGGTCGGCGAGACGAGGAAGAAGGGCCGGAACCGGAAGGTGAGCGGCCGGCAGTGGCGCTGGCGGCGAGACGCAGGGAAGGTGGGGCCGATCCAACGCACGGGGGCGGAGCCAAGCTCCCAGAGGGGAGAGCACGGCCAAGGGGGCGGAGAGGAGCCAGCTACAAGAGGGCGGAGAACAGCCCGGGCGGAGGGAGGACGGGAGGCGTCGGAGGCAGCAGGCAGAGAGGCGCAGGACCCCTGGAGGTACCCGGGGACACCAGACTGGGGCGAGGGCCTGTGAGCGGCCGCAGCTACCGGCACTACTGGGGGAAGGGAGGGGTGTTTTTCAGGACTTGGGGGAGATCACCGGGACTTGGGGGAAGGGAAGGCACCAGCGGGGACCCATCCGCGGGTGAAGACACTTGGGGGAAATCACCGGGACTTGGGGGAAGGGAAGGCACCAGCGGGGACCCATCCGCGGGTGAAGACACTTGGGGGAAATCACCGGGACTTGGGGGAAGGGAAGGCACGGTCGGGGACAAAGCTTAAGGGTGAAGACACCTAAGGGGAGGGTGGGTAGGATTCAGGCTTTGGGCCTGCGGGAGGCGCTCGTTCCGGAGCCCTAGAGCTGTCTCTTATACACATCTAGATGTGTATAAGAGACAGGTCCAGCACAACGCTAACGGGTGAAGGCACGCCAGGGGGGTGGGTAGGATTCAGGCTTTGGGCCTGCGGGAGGCGCTCGTTCCGGAGCCCGAGGGACTCTACCCTCTGGCCCCAGGGCCATTCCCGGAGAGTAAGGGGGTCGCCCCTCCCTGCCGGCCCGTTCACGGGAACTGGCGGGGGACATACTTAGGGGGGGCGGTGACACTCTCCATCTCAACCGGTTCCTTCCCCTCTGCCTTTAAACATGCCAGTCTCCCCCATCCTCAAAAAGTCCACTCTGGATCCTTCCAAACCCTCTAATGACCATCCTGTCTCCCTTTTGCTTCCAAGCTCCTTGAATGCGTTGTCTACTCCCGTTGCCTCGACCTCCTCTCCGCCAACTCCTCCCTTGACCCCCTTCACTCCACTGAAACTGCTCTGGCTAAGATCACCAACGATTTTCTTGTGACTAAATCCAACTGCCTTTACTCTATTCTTGTCCTCCTTGATCTCTCTGCTGCCTTCGACACTGTTGACCACTCCCTCCTGCTTGAATCTCTTCACTCCTTGGGATTCTGGGACTCTGTCCTCGACTGGTTCTCCTCCTACCTTTCTGACCACTCCTTCAATGTATCTCTTCCTAACTCCTTCCCCTCCTCCTCCCTACCCCTCTCGGTCGGTGTTCCCCAAGACTCTGTCGTTGGCCCTTTCCTCTTCTCTATGTACACCCATTCCCTAGGGAAACTCATTGTCTGCCACCGTTTCCAATACCACCTATATGCTGACGACACTCAACTCTATCTCTCCACTCCTTCCTTCTCCCCCTCTGTTCAAGCTCATCTCACCAACCATCTCTCTGATATCTCCGCCTGGATGTCTCAACGCCAACTCAAACTGAACATGGTGAAAACTGAACTCCTTATCTTCCCTCCCTATCCTTCCTCTCCCTCTTCCCTGTCAATTGCCATTGACGGGGTCTCCATTCTCCCTGTCCCCCAAGCCTGTAGCTTGGGCTTCATCTTCGACTCGCACCTTACCTTCAAATCCTACGTTGACTTTGTGGCCAAATCCTGCCTCTTCTCCCTCCACAACATTGCTAAGATCCGTCCTTTTCTGTCTTGTCTCCTCTGCCAAAACTCTCATCCATGCCCTAGTCATCTCACGCCTTGACTATAGTAACCGCCTCCTCACTGGTGTTCCCCTCTCTCACCTCTCTTCCCTCATCTCTGTTCAAAACTCTGCTGCCAGGATCATCCACCTAGCCCGTCGCTCTGACCATGTGCAGCTGCTCCTCTCCTCTCTCCACTGGCTCCCCCTTCCTGAGCGTATTCTGCACAAGCTNTTTTGCACAAGTTCCTCGTCTTCACCTACAAAGCCCTTCACAACCTCGCTCCCCCCTACCTCTCTGCCCTAATCTCCCTCCAAACCCCTGTTCGAGCACTCCGCTCCTCCTCCATCCCCTCCCTAGCCCTCCCACGCCTCCCCTGCTCCCCCAACTGCCCCTTCTCCCTCGCTGCCCTGCACGCCTGGAACTCCCTCCCTGCCCACATCCGCCTTGCCCCATTCCTTCGTACCTTCAAGTCCCTCCTCAAAACCCACCTCTTCTGCTCTGCCCTTCCTAACTCCTGCTAATCATCCCCACCCAGGATTATCCCCCACCTGTGATCTGCAAACTCCCATTGTAATGTAACCAAGCCAAGAACGTGTACCTGAGTTCTCGCATCCTCTTGATTGTTGCGTCCCTTGTCTCTCCCTCTGTTCCCCCTTCCCTGTCTCCCCTCCCCCTGTCTTTTAGATTGTAAGCTCTTGGGCAGGGACCGTGTCTATCTTATTCTCTGTAAAGTGCCAGGTACATCGCTGGTGCTATATAAATGCTTATAATAATTAATTATTATTATTATATTAACACTCTGTTTAGTAACCTGAGTACCAGAAACTCCAGGGGGGGATGGGGTCACTGAAAATCGGTGAGGGCTCAAGCCTCTCAGTCCTCTGTGAACTTTACACCTATGGATAGTAGGTTTCTCCTTTCTTTTCTCTAACTTGCTTGCGGCATCAACTAGGACTCTGTGCTACATAATCTTAAGCATGTGAGTAACTTTATGCCCCATTGAGATTAATGGGATTTCTTAGGCGTGTAAAGTTACTCCTGTGCTCAAGCTTTTGCAGGCTTGGCGCCGACAAAAGCAAATGAAGAAGGAATGGGAATGTTAACGTCTTTCCTTCTACCTGTCTGTGCCAAGCCCTTATCTCTTTCTGAATGCGTTATTGGACTCTTCTCAAGCCTTCATTTCCAAGCAAGCATTAGTCACGTTTCTATACTTAGCCTACTATACTTAGCTAATGGGAGACATCAGGATGATATGGCAAGCTCCAGTAACAGAGAAGACATTTGCACAGGGTTCAATAATAGCAGCATTTAGGCGGCTATTTTTGCCTCCCGCATGAAAATAAGTTGCAAAACACGGAAAACAGATTTCTTGACTCATGTTACCAATCCGGATTCCCCTTACATTCCAGAGACGGAATCAACACCATGCCGGAAAGTATGGCACAACAAAATTTATATACAGAATCAACTAAAACACAGCCTCAGCCCTCTCAAACTCTTTCATTATTTACTGCATTCTGCTGGCTGGCTTAATAGCATTTTGTCCTGTCCTTGAATCCTGCATAGATGGATTCGGAAGGAAATCAATGTGCCCTGACCAGCAGGGTGCCTTCCCACAGTGCAGCAGAGTCTTCACTATATGCCACCGATTTTTGTATTTGTTTCCTTTAACTTATTTACATTATGATGAAGAGAATTGTTAAATATTGGGGGTGCTTTATTAAAGAAAAGAAGTCAAGTCGCGAACACAGGGCACTGAAGAAATATTGCTCAAACAGGGAAAAAGGAACTAAAAAAAATGCCATTCATCTTTATGTACCAAGCTTCTTTACAAAGCATCCTAGCCTGGCTCTGTTACCAAATGAAGGAGGATAAGCAGGGCTGTTCTATGCAGGGGCAACTGGGGCTTACAACCCGGAGCCTGCACTTTCAGAGGGCCCACCTATCTGAACAGGAAATCGGTCCAAGTGAAGAAAAGACATTCCCAGTCCAGAAACCTCCCCACCTGCCAGGAGCCACACATTCCCGGGTCTGCCTTCCTAAACCCTGCCAGCCACTAGGACCCATGATCTGAAAAGGCCCACACAGTGTGTGCTCCTGGCTCCACAAACTCTATGGCCAGCTCTGAGCATAGGTAATTTAAAGAGAAGAGTTATCTGCTATGTTACTTAATGAGGTGGGCAGCTTTGGTTTCCCAATGTTCCTAGCTGTAATTAGTAATCAGAAGAGATATCTGAGAGAGAGCCGGCAGGCCACAAGCCATAAAGGGCCTTGTAAATTAAAACTAAGGCTCTGATGTAGAGAGATGGAGCAGAATGGGGAGCTAGTGCTTTAGAGCACCAGCGTGATACCCTCTCATCAATCTGGCTGGCTTCAAAGATTTGCTGCTGCATGTTGCTGAGAGGCCAGTAACTGTAAGGAGCCCCCCTAGACCAATGGTTTTCAAACTTTTTAGAGAAGGCCTCTGCCTCCTCTTGTCTGTGGTACTTGACACCATTCTGCTACTCTAGGGGTAGGGAATCTTCCCCCATCTTCATGGGCCACTTTGAAAATTAATACCGGCTCCCTCTGACAGGAGTGGGGGGGAAGGGGTTAAGGAGTGTGCTCAATACAGGGGAAAGGAGGGGAGACAAGGATTCAAAATATGGACCAGTCCTCTGGATCCATCCCTTTTCTTTGATTGCATGCCCTCATCTCTGTTTCTTTCATGCTGAG
Organism: Sphenodon punctatus; assembly: GCA_003113815.1. Classification (NCBI taxonomy): domain Eukaryota; kingdom Metazoa; phylum Chordata; class Lepidosauria; order Sphenodontia; family Sphenodontidae; genus Sphenodon; species Sphenodon punctatus. The sequence continues at coordinate 2,583,327 of QEPC01003278.1, forward strand.
TGCAGTCATTCAGTGCTTGAGAGTAAGGGCTGGATATGTGAACAGAAAATTGAAGGGGGTCAAATAAAAACTGGCCACAGGAAGTCTTTGGCCCACAGACCCTGGGGTATCCACCCCTGGGCTACACCCCACACCCAAATATAGGGTTTCCATTGCTTTGGGTTTTGCCCAAAGATTATGGGGTCTCTGCAAGGGAGAAGCCCCACCATAACCAGGTTAGCCAGGGCTGGCCCCAATGATAGGAAAAATCAAGGCTTTCGGTGATTGCAAGAAGTGGCCAGGACAAAAAGGGAACAGGCCATAATTTCTCCATCCTCTTTCTGACGTGGCCCCACTTCTATGAAGCACTATGACCTACATCATCATGCTCCGTAAGTGGTGGGGTTAGAAAGGGGTATGACAGCTCCTTTGCCCTGTCACCTTTCCCATGTAGCCCTGCGGACAAGGGTGAAGTCATTCCGGCAGGCGCCACATTGTAACTTGTCACGTGCCGTGGGAAGCTTTTTTCCAATCGCTGGCGAGAAGCATTGCTGTTTATATTTCTCAGTCCAACGGATTCCGGGGTAACAAGGAGGGCTGCAGCTTTTTGTGAGGTTGCCACATGAATCCAGACTAATAGTCTCTGTTAGGAATCTGGCCACTTAGCCCTAAGGGGCACTGGATACTCCTGTTTTAATTGCTTCGGGGTCAATTGGATTTTGTGTTAACCCTGAGCTTAGATCCTTTGTCTCATTCCTATATGCACTGAATTATTATTAGTTTTCCCATTGGTGTTGTAACTTATGGCAATTTTATTTCTGTAACCCCTACCCTTAAGGTAGTGTATAGGTTTTGTATCTTTTGTTACAGTAGACCTGCATGTCTTAAAGTTCTTCCTTTCTACAAGCTGTATTTTCTTTTTTTGCATCTTGTCAAATGGTACTACTGTAACAATATTGTAATATTGTAATAGCCTTGTGCTGCAATAAACTTTTAAAGAAAGAAAGACATGTAGCCCTGCCCCCCATGGAGCATTCTGACATTATGATGCCACTAAGTGTGGGGTTATGCCAGAAAATCATGTAACAGCCACTTCTGCTCATGCGGCCCCACTCCTCTCGAGTGAAAGTCTGAAGGGAGGTGCTAACCCAATCTATGTAGTCTTGTAAAAAAATGGGATGAGACTGTAGACCCTGGATGAAAGTTGTGCATGGCAATTACTATCATTTTCCTTCAGCCTTCTCTTCCGCCCCCTCCTCCATGTCATCTCCCAGTCTGAGATCCACTGGTCTAACCTATCACCTTGATGACTAGAAGCCTGGCGTCAGGACGGTCTGGAGTCAGGACAGTGCTATAAACGCTTCTACTCAGTCTTCTGTTTTTGTTCCATCCCATCCCTTTTCAATGTATTATTGCTTGGTTAGATTAGAAACCCATTGGAGCACACGCCATACCTTCTTGCCTATCCGCACAGCACCCATAATATAGTTTAATTGCTCATTATTAGGGCTGGTCAAAATTTCCAATTACATTTTATGGGGGTTGAAAGTAACATCTTTTCAGAGCAAGCTGATGATAACTTCCATTATTTCCCATCTTTCCCAAACATTGACACTGGAATTCTTAATTTTCAAAATTTTCTGTCTTATTTTTCAGCTATAGGTAACTGAAATTTATGAAAACCCAAAATGTCATGACTTTTAGAAACCAAAATTCATTGATGAATTAAAAATTTGTGGTTTTTTAGAAACATACTCCCCCCCCCCCCAATTTTTCAGACAAGGGGAAATCCCCCAAATATGTGAAAATTCAAATTCACACTCCTAAATGAACCTATTAGTTATTTTCTCAATATCTTTGTGAAGAAATAAAACAAAATTTCAACAAGCTCTATTGACTATATTCTTGTAATTTGTAATAGGATGGCCATCTTGGGTACCGCTATTCAGCTTCCATGATGGGAAGGGATTTGGGTGCTTTACACGAGGACAATATTCCGCCTTTGGGATCATATCCTCCCTCATGTTCTCCTTGAAGAGGAACTCACTACCCTGTCAGCTATGCCATTATAACAGGGTGGTCATCTCTGGCCATAGGTTTTTTCAGGGTCAGGTCCCCAAGTTCTCAATCAAACACATTTCTTCCATTTACAGAGCTAGCCAGTTTATAGCAATGTTTGATTGCAAAAATCCAACAAGTCGTCTCCTGTCCCCAGGCTGTGGTTTGCTCTGGGCAGTCTCTACCCAGATCTCTAACCTGGTCCTCTTATCCAGTCAGCTGCAGGATAGGCCTTGGGGTCACAGATCCCTCTTGAGACATTCTTCTTTCTTCCCTGGTGGTCCTCCCTGGAGTTCCTTGCTCTAAATGTCGGGGCTACTAGCTGGCCCTTAACTTCTCACAGCTTGAGTGAGTTAACCACTTAGTCAGTTAGGATGCATAGGTCTGCACCCTGCAACCATCAATTCAGAGACATAAGGGACGGTTGCCACTTTCGGTCGTTTTTTTACCTGACACTTCCATTTTCGTCTATGGGAGTGTCAGGTAAAAAACCACCACAGGTGGAAACCCTAACATAGGGTAAAAAACCACCACAGGTGGCCCCTATTACATGATTCTCCACACACTGGATGTCAGTAACTTGTTTTCAGACTAATCAAGTTAGACTATCTAGTGCATCTTTCACCTAAAGCATAAACGACTGATAAGCTTAAAATTAGCCTCTTGCATTTACTGAACACCTAATAATACAGCACCATCAAATGAATGACCGAGGATGCTTTAGGGGAGTGGCTGTGGGGCTGTCAGGAAGAAAGAGGAAGTGCTGATTTTCAGTGACATGTCTGGTGCTTATTGTAACTTGAGTCAGAATCTCCCTGCCTCTGTTTCCTCACATGTAAACTAGATGCATTCCATACCTACCTCTCAAGACTTTAGGGAAGATTACATAGTATGTTCTGAAAACTAAGGGGGTTAACACTACCTACATGTTGGACTCACTTTGGTCAATATATGTCTTGCCTACATGTTTGCTACTCACTTGCCCCAAGTGTTGGGCCTGAAGTGCTTTCTGGTCCACTGTGCAGGACAGGCAATTGTACATAGCATCTGGTAAGACTACCCACAGCACCTTCCCTTTACCACCCATGCCACGGTGCTGTGTGCCTGGGAAGGACTCACCTGTCAGCTGGTTGTGGGATCCTAGGTCAATGGGCACTTCCAATCCCAGCCAGGCAGGTATGTATGAGGGAGAGACCTGGTGGATCCACTCTTGCTATGGATGGAAGGGAAAAGGGTGGGATGGGCCTCACCCTCTCTCCTTGCTGCTTTAAGTCTCCTCTTCTTCTGGCAGAGGATGAGGCTGGTCCAGGGAGCAGAGACATCTGGGTCCCAGGAGTTAGATCATGAAACCACACCTCTCTAGAGATTATAGTAGCACAACAGTGCAAAACCAGGCATGGGGTTATATCTTGGCGGATGGAGCAACCTGTTAGCAAGAGCAAATTAATTGTACGGTGCCTTCCCAAATAAAACACAAAAAGAAATCCCAAGGGTAGTAAATTTAGCTGATCAAGATATTAGTGAAATAGCTGATGGACTAAGTAGGTGTCCTTCAGTGACCCCCATAAACAACCCCCCAACCTCTATTTAAGCCTTCTGCTTCACCCACTGCCATTCTAAGTCCTGCTATTAGAAGAGAGAGTCTGTGTTTGGTTTTCCCCAAATGTAGCCCTACAGAAGTAAGGTGTGGCGCCTATAGAGTGACATCTGCCTCCCCCCTTGTTTGGAACTGTGGGAGGGCGGGGCTATACACTTGCAGCAGGCAGCGAGAGCTGGGAGGAGAAGCTGGGGACTTTAAAAGGCCCCAGGACCCTGGCACCACAGCAGGCACTTCTGGAGAGTGGCTTCTGGGATGTTTGGCAGGAGGGTGAGACTGGGAAGAGCTGGCTTCTCCCCACCCCTGCTGGGACTAACATCTCCAGCCCTGTGAGTGACATCTGCCTCCCCCCTTGCTTGGAACTGTGGGAGGGTGGGGCTACGCACCTTCAGCTGGCAGTGAGAGCTGGGAGGAGAAGCCAGGGACTTTAAAAGGCCCCAGGACCCTGGCGCCACAGGTGCATGCTGTAGGCTGCACGCTGAAGGCAGAGCCCTTGTGGGGCTTTCGGGATGTGAGGGGGTTGAGGGTTAGTTGCAATGCAATTGGAGTGGTGGGTGCTGTAGTCAGCAGATTTTAGTAGAAATGGGAAGTTTTTAGTGGGGTAGGAGGGTGTTGGGAATAGGGATTGGGTTGGAGGGGGAGAGGTCCGGACATATGTGTTCAGGTGTGAGGTGGGGGCATATGGAGGGAGGGGTGTTGCCCGGTGTGAGGGGATGATGGGTGGTTAGGAGGGAGGGGGTATTGGGGGTAAGGGGATAGTTCAGGAGGGAGTGGATGGGGGGGGNGGGTTGGGGGGGCGGACCAGGGTGTGTGTGTCTGCAGCCATAGGGGTCATGTTGGGCCGGGGGAATTATGGTCCTTCTGGCAGGTGAGTTAGATCTGTGAGACGGGAGAGATGTTTTGTACCTGTCCTGCTCAACGGCCCCCAAGCAGGCGGAGAGGTGATTGGGAATCAGAGGGCCCCTGGCCTCGGTTTCATGCTGGTAAATGCGAGGTCAATGCCCAATAAGTCAACCACAGTCCGGGAGATGATTCTGGACCAGGCGGCCGACCTCGCATGTATTTCGGACCTAGTGGGACACTGAGTGGGGGCCTATACTGGCTGACCTTGTTCCAGCTGGGTACTCCGTTCAGCATCAGCCATGGCTGGAGGGACGGGGTGGTGGTAAAGCCATTATTTTTAGGGATGCCTTGTCTGTGAGGAGATTTACTGTGCAATCTATCATGGGTATAGAGGGTCTCCATCTGGTTTTGGATTTGGTCAGAGATAGAGTGGGGGTACTGCTGATATACTGGGCACCCACCTGTACAGCAGCTTCCTTGCTCGCACTGACGGAGATGGTATCGCAGATGGCCTTGCCCTGGGGGACTTCAACATCCATGCTGACACCAGTCTTGGAGGGGCAGAGTGTGAGTTCATGGCTGCCATGGCAACCATGGGCCTGTCTCAGAGAGTGGTGGGCCCCACACGTTGAAGGACATACCCTGGACATGGTATTTTGCACTTGAGGCGGGGAATTTGTTAGTGGGGGAGGTCTCAACAGTGCCCTTGTCATGGACGGATCATTATCTCCTCCAGGCTGGTATCCTGGTGCATGTCAGCCCCCGAGAGGGTGTGGAACCAGTTAGGTTGGTTCACTTCCAAAGGCTTATGGAACCAGAAGGGTTCCAGACTGCTCATGGGGATGTTTCCTCTGACCTCGATGGCCGCTCACTCAATGACCTCGTGACCATGTGGAATTCCATGTTGGTGGAGGCCATCGACCACGTGGCCCCCAGGCGTCCACTACCGAATCACCGACAATGCAGGTCCCCATGGTATATGGAGGAGCCGTGGTGGATGAAGCGGGAAGGGCGGTGGTTAGAGCGGACTGAAGTTGACCAATTGTGGCATAGTGTCTGGTTACGTACCTATGCCATGGCGGTGCGGACATCAAAGAAGGTTTTCTTTGCTGCCCTCATTGCGTCCGCTAAATCCCTCCCGGCGGAGCTTTTCTGGGTGGTGAGGGGGCTGGTCAGTCAGGCCTCCCTCCTCCTGCATTTAGAGTGATCAAATGCTCACTGTGATTTGTTTGTGGACTTTTTTGTGGATAAAATCGCTCAAATCCACCACAGTTTTGACACAACATTTTCAGCAGTAGGTTAGCCAGAGGCAGTAGAAGCCCTGTCTTGTCCTGTTTTGTGGGATGAATTTTGGGATGTGCTGCCATTGGATGTGTGAAATGCTCTTGGGACTGTCCGAGCCACTTATTGTGAATTAGATCCATGCCTGTCCTGGCTGGTTAAGGCTAGCTGGGAGACACTAGGGCTGTTTCTAGCCGGGATAGTCAATGCCTCCCTTGGGGAGGACAGGGTGCCGGACTGTCTCAAGGAGGCTGTGGTGCATCCCTGCTCAAGAAACCATCATTGGACGTTGGCGTCCTGGCCAGCTATCCCTTTTTAGGGAAGGTTATTGAATGGGTGGTGGCTCGACAGCTTCAATTTTCTGGACCGGATCAATTTTCTTGATTCCTCGCAGTCTGGCTTTCATCTGGGTTATGGCACGGAGACTGTGTGTTTGTGGCCTTGGTCGATGACCTCTCCTGTGACTTGGACCAGGGTCATTTGACCCTGTTGATTCTGCTAGATCTCTCGACTGCATTTGATACCATTGATCATGAGCTGTTGGTGACTCAGCTGCGGAACCAGGCAGGGATTAGCGGGACTGTTTTTGAATGGTTCTGTTCTTTCCTGGCTGGGAGAACCCAACGTGTGGTGCTGGGTGATTTTTCATCTTCTCCCTGGGGCTTCACATGTGGGGTACCGCAGGGTTCCATCTTATTCCCTCTCTTGTTCAATGTGTATATGCAGCCTTTGGGGGAGGTTGTTGGGAAGTTTGGTGTAAGGTGTCATCAATATGCTGATGACACCCAGCTATATCTCTCATTTTCATCTGACCCAGGTCCGACAGTCTCGGTGCTTACAGTGTCTGTCAACTGTGGGGGATTGGATGAGGGCAAGCTGCCTGAAGTTAAATCCTGACAAGACGGAGGTGATGGTTGTGGGGAAAGTCGGGGGAGTGATGGCCCCCATCATTGATGGGGTCCGTCCTCTGCTTGGTATCTCAGCTCTGTAGTCTAGGGGTGCTCCTCGATCTGCAGCTCTGCCTGGATGTCCAGGTGGTGGCTGTGGCGAAGGGGGCATTCCATCAGTTACATCTGGTACATTGTCTTAGGCCGTATGTCTTGGACTCAGATCTGACCACAATCGTCCATGCTTTTATTACCTCGAGACTGGACTACTATAACGCACTCTACATGGGGCTACCCTTGGTGTTGGTTTGGAGACTGCAGCTGGTGCAGAATGCGGCGGCCTGTCTCCTGAAGGGGATGGGCCGATGTGAGCACATTACACTGGTGCTTCGCTCTCTGCAGTGGCTGCTGATAGTCTTCCGGGCCCAATTCATGGTGTTGCTGTTGACCGTTAAAGCCCTAAAAGGCCTGAGCCCCAACTACCTGCATCACTGCCTCACCCTTCAGATTCTGGATCGGCCCCTGCGGTCGGCTGGCAGCGCCCTTCTCGAGGTTGCCCGGGTTTCCCAGGTGTTGACCATGAGGAGGGCGTTATCTGCGACTGTGGAAATCCCTCCCATTGGAGGTCTGCTTGACCACCGACTTCCCCTCTTTCCGTAGACAATGGGTGAAAACAGACATGATGCTAACCACCCTTGGTGGTCATTTATGCATGTTTCAGGGTTGCATAGGACACCAATACAGCCCTGCAACCAGGGGCGACTGGTGGGTTTTGATGTTGGAGGGGCACTGGGACAGTAAGACTGGCGGGCCTAGGGGCGGAGCCAGGGGGATGGTAGGCAGAGCCAGAGGGATGGTAGGCCAGTGGCATGGCATAACCCAGCAGCAAGGAGTTCTCAGGGTTAACATCAGATGGAAGAAAACACAGTCTACATGCACATCAAGCTTAAAATAAATAATTTATAAACCCAAAACACAGGGAAACACTGGCAAAACACTGGCAAAACACAGCAGCAAGGAGTTCCCAGGGTTAACATCGGATAGAAGAAAACACAGTCTACATGCACATCAAACTTAAAATAAATAATTTATAAACCCAAAACACAGGGA
>QEPC01003278.1:2612193-2626693 GCA_003113815.1 Sphenodon punctatus
GCCCGTCCCCTTACAGGGACGGGTCAGTGGGAACACATAACACCTGTGCTCCGCACTCTGCAGTGGTTGCCTATAGCATACTGGGCCAGATTTAAGGTGTTAGTCTCAATCTATTAAGCCCTATACGGTCTGGGCCCCTCATACCTCGGGGACTGCCTCGCCTTCTGCGCCTCAGAGCGATCTCTGTGGTCTACCAGGGGCACCTTCCTGGAGGTCCCTCATGTTAAACGGGGGGCCACAATAGAGAGGGCCTTCTCGGTGACCGGGCCGCGACTCTGGAATTCCCTCCCAGAGGAAGCTCGCCTGGCCCTGGGTCTGCTGTGTTCCACCGAGCCTGCAAGACCTGGCTGTTCATCCAGACCTTTGGAGGGGAGGGGAGGACGGTGGGGTAGGTGTGTGTGGGGGGTTGGATTTTAAGATGTCAAAGTAATGGGGGGTTGTTTTAAAATGTTTTTAAATTGATAATTTTTATGATTGTTGTTTGTTTTTATTTGTTTAAGCCACCCCAAGATGCCATAGGCATGAGGGGGCGGCTAATAAATATGTCAAAATAAATAAATAAATAAATAAATAATTGTGGGGCAGCCGCTGAGACTCCTCTCTGCAGGCCCTTGTGGTATGAACTTGACAGGTAGATGGTACCTGCAAGAGGGTTCTCTCAGCTGACCTCAGAAACTGTAAAGGAAAATAAGAGGTGAACGTGTGTGGGGGGAATTAAACCTTTCATTCTTTTATATGGTGATTAGAATGTGCAGCTTCTGAGTGGATGTTAATGAATACAATCACATCACTTGTTTTAATTCTCTCATTAGGGAGTTAGAAGCCTAACTGTAGACAGTAGACACCCATATTTTAAAAGCGTGGTTTTCTTACCTCCATTTTATTGGCATGCCTTGTGGTCGATAGAATGTGTCTTTATATATTATTTTTAGTTTATTATTATTTGAATAGTGCCAGCACACTGAACACAGTCATTATCAGAAACAGGTCTCTGCCCCCCAGGGCTTAGAATCTAGGATGGGCAAGGGAAGGAAATATATAGGGAGAGACAGAGATACGTTGAAGTTCGGGTCCTAGATTACCGTTTACTTGAGTTTTCTAAGTGATTTATTATGGTACAATTAATCTACTAATATGTATTCAACAATGATTCTGGGGCTGTAAACCCCAAACATGGCAATGCAGACTCCCAAACTGGAGCAAATCCATAAATACATGGCCAACTACTTTTAGTTGAGGCACATATGGTGCTTGCTGCGGTCTAGGAAGTGTCCTCAGTGTTGCCAGAATTAACACTCCCCTGCCCCTGTCCTTGTACGGACAGTGTTGCTAGAGAATGTGGTCAAGGCCAGTAGCATAGCTAGGTATAAAAAAGGATTGGATAAGTTCTTTGAGGATAGGCCCATTAAAGGCTACTCGCCAAGTAGGCTGAGGCACACAACCTCTGACTGCTGGGAGTGAACAGCAGGGAATGGCTAGGGTGGCCAGATATGCAAATTGACTCCAATGCAGCCCTAGAACCTGCATTTCTCATAAGAGTCCTCTAGAATTTGCATATCTGGCCACCCTAATTATGACCTGAATGCAACTTCTCTGAAGCAACCAAGAGTGGCCGCTGTCGGAGACAGGATGCTGGATAGACCATTGGTCTGACCCAGTATGGCACTTCTTATGTTCTTGTGTCTTCAGCTAAGATTCAGGATGTCATCTTTGCAACAGTGTCATCCTCTCGCCAATGTGGGAAACTAAAATACTCAAAGCACTTTGAACTCCTGTGTCATACTTGGCAGTGCAACCTCCTTCCCCAGACAGGCAGTTGGGCCAACGAGCACAGTATTTTATTTTTAGACTGATTCTTTTCATAGCATCATGTATTTTGCAATTCTTCCCAAAAGCAATATGAATGAACGCTAGATCCTCCAGACTAGGGCACATCTAAAGTAAATATGCAATTTTTGTTCTATTTTTACCATCACTTCTTCTTCCCACAGCTGGCAGCTCACACTAAAAAATATCAACACCCTTTAAAGCCAGGAGTCAGCCACACAATAAACAGTCCCTGTACTGCTGCCTGGACTGTAGGAACCCTCTCTGCTCTTCCATCATTATGCCTTTCAAAGGGACTTTCCAACACAAATTGACAATGCCTTCAGATTGGGACAACAGTTAAATGGCTTTCTCCCCTTTTCTGTACAAATGGCCCAGAATCCATTGCTTTTGATTTGTGTTCTGGATTCCTGCATAACATAGTAAGCTGTCATCACTCTGTCAAAACAACATTTACTCCTCTTTTGAAAACAAAATTCCATAGATTCTGTTCGGGGATTTTATTTTAATTTGAAAAATAATTTATTTTGCATCTTGTAACCTGTGCTTTTTCTGGCACACCGAGATAAATGCAACATTACACAATTAGAAAAAAAAAAAAAAGACCGAAAACCGTCCGATGATAGCAACGTGGAAAGAAAAGCCATCCCAGTACAGTCACCATGCATCCTTTCTCCCCTTCTCTTCTGGAGCCCTAAAATTATTCTCCATTCCTAGAGGCCATGATCACTGCAGAAATCTTTAGCAATCAAAGAAAGATGCTCACAATATTATCTTCTTTAAAAAAAATCCATGGTGCTTAAGTATTCACTGCTGCGTGAGCTAATAGGGTCAGCGGCAACCTCTCTTGACATCTTTAATACCATGTCAGCTGGCTGCCTATCCAGATCCACTATCTCAACATCAAACTGCAGTTCCCAGTTAAATACACAAGAGGCACTCTGCACTAGCAAGCGACAGAGGCTTAGGAAATACAGACAAGACCACAGACACTGTAAAGAAATTGCCAATAAAAGGCATTCAGCTGCCAACAGAAAGAGACAACGGGACCACAAACGTTACCCATTCACTGTACAGACAGATTTCTTTCTTTTCTTTTTTTTTTAAACATAATCTCAAATTTTTTATTGCAAACTAATAACACTGCACAGACAGGGAAAAAAATTGCAACTGCAATGTAATTAACACTGTAACAACTTGTTTCCCCCTTGGAGAATTACACCATTAGCTGCTTCAATTGGGCATGAAATATAAATTACATTACTCAGAGGCATCACATCTAAGCAGACACAATCCTAAGTGACATGCCTTGCCACTTTGTATCATGCTCCCTGGTCAAAATTAGTAGAAGCCCAGTTGCCTGAGGCTAGCAGATATCCATTCGGATATCAAAGTTATTACCATGGTAGTTCAACTTGCTCCCTGCCTCAGGGAGCCTTCCTCTGGAAAGCAATGCAATCAGGCACTATAGCCTGATTATATCAACGTACCCGCTTCATCCCATCAGCTTCCTATTTAAAATTTCCCTGCCTTTTTAAATAAAATTTTAAAAAATAAAACAGAGGAAGTATCTGAATGAACTGCACAACAACCACCATTATCCTTATGCAGATTAAGAACATATAAATTGGGGCTGCTAATCTGGAATGTGTTTTGCATCTAATCCAAAAACCATTCAGATCAGTAATGGAGACAAAGTGGTTCGAATTATATCTTTTATTGAAGCAACTATTGGTCCAATAAAAGATATCATTCAAACTACTTTGTCTCCACCTCTGTCACTCGGGACCAGCCTGGCAACCACACTCTCTCTGGATTCAGATCAGTGGCAGACTTCCCCAAAACTAAGATCCCTTCTTGAAAGTGGTAGTGAGTCAACTCATGGCGCAAGTTAGTTTCCCAGGTCCATTTTAGCCAGGCCCTGTGAGTGAAATTTAGGCCCTTGGAAGGAGAAGGCTTTTGGTCCCTTAGGTAGTAGGAATGGGCAAACAGAATGCGGTTTGGATGTTCGGTCGTTTGGTTCGAAACCCGAGTTCGGGTTCGATGGTTCGGTTCAGCCAAGTTTGGTTTGGCCGAACATTCAAAAATAGCGAAATCGAAACTGAAACAAAATCAAAATTGAAACTGAAACATAATTTTTGGTCCTGGAAAGATGTTTTTCCTGCCTCTGAACTCATCCGAACTTGTCCGAACACGACTGAACTGTTTGGTCATTCGAGAGTTCGGTTCAGACGTTCAGTTCGGATGTCCGAACAGACCGAGTTCGGTCCGAACTCCGAACATCCGAACCGCGTTCGCCCATCCCTATTAGGTAGTAGGCCAAGGAGGTCCTGAGGGACCCAGCTACTTCTGCTGTCCCCATGCTTGGATCATCAGTAGCTACAGCTTTTTCCAGGAGGAGACCATTTAGCAGAAACTGAAGGTAGTCTCCTGATGGGACGCAGGGAGAGATGGGAGTGGTTCACGATGATAGCCTAAGGGGCAAGTTGAGAAAGACCCAGCCATTTGGTCCTGAATCCTTTCCTAGTTCCTGCCCACCCTCCAATTGAGCCTGAGTTTTAGGGTGTTAACAAATGGGACAATAGCCCGCTGGAGTCCGGATTCAGTCTGTGTATCCCCCCCGCTCACATGTAGAACCTAACTAACAGGTAACCTCCTGCATGTATTTCTTGTGCGTTTGAGCAGGCCCCACTCAGCTCCCTCTCACAGGTTTAGCATGACAAGCCTGATACACAGGCAGGCGTTTTTCCCTACTGCGCTCTGACCCCCACCTCCTCTCAGTATCCCACCCCCTATGCTGACTTACAGATGCAGTGAACCATGGGAAAAAGAAGCTATACCAGCTGTTTCTTTCTTCCGGGGTCTGACTCCAGGAGGCAATCCTGCATCTGTTATCCCTGTCCACCAGCAGAGGTCCATAACTGGGTTTATACCTGCGAGCACTTCGTGGCTGGAACTAACCTTTTGGCTATGTACAGAATGCTGAGTTTTTTGAGCAAATTGCATTCTTTATTGAGCGCCAAAATTGAAATCAAAAGTAAAAATTGAAATCAAAAGCAATCAGTCTTTGAATGTTGTCAACATTCTTGCATCCACAGCTCACAACAATGTACTGGCTGGTAGCATCACAGTTTTATTGGGCTCACACCCACTGTGGTGTTGGAAATCCCTCTTAGTTTGCATAAAAAAACCCAGTCAAACATGAGCCTCTTGTATCCCCTCGCTGCATCTTCTGTATCACCATACAGTTGGGGTAGAAAACACCCTCTCTCACAAGGGTGCTCTGCACTTCTCCGAGTGTCCAAATCTCAGGTAGGGCAACAAGCTCTTATTTAGTTGGTTCACATTCCCTGTACCCAGAGTCCCTTGTTTCCCTGAAGAGATTCATGTCTGCAATCTGATCAAGGCACTCCCGGTGGCCCCACGGGTATCCTCTCGCTGTCATCAAGGTGCTGATGAGAAAAAAGCAGTGAGGAGGGACCAGACTCCATTATCAACTGCCTTACTTCTGGCAGAGCACACACATCAAGAAAATTCTCAATCTTGTTTGGATCCCAATCTCTCATCTCATCTGGGGCTGACAGTCTCTATTCTGCTGACCTTGGAAATGCAGCAGGGTTGCACAGTGTCTGCACCCCATCATGCATAGTGGTGGTACCGCATTGTACATAGACTGCCTCGGAGGATGGGTCTGCTAGTTTTCTCTGTACATCAGGTCTCATTCAAATGTCAGCAAAGGCCAGGGTATCCATCACCCCCAACTTCTCTATGTCATGTACCCTGGGCGGCCACACCACCCACGGACAAAAGCTGAAGCCATTGGGCTTTCCCGGACAAACAACCCACAGCAATGGCTTTCTATGACATTATGACCCCTCATTCTCATTGCAAGCAAAAACTGTTACTTTCTAAAGATAAGAAATTATGAATAGCTTTTAACCAATTGGCAATAGTGTCTCAGCTCTGTTCCCACAAAAGTCCCTAGCACAATGACCTTCACTGCCTTGCAGATCACACACCTACCCATTTCTTTACATGCAGTGACTCTCCACACCCCAATTAAAAAATGTTATACATCTGTAACATTTTTATATTAGTTGGCATGTGTACTGATGTGCTTGCGAAGGAAATGTTTATGAAGTTTAATAGCCACCTGGATTGCCAGTGCAGGTGCAGCTACACACACACACACACACACACGCACACAGCATAAGCTTTGGAAAAACATTTTCTACCAATTGCTGGTCTATAACCAATAGCAGCCAAAAGCAACTCACACTTGACACACAGCCAATCATGCAAGGACACAAGACCAATAGTGGCCAATAGCTGCTCATGTTTGGCACTGACAATCCTAGCTAGGCAGATGCTCAGCTATTTAAGCTGCTAAAAAAATTTGGTATGTGGTCTGCAGAGTTCACAGACACCAGAACCACTCCCATGGAGACGCATGCCGAGAACTTCCTTGTGTTCATTATCATGCTCCAGGACTTCTAATTGTTTCTTTTGAAGCAAATGATGCAGGTGTAATAGTTTCTATGAGACCAAGAGATGTAGTTTTTATTCCATTGACAATACCTGTGTTACCTCTCATTAGGCAAGATTTGAACCTAATGGCAGGGATAGTAGTTGAAATTCCCAGAAATATAAGAATGCATGGGCCTATTTCTATAGGTAATGCTGATTACATTTCTGGAAGTGGATATAATTATACTCCAGCTACCACTGAGGAATTGCGTGGCTTTAATGCAGCCCAGTGCTACCGGGCAATCCAGTGTCTGCTGCTGCTGCCAATGTTGCCTCTGCTGTGCCATGGGTACTGTGCCCAGGCAATCCAATGTCTGCCGCTGCTGCTTCTGCTGCCTCTGCTGTGCCACGGGTACCTGCAGGAGGATTATGGCTGGCTATTGGGGAGGAAGTTGGCAAGACATAAAAACCCTGGTGTGTTCCTAACTGAGGAAGGCTCCTTTAAAGAACATATAGGATACAGGAGCAGCGGATGTGGCTGTAGCACAAGCTGATTCCCCAGAAAAGACACCCTCTCCCCGAGAAAGAGAGGAACCCTGTCACAATTCCCTATCAGCATTCACATATTAGCCAGCTCCAGACCTGAGCCTCTGAGATTCCTATTGGCATTTACAGGCTAACTGGGTCTGTGAATGGCAAGAGGAAGCACAGAGGCACAGGCATGCACATGGTTACTCTGTGACTGGCCAGCACCTGCCCTTTGCCTGTGGCTTTCCCGTGGTAGTTCCCTTTATACCAAGTCTTTTCCCCACTGGGCTACTATGATCTTGTTACAGTTGTCACAGTTGTTTTGTCTCCAAGATGTCTGAATCATTGATAACTACAGATTATTAAATTAAAAGGAAAATTTTGACAGTTGGTCAAAAAGAAAAAAAAGCAGGCTAAAGCTGCTGATATGGAACCAAATCCAAAAACGTGCTGGGTGCCGTCCTTCCCCAGTAAAATCAAGGAGAGCTTCAGGCACTCAGTATTCTGCACCATGAGATCCATACTGCCAAAAAGTCCAAGCACTCAAGTAGTTCCCGAATAATAAGACATGCAGTATGATTCGGAAGCTGCTCACCTCTGGCCCTAGTGCCAGTGTATGGCCACATTCATTTCAGTGGGATTTGTGTCAGATTTAATTGCTAGTGCTGGTGCTAAACAGATTCAGGGTTGTGATGAAGAGATCATCAGGGCCTAGCATCATTGTGGAGTCCAGTATGAACCAAATGGTGGCCCGGTTTGGGGATCATCAGAGAGAAATGTTTTAAGGGTGAAACTGTTTCCACCTATACATACAAAAACTGATTTTATTCTCTCTTCATACACATGAGAGGCACTGGGATAGCTTTGGGTACAAGGACTGTGACTCTGAGGATAAGATTAATTAATTACAGATTTTGATGTCTAAAATTCAGTGGAGATGCTAGATTCTTTGTGAAGTCTCTTCCTCAGGAAGCCAAGAAGATGCTCTTGTGAGGAACTTGGTTCTAAGCCAGAAAACCTTATTCCAAAATGACTTTGTGGGGAAACCTCTTTTCTCAGTCTCTTGACAAACTAAAAACCCAGACAGTCAAGAGTCCTTTCCTGCAAAGAAGCCATTACTAAATTCAGGCACTGTGAGCAAAGTGTGTAACTGTTGTAATTCCAAGGGAAGCGCTCCATGTTGAACCCAAGAGTGAATACACTAACCCAAGTCAAATGCAAATAACCTTTAGATTAGGAGGACCCATTCATTCTTACTATAGCAAGAGGGGTCTGCTCTCAAGAGATTTCATATCAGACATCAATCCAAAGGAATATTCTGGGCCCCAACCCATTATTTCTCCATCTTGGCCATAAGTATGTGAACTCTGAGGAGTCTGTGCATAGAAACCCGCAGTGAACATTTTCAGAGAGTTAAATAGGATTCAGATCAGACCCTGAATGACAGAAAATTGGGTGGAGAAAAGCATTTTGGGTATCCAGTTCTCATTGAAGCCCAAAGCACCATCAAATACAAGGGGGAGGATGAAGGGAAAAGCTTTAAGAGAAAATATCTGCAAAAAAACACAGAAGACAAGTCAGTTTCTGAAGCGGATCCCTATGCACCTAACCATCCACTGTCAGGCTGAAAACACTTTCACATCTCCCCCATGCTCCTACCCCTTCTGTGTTTTAAATCCTAAATGGAAACTTTATTCAGGGAACGGTTGATCCATTAATGGCACAATAGCAGTATTCTAGAAGCACAGAATGCAAGTGAAAGGTAAGGAGAACCAGAGGTTGTAATCCGGTATAAGGTCAACCCTAGGCTGCTGTAGCATTATTCCTATAGAGACCCATGTTAACATTGGCTTACTGAAATGGAGAAGATCCTTTCAAACACTAAACAATCAAGCCTCATCTCCTTTCTCTGTCTGTGCCACCACTTGTGTCTCAACAGTCCTTTGCTGAGTCAGGAGGGCAAATGTGTACCTCTATGAACAAAGACTAGAGCCTACTAGCAAGAGGCTAAAAACAAAACCATGTTGTTTCATCTACAGACCAGACCATGCAATATGTATTCCTTAGAGCTGAAGTGATCATGTTCTATATATTTTTTATCAGACACCTACAGTCTATTCTGTCCACACAGGACAAATATCTTTATTTTATTTACAGCACAAATGAGATACATTCATCTAAGAAGCAAAACCTCTGGAGGGATGTACAGCTGCAGGAAATCTCTCTTCCAACAATGATTCGCTTTTCTAATCTTCTTAGCTATGGAAGATCTTGACTGTCAATTCCACTCCAGCAGCAGCCAGGATAGGAAGGAGTGGCATAAATTCTCACTCTCATTAAGTTTGTCTGCCTGACTGATGGACATTGGTAGAATTACTTGGTGATCCAGATTTGTGGATCTGGCAGTCATAAAGCAAATTTTCATATAGAATACATGCCTTGGAAGGGCGGTCTATGCATTTTATTTTCATGAGTTATAGCCATGGCTTTACTCCAAAATAGCATAGTTGCAAGTGAGTAAAGCGGTCACCATAGGAAGTAAAAATAGAGCAAGCACAACAGCAACTTCCGAGGTAATCGTTGTATTAATTTAATCAGAGCTGAGTATGTCTTAGTTTTTTAGGTATTCTTTGTAAGAGCTCTCACTGTTTAATATAGTGCATGAAAATCTGGCCCGTGTTCTTGCTGCTTTGGTCAGAATTCAGTATATGTCAGTGGCGGTTTCCCAATCTTTTTGCCAAAGTGACTCTATTTTGAGACAATGGCTGTTTTTAAATGACCACACTATACCGTTCTGAAGCCGACTTGTCAGAATGACATCATTGTCATAATCAGTCCATTTTCTAAAGAATTAGAACGTTCTGCCTGTGCAGATGGTACAGGTGACTGTTGTATAAAGTTCTTTATTTAGAATGTTCTGATAAAACCTTGAAAAAGGTGTTTGGAAAAAATGTTCTAAAACCCAGAAGCAACCCAAAAGCATCACAATTTTTAACGTTGTAGCTATCTAGACAATCACCTTCAGAATGACATAAAAACACTAGAACTTTCTAAATTTATCATTTAAAAACAGCCTTAAATATAATCCGCTGACCCCAGACAGCAACAAAGACAACACAAGTATGTCAAATATGAGATCATGAACCCATCCACTGACAGTACAACCCCACTTGTCATCTCAACCCAAATTTAGGGAATCTCTGGTATATATGATGACAACTCAGGCTCTTAGAAACAAGCTTCATTTGAAAGGGATAGTGCCAGTATTTAGTGTCAATTAATTTATGTGATGCTGTCCAGCTAAACTATTCTAGAAGCAGAGCCACCCACAGAAATTCTTAAATTGGGGGCCATAAAAACCATTTGTGAGCCATTAAGAAAAAATCATACAGTCTTTGGGTGTTTTTAAATGAGATGCTACCACGCATGGCCACCCAGAAATCACTCATCCGACTGCCTGTCTGAAGGTGGGATATGCACTCCCGTGAGCCAAGATGCACCCACTCATGGCCATGCATGGAGTACTGCCAGGAAATCTGGAGTGCTCTGTGTGGGGCAAGCCAAAATAACTTGGCGGCCACAGGGCCCCTGCTCATATGTACAACGGCATCTAGCCACACTATGAAACAGGTCTCCCACTCAGAGGCACTGTGGGTAGAAGGCATGGCCGTTGCAAGTAACAGGAACTGGCTCAGTGCTAGGGAACTCAGTTCCCCAGGACTCATGTCTGGGACATGTCAATTTCAAAGGCCAGGTGTGCTTCCCCCCTCCCTTCTGGTCCACGGCAGGGTAGTGCTAGGCGGCTGCTGTAGGAACCTGCACATTAGAATCCCTCCTCACACACTCCACCTGAGTGCACTCAGTGGCCAAGGACCTGCCCACCCCACACCCAAAGCCGTGCTTGTTTTAAAACAGTCTTTGTCTGCACCTGAGAAAATTATTTCTAATTGTCCTTTCCCGCAATAAGTAGCCCTACTTAGAGGCATGGTTTATAGATGTTCCAGTGGCCCAAGTGCACACATTCCCTTACTGTGCAGGAACATACTCTGGTTCACTAGGGCAATTGCAATTAGTCTATCTAGTCAGACAACTTGTCTCCTGCAGTGGAAAATACCTGATGCTTTAGAAGTACCTTTCCCATCTCATAGTGCTGAAGGCAGCTGTGCAATGCTGCATGCTGACAAAGGAATTCTTTTTTTGAATTTCTGCAGGCAATCAGTTTGCACCCTGAAGCATGACATTTCATTCCCTACATAATATCTTGCTTGACTATTTTCCTTGCCATACACACTAGCTGTGCTCCTGAATGGTCATACACCTCCACCCAGGGCCGGCCTTAGACAAAGATAAAATTATGGGATCTTGGTGTCCTCATCCCCTGAGGGGCACCCTCCATAGTGCTTTAAAGGTATTCATATTTGGGGTCCTGATAGGAGGGAGTGGGGACCCCGCACTCGGCCCTGGTGAAAACACGGACCACTGCAGGGCCCCTGGGAAGTAGAAAAAATAGTGTGGACCATGGTAGTAGTCACCATGCCTACACCTTCAAAAGCCAAATTCTCACACAAACCCATGATTACCTGCTGTCCCACTGGTACAGTACTATTCCAGATAACAACAAGCTATTTATTGTTATTATGTATGATTTATATAGCACTTTCAGTGTTCAGAATGCTTTACAATCCTTATCTAGCCTGCCCTCACAATAANNNNGAGCGGAGGGAGGAGGCGAGGCGGATGTCGGCAGGGAGGGAGTTCCAGGCATGCGGGGCAGCGAGGGAGAAGGGACGAAGGCGGTTGGGCGAGCAGGAGAAGCGAGGGAGAGCGAGGGAGGGGACAGCGGAAGAGCGGAGAGCGCGCGCAGGAGCAATAACCTTGTGAGGTAGGTCACTAGTATTCCCATTTTACAGTTGGGGAACTAAGGCTGAGAGATAGTGACTTGCCCCAAATCACCTAGTGGTGGGATTTGAAACCTGACTTAGAATCAGAGTTGGAAGGGACTTAAGAGGTCATCTAGTTCAACACCTGCTCAGTGCAGGAAATCTGCAGTGACAGCATCCCCAACAGATGTCTGTCCAGACTCTGAAAACCTCCAGTGAAGGAGAGCTCAACACCTTCCTAAGCAATTTGTTCCATTAAGACACTAACAGAGTAAATTTTCCTTCCTCTATGTGGTGGATTCTCTGATGTTCCAGAGAACTGGACCTCTCGTTTTCAGCTGACCCAGGCCTGGCAGTCTCTGTGCTTACCCGGTGTTTGGCAGCTGTGCGGGACTGGATGAGGGAGAGCTGTCTGAAGCTGAATCCTGACAAGATGGAGGTGATGCTGGTGGGTGGGGCTGAAGGAGGGGTAGCCCCCTCTTTTAGTTACTCAGGTCTGTAGTCTGGGGGTGCTGCTCGATCTGCAGCTCCGCCTGGAACCCAGGTGGTGGCTGTGGCGAGGAGCGCCTTCTGCCAGTTACATCTGGTGTGGCGGCTTCAGCTGTATGTCTCACACTCTGACCTGGTCACCGTCATCCATGCCTTCATCACCTCTAGAGTGGACTATTGCAATGCACTTTACGTGGGACTACCTTTGGTGATGGTTTGGAGGCTGCAGCTGGTGCAGAACGCAGCGGCCCATCTCCTTACGGGAATGAGTCATTGCAAGCATATTACACCAGTGCACCGCTCTCTGCACCGCCTATTGTCTTCTGGGCCCGATTCAAGGTGTTGGTTTTGACCTATAAAGCCCTATATGGCCTGGGCCCTGCTTACCTGTGGGACCGCCTCATGCCTTGGTGTGGCCCCTGAGGTCGACAATCTCGAGGTCCCCCAGGTGTCCTGGGTGGAAATGATGGGGAGGGTGTTCTTGGTGGCCACACCAAGACTGTGGAATTCCCTCCCGACAGAGGTTCGCTTACCCCTATACCTCTCCTCTTTCCAAAGACAGTGTAAAACCTGGCTGTTCCACCAGACCTTTAGCGAGGGAGATGGGTACAGGTGGAAGGGAGGTTTGGGTGGAGGGTTCTTATTTCTGTGCTTTTTACTGAGTTTTTATGTAATTTTATATTTTATGTTTGATTTTTGTTATAGTGAATATTTTTATATTTTTGATTGTGAGCCGCCCCAAGCTGCCATGTGAGCAGAAGCGTGAGGGATAAAAGATCACAGAATAAATAAATAAACAAACAAATATTTACAAAGTTTCTTTACCTAAAGTAGACTTCTTGGTCCAAGGCCAACAACTTATCTACTAGGCTACACTGGCTCACATTTACCCCATCAGCAATATGCTTCTCACAATGGACTAGATTGGCTGAAGCCAGCAGTCTCCTCCTAAGCAGCAGCTTTGCTTGGTGAAGCCTTGCTTGATGGTGCTTCTCTCCCCAGTGGGAGCTTCAGGGAGAGATTTCCTCATGATGCAACTGAACTCTTAAGAAACTTTCCAGTCATAGGAAATCATTTGAGAAATGGAGCATTCTCACAGATCCCGTGTGGTGGCTTGAGGCCTGAAATTCACATTGCTGGATGGCCATAGATGTCATAATTTAATGAGGTCCTACTGCAGGAAATTATGAGCTGAATAGATAGACCAGTGCCTAGTACACAGAGAAATTCCAGGTCTCTAAAAGAGCATTACAGATCAGCAAAACATGCATACAATTTCCAAACCTCAAGAGACAGAGTTTGGGATGGAACGTCACTGATGCACTAACAAAAATAAATAAATAATTCTTGACAAATGCCAGACTTTAGAAAAACAGAATACTTTTGGTTTTATTTTAGGGCTGAAAAGGTACCCTCCCCCCCAAAAAACGACTCACAAATATTCCTGAGTCTCCAAGTACCAGGCCCAAGGTTTTGGCCCAATCCTTGGAGATTGGGTGAATATTCGGTACTTGGAAGGGGTCAGAAAGATTGCGGGGGGTGGGGGGGAGAGGACAGCACTGGGCAGGAAAGGTGGGAAGGGGGATGCAGCAACTCACTGGGAAGCTGCTCCGGTGCACCTCTGCTGTGTGGGACTGTCCTGCCCGGGAAGCAGCTCTGGTGCACATCTGTGCATGCTGTCTGGGAGCGTGCTGGGAGTTGTAGGGTATTTTCAGACGTTATGAGATCACAGTCAACCACAGTGAACCACGGTCAATCCCGCGGCGGGGCCAAAGCGCCCTGAACGTCTGTTCAGCGGGCGCCAGATGTTCACCACAGTCAATCCCCAGGGGTCAAAATCAACCACGCTTCCGGAGCTCCGGCCCGGGCCACCTACGAAAGTGTGGTCAAAGAGATTCCCAACGGGAAACAATAAAAAGCAACGTCTGAACAGCAACCACTGGCCGGAATCAAAGAAAATGATTCCCAGCCAGGGACAAAGCATGCAACATCACTGCCAGGCAACCAGCAACAACACAGGCCGCGGAGGGAGATTTTAAAGGCACATGGCAGCAGGGAAATGTGGCGGGATGGAGCGAGGTGGAAGGGAGAGGAGAGTGGTGGGCAAGAGAGCAAGGGAGGAGGAGGAGGAGGTGGTGGAAGTGCAGGTGGAGGAGGAGGAGGTGGTCGTGCTGCACATGGAGGAGGTGGAGGGACAGCAGCAGCAGCATCTGGGATGGGCCGCCCCAGTGCCTGCTGCCATCCCGGGGGAGGAGGCACCCCGGTAACGGGTAAGGGGACCGAAGGGGAGGGGGCCCGGCGGCACAGGG
>QEPC01003278.1:2638197-2671807 GCA_003113815.1 Sphenodon punctatus
GCAGTTCTGGTCGCCCCATCTCAAAAAAGAGATAGCTGAACTAGAAAAGGGCAACAAAAATAATCAAGGGCATGGAAGGGCTCCCGTATGAGGAGAGGCTTGGTAGGTTGGGGCTCTTCAGCTTGGAGAAGAGACGACTGAGAGGAGATATGACAGAGGTCTATAAAGAGTGGTGTGGAACTAATAAACAAGGAGCAGTTATTCACCCTCTCAGCTACTACTAGAACTAGGGGACACTCCATGAAACTTGTGGCTGGCAAGTTTAAAACAAATAAAAGAAAATATTTTTTCACTCAGCCTATAATTGGGATGTGGAATCTACTGCCAGAGGCTGTGGTAAGGTAAGGGCCAGTACTATAGCTGCATTTAAAAGAGGTTTGGACAAGTTTCTGGAAGATAGGTCCATTATTAGCCAGACAGGATCAGGGAACATGACGGGAGCTGGGGGGAAACAACAGGGAATGGATCCCCCGTTGTGACCTGTTGGGTGCTTCTCTCAAGCCACCGTGATTGGTCACTGTCGGAGACAGGATGCTGGGCTAGATGGACCATTGGTCTGACCCAGTATGGCAGTACTTATGCTCTTATGTTCTTAAAGCTAGAATCTCAGAAGCTCCAAGGGGCAATGAGAAAAATGTATCTTTGTGCTACTGCAGAAAGGACCAAGAAAGCCATGCCTCACCTCCTAATCTTAAAGAAGTTCGGGTTTCCTTTGCAGGACACTATTTTAGAGTGGGTAGTGTTACAATCACACATTCTAAATGTTGTGTGAAATCTTTACCCCTGCATGTGCCTTCAGTATTCCTTGCTCTTTGACAGTTGATGAAAACAGTGCACTTGCAAGGATCTGACTCTAGAAAATAGCAATGTTGCCATCGGATTTGCTTCTCCCAGAGCAAGCTTTAAGTCTATGATACATAATTTTCTGTTTGTCACTTCCTACCTCCAAGTGACCACGGAGGTGTGGCCACAGAGTCCTGCAGCAGTGGCTTTCTCCTCCACTCCCTGCTATTCCAGAATAGGGAAGTAGCAGGGCTGGTTTGAAACAGCCATTCAGATTTCACTGAAATGTTTAGTGAACTTGGAATGAGTTTCAGAATTTTGAATGGAATTCCAATTAAAAAAAAATTCAATTGGAGTTTCAGTCAAAAAAATTGTGTCTGTATGGTGGCTGCCATTCTGTTGATGGCAACAGGAGTTGCACATTCACAGAACAGATGGTGGCCATTTTTCACATGCGCTGAACAATGAACAATGCCAAAAGCTTGTATCGATCCGATCAGAATTCTGATCAGACTGATTAAACCACCCAGTTCCATCAAAAATGGAAACTGGGTTTTCCCGGAGGGGCATGGGGGTGGGAGGCGACAGTCTGCCCTGCTCTCTGCCTCGCAGCGTGGCAGCTGAAATTGCCCACCCAAGGGTGCACAAAAATCGGTCCCAGCCAGGCTTGTCCCTGAGTTTCCCGCACGAGACCAGAGTGCAAGCGACTGGCGGAGAGCGTGGCAGTGCTGGACTAAACCTGCTCTAGAGATATCAGGGAACAGATTTGCATTGCTCCCCAGTTCCTGGGTCAGCGGACAAGGTCATTTGTGAGTGGACCAAACAGAGAACTTTGCTGGTCAGCTACAGGAGTTGCTTATTGTAAATGAAAGTTGTTTACTAGAAAGAAACACATTTTTCCTCCCGCATTTCCTTCCCTCACTCCAGTCCTGTTACTCCTGTAAATTAAACTCTTATTGTTTGTTTAATCCAGTTAGGACTCCTGATTCAGGAGGTACCTGGTGAGGGCCTGTTAAGATAATATATAAGGGAGGAGACATAAGGGGCAGAAAAGAAATTGCTAAAGGGTTCCTGACCTTTCCCCCCAAAAGTCAGATGGAGGCACCATGTACTACAAGGGTGGGGAACCTCAGGCCCGGGGGCCAAATGCAGTCCATGGCTAGTTTTTATGTGGCCCCTTTCCAGTTCCTGGATCTGGCCCTTGGATCCAGTTCCTCCCCTCAACCACTGAAAACCTGAGCTCAGGGTAAGGGAGCAGAGATGAGGGCATGCACACAAGGACAGGGGACAGATCCATGAACTGGGCCCTCCTTTTCTTGAGTGCATCCCGTAAGGAACCCCACTCACAATTTCTATGTGGCCCTCAGCACTTGTACTGATTTTCAAAGTGGACCCTGGGAGAGAAAAGTTTCTGATCTAGTAGTTGACAAGGAGTTGAAAAGGAGGGCTCAGGCTGCTGACACCCTCGTCATAGATAGAGGGATACTGGTAAGGGCTCCAGTTTTCATTCAAGCAACTGTTGTCAGCACAAGACCACCCTTACACTTACTTGGTCAAGCGTCTGAGCAAATGGCCCTTTTCACACAGACACTCTAACACTGATAAAATGGGTGTTACATTTTATTATACATGTTGCAGGTGTGCTCAATGGGTGCCCTGCAACATGTATACTAAAATGTAACACCCATTTTGTCAGTGTTGGAGTGTCTGTGTGAAAAGGGCCAATGATCGAGACTTTTAGTCATCTGACCACAGAAGATATTTTAAAGATAGCAAACATGCAAACTGGAATGACCTGGCCATATCTGAACTTCATTTTGTCCTGTATATTACATAGAACCCCCTCCCTGCTCCCAGTCCCAACTGCTAAAAGAACATTCAGGCAGCCAAGTCTATCACCTCAAAGATAAACCATGACAGATTTAAGGTTGTCTGTACAACCTTAATTCAGCTTCCTTGGCATATGCATTATGATGCCATATTTAACTACATGATCCAATACTATTTTGTCGAAAACACCCCTAGCTTACCCAGTTCACAGGATGAATGTTTTTTAGCAAAGCTATTCACTATTTTGTTTTAGCCTCACTGTTCAGAGTGTGACATCATACTTGATTTGCAGGACACCATTCAAATGCTGAACTGAAGATGGAATTACTGATTTCTATATGGGCTTTTCTATGGGACTTATCACTGTTTTGTCCATGTGCTTTATGAGCTTTTCTATGGGGTTGATTTCTGTACCATCTGAATACTTCACAGACACTACTGAAAGTATCTTTTTCACAAAACCTTTGTGAGGTAGATAGGTAGCATGAGGAACGGAGACATATTTATTAGTACGGTCCCTCCAGGCTTTCACTGGGAGCTGGTGGGGCCACATCAGTGGGGGCAGGGCAAAGGGGTTATTATGCGTTCTTCTGACATCACCCCGATCTTTATGGAGCATTGTGACAGCTGGGACCAAACATCCTGCCCGAGCAGGACTCTACAAATTGTCCACTGGTTTGCAGTGCCTAATTTCAAATGGTTGAATATTTTTTAGCTAAAATGATGAAATGCCTCCTATCCAAGACGCGTGAGGTGAGGGTGCTGCTTTGTTCGGTGCTGGTGAGACCTCGCTTGGATTAGTGTGGTCCAGTTCGGGGCACTACGCTTCAAGAAGGATGCAGACAAATTGGAGAGGTTGCAGAGGAGAGCAGCTAAGATGATCAAAGGGGCTGGAAGACAAGCCACATGAGGAAGGGCTGAAATATCTGGGGATGTTCAGCCTGAAATATTACTACTATGGGGAGACATGACAGCTGTTTTCAAATATCTCAAAGGATGATGCCACAAGGAACATTTGTTCTTCCACTGTCACAGAAGGCAGAATAAGAGGGAATGGGATTAAATTGATTTTGGTTAAATATTAGGAAAAACATCCTAACTGTGAGAACAGTTGGGCGATGGAAAATCCTGTCTAGGGTGGTTGTGGAATCTGCTTCCTTGGAAGTTTGCAAAACCTGAGCATCTGTCCGTGATGATGTAGATAGGAATAGCCTGCCATGGAGATGACTAGATGACCTTTGTGGTTCCTTCCAGCCTAAGAGTCTATGATTCTATGAATGAAAATCCACTTGAGACAGGCCAGAAGCATGGAAAATGTCACCCCAAGCAGTTAATATTGGGCAGTGTTTTGAGCAGCTGAAAACAAGGCTACCTAATACTTTCCGTTAGTATTGTAGGGGTGGGAATTTCGGATCTCCCGGTATCCGATACTGCCGGTATTTGGCAGTATCAGAGATACCGGATAGATCCAGATAGTATCGGATAGATACCTGATAGATACTGGATAGTATCGGGAATACCGGATAGATCCAATAATTCCCCGTACCGCCACCCAGAGGGAACACAACACAGCACAGCACACAGGTAAAAAAGGCGATCCGGGGTGGGGGGTGCTAGGTTACCTACCGGAGAGCCAGCAGCCAGTCAGCGTGGGCTCACAGAGAGCTCAGCTGCCGCTGCCTCCATAGTCCTGACTGGCTGCCGCAGGGCAGCCGCCGGCGGCCCGGAACCCGGGTCCGGTTAGTTTTTACCTTTTTAAAAAAACTTTTTAAAAAAACAAAAAAAAACCAGGCTGGGCAGGGTGGGAGGGGGGTGTCCCCCCTTCCACCCGCGCAGCCTGGGAGGGGGAGGGGGGAGATATTGGGGATTTTTTTTCATTGATTTCAATGGGGACAGTTCCCCATTCAGATCAATGAAAAAAAAACGGTATAGGTATACCGGCTTTAATCCAGTACACTGATTTTTTGAAAACCGGTAACCAGTAAAACTGGTAACCGGTTTTTTGCCCCAAGTCCCACCCCTAGTTAGTAGCCTTTAACTTCAGACTTAGCATTTGTTAATCATATATTTGCTTGCTTAACCTGGAATCAATTAGTTATTGTCCATCAAGTTCTTTTGAAAACCAAGTGTTATGTATCTCCACTACTTCCACAGAAGGTATAACAAGAGAGAATGGGCTTAAATTGCACCAGTGTAGATTTTGGCTAAGTATTATTTATTTATTATCCTGCCGTGTCCTAAGGGCTCAGGGCGGGTTACAACACACAACACAGTCATGAATGGATACAGATAAGATTAGTTAAAAACATTTATCCTAAACCCTAATACCAGTGAAAAAATTTCCTAACTGTAAGAACCGTAGGACAATGGAATAAGTTGCCCGGGGAGCTTGTAGAATAGCCCTCCTTGGATGTTTTCAAAACTCAACTGGACAAGCATCTTTCCACATTGCTGTAAGTAGAGGATATCCTGTCTTGATTGAGGGGCTGGACTAGATGACCCTTGAGGTGCCTTCCAATCCTACAGTTCTATATATTGACACATGAAGCTTTCCCGATGAGGAGGTTGCATTTGGTTTGGGCATTTTATTTTAGTGAAGGCATAGCTTGTAGTTTGTTTGGCAACAGCGCTGCGTACACAACTCCTTAGAAGAAGGCACAAAACTTAAGGGAGATTCACATTAAAGTGGAAATCTACTCTATGCAAAATTAACGTTGGTCTGGTCTGGTGTAGGCAGCCCATGTAGGAAAGGCTAAGTGTATGCAGTCTTCAGGGGAAGCTGCATGCCTGCCCACCAGGCAAATTTATATCTTTCACCTCTAGAACTTCAATTTGAGCACAGTGTGAGGTTGTAAGAGAAATGAATTTATTGGTGTCAGCTCATTCCCTAATGGGTAACAGTTCATGTCGCAAAATCATCACGGACACTTTGTCAGGATTGGAAGTCTTTTCTTTAGAGAGGCTCACAAGTGTAGGTGCGCAGTTGAATTAATTCTTGCCCCTCAGGAGAAAGACACAGCACTGTCAAGAAGAGTCCAACAAAAGAAACAGAGGCAATAACTAATAACTCTCCGCCCCCACTCCCCACTTCTAACTCCATCATGAACTGTGTTAAAGAAAAGTTTCTGTGCAGCAAGTTCAGCACTTATGAAAAACAGACCTCTCTTCTATTCTGTCCCATTTTGTACTAGAGATAAAAATGTAATGGTAGGTCAGATCGATGGTAAACTCACTAGGAAAACAAAATTATCAGAGAATAAGAGCGGCAACAGATCTTATCTGTGTTTGTGTCATAAAGAAACATAACCTAATGACCCCACTTGTTTACTGAGGGAAAATCTAGTTTTAAACTCTAGACAGTGTTGAAATGAGTCCAGGATTTCCAGTGTCGTTCCAAGGAAATTGGAGTTCTGTGTAAGATGGTGGTGTAGGCCCACTCCTAACACAAGGATTGTCAGATTCACAGGATCAGGACCCTGGTACTCATGAGACAGGACTAGGCAATCTGCAGTCCATGGGGGGTATCAGGCTTATAGTCAAAGTCAGGCCAGGGGTCAGAACGAGAGAGTCATTCCAGGGAGGGGGGCTCAAGCAGGAGAGCAGGTAGGCTGGGAAGTTAGGCTGGGAAGGTGGAGCTGAAGATCTAGTCGCAGGGTCTGACCAGCAGTCTGTGACAAATTGCTCAGAAAAGGAGGCATGGCCAAAGGTGGAAATAAATACAGGAGGGGAGTCAATGAGCAGCAGCCTCCTGCTAACCTGACCCCCCTCCAGCTGCAACAGGTTCAAATGGGATCGCACCTCATGGGGCATGGTTGGTTGTTCTGGCCTTGGGTTGTGGTGGTGGCACAAGTGGTAGGGTCTTGGCTCTGACTGCCTGGAGGCCTAACTTCTAGACCCTGCCACCTGACTCCACCCCAGGATGCCCCCCAGGTGGTGATGGACCAGGCTTGTTGGGATGTGCAAGCAGTGTGTAAGGTCCGCACCTTTTCAGGGGCATGCACATGGGTGGAAGGTTCCCGTGAACACACCTTGGGAACCTTCTCAGTCAACAAAGTACTGGAGTCTAGAATCTCATGAACAATATATTCTTCATGGCCTTGCACCTATATTGGGGATTGGGGAGGATGCCAGTTCAGAAATTAGTTCTTATTGTAGGGTTTGAGATGGGAAACATGGAATACTAGGTGAATCTTCCAAGACTGGGGTAGCTGCAGTTTGAAGGCTACGGGAATGATCTGTTGTAGGACGGTGAAGAGTCCTCCAAACTGGTGATCTAGTATGTGGGCTGGTCAGTCTATTTACAGATGCTTCGTGGAGAGCCAGTCCCCCTGACTTGCTTGCAGTGGTGGGGCTTCTTGATGTTTATCTGCATGGTGCCTATCAGCCACATTAGCTTTACCCAAGTGTTTCTTCAAGAGGGCTTGGGCATCATGGATGGTTTGTACAAGGTCAGAGGCTGCAGGAATGACAGTAGATAAGGGCATGGATGGGTGGAACCAGAGGTGGAACCCATAATTGCCATAATAGGGGCTGCAATGAGTAGATGCATATTGAGCGTTGTATGTAAATTCTGCTAATGGCAGGAGAGCTAACAAATTGGTTTGGCAATGGTTCAAATAACAGCAAGGGTATTGTTCCAGTGCTTTATGTACATGTTCTGTTTGGCTGTCAGTCTGCTGATGTTATGCTGTGGAGGCATGTACTTCGGTTTCCAAGAGCCGAAACACCTTTCCCCAGAATCGGAAAATAAACTAGGAGCTCAAGTCACTGGTGAGGAGTTCTGGAAGACCATGGAGTCACAAAACTTGGAAGACTAGAAGTTGAGCAGTGGCTTCAGGGGATGGCAGGGGTGTACAGGAAATAATGTGGGCCATCTTCGTGAGCTGGTCCACAACCATCAATATTGTGTTATGCCTCCTGGAGTCTGGTAATATGACAATAAAATCAAGAGTGATGTAAGCCCAGAGCTGGGAAGTGGTTTCCAGTGGCATCAAGGGGGCAAAGGGCCTACTTCAGCAAATCTTTGTCCTGGCACAAGTAAAAACAAAAGAAAACAAAACAGGAAAAGATGTCTCAAAATATCTGCTTGGCTAAATGGTAAAATTAAGGAGGCTATCAAAGTCAAAAAATTGTCCTTCCAAAAATGGAAAAGTATTCGAAATGAGGTAAATACTTAGAAATGAGCATAGACATTGAAAGAAAAAATGTAAAACCATTATAAGACAGGCCAAGAGGGAATTTGAGGGACAGCTTGCTAAGGATATCAAATCCAATAGCAATCCCCCCACCCCCAGTACATCAGAGGCAGGAAACCTGATAAAATAGGAAGTTGGTCCACTACATGATCAGAGAACAAAGGGGGCACTCACAGATGGCAAGGTCATTGCTGAGAAACTAAATCAGTCCTTTGCACCAGTCTTTAATGTAGAGGATGTTGGGGCGATACCCACACCAGAACTATTTTTTGTTGGTGGGAAATTTGTGGAATAATCTGAAATAAGCATCACACCAGAAGAGGTTTTATTGCATATCAAGTGCACTTGAAGAACTGAAATTTGAAATTGCTGAACTACTATCAGTAACATATAACTTACTGCTAAAATCCTCCTCTGTGCTCAAAGACTGGAGGTTAAGAAGGGCTCCAGAGGTGACCCTGGAAACTATAGACGAGTAAGTCTGACATCAGTACAGGCAAACTGGTGGAGACCATTGTTAAAAACAGAGTTACTAGGTATTTGTCGACGCACCACCCCAATGAAACTCAGAGACAGTATATGGTTTTAAAACAGGCCGCACTCTTTATTCCAAACATCATGAGGCCGGTGGGTAATTGCACTAAGCAATCAGGGTCCAGTATGCTAGCTAATTATAACTCTATTAACTCAGGCTCAGTCCTGGACGTGCCTTCCAGTGTCTGAGCCAATTAACTTCCAACCTCACCCCTTCGACAGGTCACTAGCCGTGGCCGAAGGGGGCTAGCCTGCTCTGGGCGAGAGTAAGGAGTTATCGTGTCCGCAAGGCTGAGGACTGTGCCTGTCATTGCTAATCCGGCTAAGACACCCCTCCCAGGGATGCGACCCCAGTGCATGCTGTGCCCACCATTGCCTGGGTATCGCTTCCCCATCTCTTAAGGAGATGACTCAAAAATTTCCTATAACCTTACCTATTTATCCTACTATCGCATACTGGACCCCTGCAGAGTATGACAAATTGCTTGACCCCACTTCCATTCAGGAAAGAATTATAATGTGACATCACTCATTCCAATCATCAATTAAACCGAATCCCAAGAAATGACAATCAAATTGCCCTATTTATCATTCGCCTGACCGCTAACATACTTATTTCCAATTAACCTATGAACGAATCAATAATTCCCCTGACGCAAGATTATTCCGAATCAGTGCCCTATTTGACCTACTTACCACTGTGAAGGAGGCAAAACAACGATCCTTTTCAAAAAGGTTAATCGCCAAAAATTCCTCCTTGGTCCTTTAACGGCAACCAGAACAAACTCGCAGTGGTAGAGGGGAGGTGGGTGGGTCTGACTCTTCAGCCGCCGAGCCTGGAATGCTACGCCCCCACAGCCAACAGGAAGTCTGCTCACCTAAAAGGGGCGGACTCCCCTGCCCACGTGACGTGCTTTTCATGCCACCAGGGAAGGGTTGCCATGCAACACCTTCTTGTCCTGTGGGCAGCCTTCTAACAGGCTAAACCCACCACGGCACACTCATCGCTCCATGGGGGGTGGGGCGCACAACAAATCCCTGTTCACCGCCATTTTGTAGCGAACAGGACTTGTCAACGCACCACCCCAATGAAAGTCAGAGACAGTATAAGGTTTTAAAACAGGCCGCACTCTTTATTTCAAACATCATAAGGCCAGTGGGTAATTGAACTAAGCAATCAGGGTCCAGTATGCTAGCTAATTATAACTCTATTAACTCAGGCTCAGTCCTGGACGTGCCTTCCAGTGTCTGAGCCAATTAACTTCCAACCTCACCCCTTTGACAGGTCACTAGCCATGGCCGAAGGGGGCTAGCCTGCTCTGGGTGAGAGTAAGGAGTTATCGTGTCCGCAAGGCTAAGGACTGTGCCTGTCATTGCTAATCCGGCTAAGACACCCCTCCCAGGGATGCGACCCCAGTGCATGCTGTGCCCACCACTGCATGGGTATCGCATCTCCATCTCTTAAGGAGATGACTCAAAAATATCATATAACCATACCTATTTATCCTATTATCGCATACTGGACCCCTGCCACAAACGGGTAGTCAATCCCAAACTACCCCGACACCCACCGCCTAACAACCCAACAGAGACTGCAAATGTCCCATCAAAGCACATAAATATTCCGCATTTCCAACTGGGGATAAATGCACCCTATCATCCTGGTACAACTCTGTCCGTGTGTGGGCTATGCTCAGAAGTCTGATCGTGTTACCTCCCAATCCTCTTAACAATTTCTCTATTTCCCTATTTATGTTCCTTCTAGTCTTATCAGTTCTACTAGGGCTTCTAGCCCCAACCCAATTTAACCTTGGAACTATTAACTGGTCCATACCAGATAAACTTGTGGAAACCATTGTCTAATCAATAACAAATCATTCTTAATTCCTATTATCAAATTCACCCCTTTTCGGGCAGGTATGTTGTTTTCTCCAAGATGGATAGCATTATCTGTGGTGCTGGTTTATCCCCCATTCTTTGGAGTATGGGCAGCAGCTGGTGCCACCGCATCCCACTCTTCCCAATTGACGTGATCCGGGCCCATTTTGACAAACCTAACTGGACGCCCCCGGGAGTCCTCACACCTGCCATGCTTGCCCAACGTACAAGCCTGTGGCCCAGGATCCACACCTCTCTTCTATTAACCGTGGAGGTAATGCGTCCTGATAAAATAAAGCACATTTAATATGGTGAGGGCCATACATACTTCCTATATGCCCTCAATCGCCATCTACCGACTGCTTTAATTGCCTCCTTAGCTAACCCAGAAGCCGCCGCTGTTGTAGCAGCTCCAATCTGAAATGAGTGGGTTCCAAATTCCCCAGGCGGGAGCCCCATTTGCCCCAAGGACTTACGCAACACTGCTGCAAACTGGTAACAAGTCAAAGGGGCACCTCCCCTATGCAGGAACAGCCTCCCGGGAACGCGGGGGAGAATGCTCATGTACTTTCCCATCTGAACTACTGGGCAAATGGTCTCCTCCCTGATTTTATGTAATTGCACCAGTTGCCCCCTCCTCCTTTGGTTGGTCTTAGAATACCAGAGCCGCAGCTGCAGAGATGCATAGGACCACTCAAGGTCATCTACCTCCACTGCTCAATCAGTGTTATCTCTCCCGAATAGGACCACAATCTCACTGATCCTAAAAGCTCCAAAAAATGTAATAACATATGCCGTGGTGAACAGTTATGTTTCGAAAGCATCCCTGCATACTGAAGGTAGAACCCTGACTAGCTGCTGCAATATGGTGGTGGTGATAGGGGCCCTAACTGCCCCAAGAGGGTATGCCCCCCTCACCCAACTTTCCAACCTATGTTTTAAATAAAAACCTTTGTCTGGGGATGGATAACCCATAAGTTTACACACAAAGGAAAGGGCCGCTATCTTGCCTGCTATAGTTCTGGGCACCAGTTGCCTGTGCTTCAAGGCCATGGCAAACTGCAGTACCTCAGCTTCTGTTATGGGAAAACCCTGCCACCACCCCCTGATAGCTCTAAACCACTGGAACTCACAGAAAGCCCTACCATAGGCCGCCTGCGTTCTCAAAGCAAGGGATCCTTGCACGATAGTCTGTAACTCTAGTACCCAAGTCTCCACACCCTGGGCGGTAGGGGGTCCGTTATATCTCTGGCCTCCGGTGCCAATTCTCGAAAACGGCCCATCTGGAACCGAGAAAGGGCATCGATTGTGCCGTTGTCAATTCTGGGGACGTGTTGAGTCATGAAAAGGATGTTATCTTTTAAACATGTGGCTACCATCTTCCTAACTAAGGCCATCACCCACGTTGAGCATGAGGACAGGGAGTTTACAACATGCACCACTGCCAGATTGTTGCACCAAAACTTTACAACATGGTTAGCAAATTGCCCTGACCATAGCAAAATCACTATTAATATTGGGAACAATTCTAAGAAAGTGAGGTCCCTGGTAACTCCCTCCTGATGCCATTCGACAGGCCACCATGCTGCGCACCAGCGTGTCCTAAAATAAATTCCAAAACCGACACCTCCTGCCGAGTCAGACTGGACCTGAAGGTCGGCTTGGAGCAAAAGACTCACTCCACTGAAACCCTCCAANTGTCCTAAAATAAATTCCAAAACCGACACCTCCTGCCGAGTCAGACTGGACCTGAAGGTCAGCTTGGAGCAAAAGACTCACTCCACTGAAACCCTCCAAAAATTCCAACCATATTGCCAAGTCATGTCGCATGTCCTTGGTCATGCATATATGATAGTGAGGAGATAAATCTCCTTTCAACTTACCATATACGCGGGACAAAAAGGCTCTCCCTGGGGCAACCACCCAACAGGCAAAATTAAGACTCCCCACCAATGACTGCAAAGCCCTAACCGTTATCTTACGGGCCCCCATACTTTCTTTAATCTTCAGTCTGAGGGTTGCCAACTTCTCCTCTGGTAGTCTCGATATCATGCATTCAGTATCTAGCTCAATTCCCAGGTAAGTTAACCTGGTTGCAGGCCTCTCTGTCTTCTCTGGGGCGATCAGAATACCCAGTTCTTAAGCTAATTCCTGAAACAATCAGAGGGCTGCGGCACAATCACCTGATTTTGGTTGACCTAGTATCAAAAAATAGTCAAAATATTTTGTTACATCGCCCGTCTGCAGCCTCTGTCTAAACACCCATTCCACTATGGAACTAAAGCTGAACATGATATCCAGCACCCTACTGGCATGGCCCGATCATAATAATATTGACCCTCGAAGAAAAAACCTAGTAAGTGGAAGCTCCTAGGGTGCACCCAGTAACAAGCAAAATGCCGACTTCACATCACACTTTGCTAGCAGCGCACCCCGCCCTAAAGCTCTAGCTTTCTCCACTGTCACATCAAATGAGGAATACTTAACGGATGTCAATTCCTTAGAGATGGCATCATTCACGGAGCTCCCTCTTGGGTGGGACAAATGGTGGATCATCCTAAACTCCCCAGCCATTTTCTTTGGTACCACCCCCAGTGCGGACACTATCATATTAGCCAATGGGGGGTGGTCAAATGGTCCAGCTACCCTGCCTAACTCTACCTCCTTTGCTATTTTTGTTCTCACTACCTCCTCCAACCCACATACTGATTTCAAGTTACGGGGGGTCAGGCTAGACTGAACAGGGCCAGTGGGGATCCTAAAACCATTCATAAAACCCTGCACTATGTACTGTACATCTGCCCACTAACGTCTGCTCAATCGGTCAATTTTGACTGGCGTCGGTCCCCTTTCCAGTTCCTGTCCCGTTGAAGAGCCCTACTTGCCTCTAGTGTTTCCTTCCCCTTGTCCATATCTACCGTTCCCGTTCTTCTGTCAAGTTTGAAAACAGTTGATTGCAGGGTGATTCCCCCAGCACCCAGAACATACATGCTGAAAACGGCACGACATTCTGTTACATCTGCTGACCTTGTTATATTCCCAGAAGGGGCCGGGACCCCCTTGGAACCCCCTCCAACCATCTCCTTTGTATGGCTCGTTAGATGGGGCCACCCCACCCCATACCATCGTGTGCCCGATGTCAGACCGGGGTGCGCTAGTGGCATCAATCATGCTCTCCAGTCATAGGTCGGGAGCATGAACGTTCCAACACAGACCTGGGATGGTGGCTGCTCTATGACTAAACGCCTCGTTATATCGCAACCACGCTCCAGGTGGTCCGGTCCCATATGCCCTCCTCACTATATCTGCATATTTGTGCAATTCCAACCCTCGACTCGGGTATGACTGCATCATGACTCCCATGAATACAGTATATGCCGCTGTCCAATTCACCCAATTCCTATCTGCTTTGGGGCACCAAGTTTATAAAATCATGAGTGGTGTGGAACATGTTAATAGGGAACGGTTATTTACCCTCTCAAATAGTACTAGGACTAGAGGAGACTCCACAAAACTAACAGGTAGTAGATTTAAAACAAATAAAAGAAAGTATTTTTTTCACTCAACACACAAGTTGTGGAATTTGTTGCCAGATGTGGTCAAGACCAGTAGTATAAATGGGTTTAAGAAAGGACTGAACAAGTTTCTGGAGGATAGGTCTATTAGCAGCTATTAGCCAGTTAGGTTAGGTTTGGGGAACATAACTTCTTACTGTTGGGATCTGAGAGTGAATAGCAGGGAATGGATTGCCCTATAGTGACTTATTGAGTGCTTCAAGCAACCGAGATTGGCCACTGTTGGAGACAGGTGCTGGGCTTGATAGACCATTGGTCTGACCCAGTAAGGCACTTCTTATATTCTTATGAATGCTAGGCATTATTGTGAAAGGAACAGAAAATAAAAGGAAAAATATCATAATGTCACTGTATAAATCTTTTGTAGAACCCCACCTTGAATATTCTGTGCAGTTCTGGTCGCCCCATCTCAAGAAAGATATAATAGAACTGGAGAAGGTTCAGAGAAGGGCAACGAGGATGATAGAAGGGATGGATCGACTTCCATATGAGTAGAGGCTCAACGGGTTAGGGCTGTTTAGCTTGGAGAAGAGACGATTGACGGGAGATATAATAGAAGTCTATAAAATCAGGAGTGGTATGCAAAAAGTAAATAGGGAATTTTTATTTGCCCTTTCTCACAATAAAAGAACAAGGGGAAACTCTCTGAAGTTAAATGGTAGCAGATTTAAAAGAAACGAAAAGGAAATATTTTTTTTCACTCAGCAGACAATACAGTTGTGGAATCTGTTGACACAGAAAACTGAAAAAGCTACCACCGTAACTAGCTTCAAATGGAAACTAGATAAATTCTTAGAGGATAGAGCCATAAATGCTTACTAGCTGCGGTTTTAAACCCTGGCAACCGGTAGTTGGGAGTGGCTAGCAGGAAATGGGTCAGGCCTACATAACCTGTACTTGACTTCTCTCAAGCTACCGTAACTAGCTTCAAATGGAAACTAGATAAATTCTTAGAGGATAGAGCCATAAATGCTTACTAGCTGCGGTTTTAAACCCTGGCTACCGGTAGTTGGGAGTGGCTAGCAGGAAATGGGTCAGGCCTCCATGACCTGTACTTGACTTCTCTCAAGCTACTGTAGTTGGACACTGTCAGAGGCAGGACGTTGAGCTTGATGGGCCATGGGTCTGCCCCAGTATGGAACTACTTATTTTCAGGCAGCAGTAGCTGCCTGAAACTTAAATGTACAGCCACTGTTCATTATAAACAGGGGGCTGCTGAAGCCCCAATTTTGAGGAAACCGCTTGACCTACATTTCTGAACATTTAACCATGGCTGTAAGTTGTGAGGACCATCATATCCACAAAGTCTGAAAAAGATCCATTAGGAAAATAAAATGTTATAACTGCTTAAACGTTAATTGGTTGTGGTCAAAATGCACACCATCCTCACGTATTTGAATCATCAATATCTCCTCCCCCTGGATGAGTTGAGCCCCCAAACTTCACAGGCTTNAAGTTTCAACAAGTTTGGGCCCATGGCCCCATACATGCCACCAGCCAGCAGGCATAGCCACGAGAAACCAGACATGCCCCCCCCCAACAAAACACATGCCTACCTTGCTCTATGTCCTCCTATGCAAGAAAAGCCCCCTCCCCACATACCATAAATTAACCAGAAAGTATCCCCGGTGTACCCCAGCTGGACACATCTTAGCAAAATTGAACCCACAGCAAAAGTACAGTGCCAAAAAAACCAAACCCCACAACAAAAGTGAGACAATCACGTCCACAAGACAAACCCAAAGTACAACTGCAAACGCCACACGGCAAAGCCTCCCAAACCCACAACATGGCCCTCTATGGTGCCAAGCAGTAAAAGCAGCACCCACTTTAATATATATATATATTTTATATGCATGGTAGCATACCCCCAGCACTGCCCCTATGGACAGCCGAGGCCAGGCACCACCCTCCCCAGCCGAAATACTTACAGATAAAGTAGTGTAGCATATAGTCAAATTCACCAAAGAGAATGGGTAATGGAAAATGCCCAAATGGTCACTTTTATTTTACCCCTGCCAGCCAATCAAAAACTCCTGTGCTTGTCCATCACTCACCTGTCCCCTCCCATTACGCCTGGCCTACCAAATATGTCACTAAGTTTTGTTTTCTAGTTCAGAGAAGCTAGGGTCAGGCCTGGGTCACTCCGGTCATGCGCATATCCATCACTTGATAAAGGGTTCTGAACTTTCTGAATACCGAACCTTGATCCTCGGAACCTCAGAACTTGGAAATTTGGAATCGAGTACCATGATCCTCAGTGAATTCAGAAAAAACCTGAGTACCGAGTTTCAGCTCTAGCAGCAACCTGCTCTTGTAGACGGAGAGGACCCAGGGGTGATAGAGAAGTTGCAGCTTCTGTATCATGATCATCCATCTTTACTGACACAGGGACCCATCAGCAGTAGGCAGAGGGATTGTGAAGGAGAAAGGGTGACCTCTTAGTAGCTGTGCAAAAGGGGGAGAGCTGAATTCATCACAGAAGACAGGAGGGAAGGCAGGAAGAAGGGAAGACTTGTAGCAATTATGCAGGCGGGCCTATGATCAGAGTGGCAAGGGAGTCTGGAGAAGAGGATTACAGAAGGTAAGCAGACAGAGGGTTTGAAGAGGGAAGATTGCAAGAGAAGCAGGGACTGGAAAACGAAACAGTAAGGGGTTACCAGAAGGGAGGATTGCAAGAGAAGAAGGGTTAGAAAACAGAGTAATAAGGGGGTTCAAGGGAGGACGATAGCTAGAGGGACAAAGACTAGAAAGACAAGGAGATAAAGGGTTTCCACAGGGAAAGATTGCAAGGTACACAAGAGACGAGGTTCAGAGCAGTAAGGCTTCTCAAAAGGAGAAAGTAACAGATACTTGGAGCTACGTTTGAGGAAGCTAGTGTCAATGGGCCAGTGGTCACACCTGCAGAGGCAGATAACCAGCCCAGACTAGTTCTTATAGCCTCAGGAAGAGGAAGCAGGTGTAGCCCGAGCTGGCATGGACTTCAGGCCTGAAATTAGGGAGATCACGAAAAATTTGTTTAAAGTTTAGAAGGAAAATTCTCTGAACTATATCTAAATAATATTAAAATCTCTCTTAAAATTGACCAACCTGTTGGAAGTAAATAAATAAGCAATGATGAATTAAAGGGCTAATTTGGAATGATGTCTGAGCACAGTAAGGATGCCAGATTTCCCATATTTTCAGGGGTGTCCCTAATTTTAAGGGAGTATCTTGTATTTCAGAAAAAAAACCCACCCCCAGTTCCATAGTGTCCCTTATTTCTGAAATTGGTCTGGCCACTCGAGAGTACAGTCCTTGGCTGCTGTTTAGAGTTTAAGAATCATTCGCTAGTATCAGTCGCAGCCAAGTTTTGCTTAGCAAATATCAAGTTAAATTATTACTAGGGGTGTATAATTTTGTATCATTTTATTAATTACAAAAACAAATGGAATCCCATTTGTTTTTGTAACTAATAATGAAAACAAGGAATAAGCAAATGACATTTGATTGATTTCATTCATTTTTATTTTTTGTTTTATTTTATTGAAAACACCACCAATAAAAAAAAATCACTGCACATGCACCAAATGGCCACCAGGGCTATTCTGTACATCTTTTCCAAATGGCATCAACGCTACAGGGTCAACATCCTTCCATATGGATGAGAGGCCAAGAGAGCTTTAAAATTGCTAATGTGGCCTCCAGATTTTTTTATTTTTTTAAAAAAAAAGTCTTCTCCACCCCTGCTTTAGGTCAACTGAAGTCCGACTCCAGACTATATTGTGCAGGTCTGTGGGAATAGCGCAGGCTACAGAGTGTTGCCTACGACTTGGTTGTGACAGCGACTGGAAACCGACTAATACAATGACCGTGGCCCAGCAAAAGAAAGGGCCTGACCTGCCAGGGTGAAGTATGGCACGAGGAATGGGCATTGCCAAGAAGCTGCAGTGCCAGGGCCATACGGAGAGCTGTGCCAAGCACAAGGTAAGATGGAAGTGACTGGCTCTGGGCAGCAGTGGGGGTTCGTGAGTGGATAGGAACATGCTTAAATGGGGGAAAGGGGCATGCAGGTGATCTGAGGACCCCAAAATATGGATTAGCCGAGGTCTCCCACATCTTTTCATGCAGCTCTGTCTAGCACAGTGGGGCCACAAACTCCAGTGAGGGCTCTGGGTGCTCCTGTAATCAAAGCTAGCTAGGTCTACGGCTGATGACTGACCGACCCGTTAACACTGGTGTTGTCCTCCTAGAACCATACACACACACAGCATCCCAGGAGGTTGCTCTAAATTCATTAAGTAAAGAACATCCTTGTAAATTTAAATTTTGTTGGAAACCAAGGATTGAGGGAATTGACAGT
The DNA here is from genome assembly GCA_003113815.1 of Sphenodon punctatus. NCBI lineage: Eukaryota > Metazoa > Chordata > Lepidosauria > Sphenodontia > Sphenodontidae > Sphenodon > Sphenodon punctatus. The sequence continues at coordinate 2,656,335 of QEPC01003278.1, forward strand.
TGCTAGCTAGTCACGTATAAAATGGGAGGATGCTGCTTCTCAGTTAAATCATTCTACAGTGGGAGGGAGCACCCCAGGTATGGGCCCCATGTATCAAAGTAGAACTCAGACCCTCATTCAATTAATCTGCCTATTTTTATGGGAACGTTTTTCTTAGACACTGTAGGAAACTCTTTAATTTTTCTTTCAGTTTTTGGCTGGCTTAATTAATCTCACTTCCTCTGCACCCTGGTGTGCTGTGTACAGAGAGATGCAGGTGGAACTTGTCAGTGACAGCAGAATTGTTTCCATGTTTCCCTCCAACCATACTCATTTGGTTATAGTTACTCTTGTTTTTTGAGACTGATGTATTATTGAGATGCTTCTGAATATTCCTCCCAAGAGAGTTTGCTGAAACTTTGTGCCATCAGCTCTTTGTTTATTCAGCCTCCGGTTTCCATATTTTAATCTCTCCAGGATCAGTCTTTCACATAAAGGGTCATCATCTGACTCAGCTGTCAAGCTTTTTAAAAAAATTAAATACTTGCAGTTATCCCTGTTTTCCCCAAACAACGGGTACCTGGCCCCTGGGGTAAGTACTGTCAGGATCCAGAACCCCAGTAAGGCCAGTCCATGTAGGATCTTCCATATACAATGTGTCCTTTATTTATAAAGTGCATCCCATCTCCAATATACATATATCTACAGTCACATAGTCCATTTACATCAGTCTCTTTAGGCACAGGCACTCCTAAAGCCAGACCACAGCCAAAACCCTCTTTGGTTCCTGCCTTCTCAACAGTCTATCTCAGTTCCCTCCTCCTGGCCAGGCACAGACCCTCCTGTAGCTAGGTTCTCCTCTCCAGTGTGGGCACCTCCTCCAGGCCCTGCTGGCCAGCCAGGCAGAATCCCTTATGAAGCCCAGCCCACTGAGATAGAGCCCCATCTGGTTCCATTTCATCTCTGTAAGGCCTTGGTTGAGGGACAGCCCTTCCCAGCTTCTGCCTCTTAGAGGTCTCTCCTGCAGTGCCCACTGAGCTCCAGGCTCAGCCTTTTCTTACCTTAGAGCTGGCCAAGCTCCGCCCAGGCCAACTGGCCCCACTCAGGCACTTTGCTCATAAGATTTGACCAGGTGCATGGACGTGGGGCACGATCCCCTTTTCCTCTCAGCACCTGTACCTTACTTAGCACCCATTGTGGTGTAACGCTCCCTTAACAAATGCACCTGCACCTTTCAGGCCTGCTCTACACTTAAAGGGCCAGAGACTGTTCCCAGCACTGTGCCCTGTCACAAAGGGATTCCTCTATAAGGAAAAGTAATTCACATCTATGAATATACACAGTCCTAACTTGTAAGAAATAATGGATTAACCTCACCCACCCCCAAACGTCTCTGGTTTAGGGCAGAACTCGGTCCAGCTTGATGTATCCTTAAGGCTTTGATTCCAGAGGTACTGAGCACCAAGAAGTCCATCTAAAGTCAAAGGGAAGTTCTGGCACTCAGCACTTCTGAAATCAGGCCAGAAGTCAGTAGTGGGAAAACTCCAGCCCCCATTTAAATAAATAAATATATAAATAAATACATTTTACCCCTTTTCAGTTCCTGGATCTGGCCCATGGATCCAGTCCCTACCCTCAAGCACTGACTCAGAAGAAAGGTGTGGAAACGACAGCATGCACTAAAGGCTAGAGGATGGATTTGTGGCATAGATCCAGGATCTGCACTGGCCTCTTTCTTCCGCTAGTATTCTAAAGCTCCTCTGCTTTGGCCTGTGGATCTTGTACTAATTTTCAAAGCGTCTCTGCCCTAGATACTTGTTTAATATAAGGGATGATCAGAAGTGGCCTAACTGGCAGAGATGGTGACCTATGCTGATGGTACTTCCTTGAGCCTATTAAGATTGTATTCAGCACAGTTGTTTTTGTTGTGGTTAGAGAAGCAGCGGCTGAGAGAGTAAAAGTGTGATTCATGTTTGACGGAATGATTATTTATCTCTTCTATTGGCTCTGAAAATAGCTACAGTGTTTACCTAGGCCTAGAGCAAAGCATTTCTTGGAACACAAAGGCTGTGACCTGCTTAGGCTTCCAAAAATCACAACTCAAAATGTCACCCTGCTCCAAAGCAGAAAGGGGATGGCAATGCACCCAGACCTGTTTTCTCATCTACACTGGCTCTGCATCTAATCCCAGCCCAGGGGAAAAGGCAAGGTTTCTCTTCAGACCCATGGCTAATCTTTGGATTATATTCAGATTAACCCAGCAACCTTTCATCGTCTCTTATCCATACCCAAGAATACAAGCAAGCGGAAGCTGGTGATTAGGGGCAGAACAAGTGAAACCCATCTTGGGGCAACCAAGAGCCAGGTGTAAGGGAAGTCCAAGCAAAGAAAAGGAAACAGGAGCAGTTGCACTGGGTTTAACACTGTCACTGTGGAAAAGCAGCTAAAATGCTATTTATAACCCAGTACACACTGATAAAGAGGGATTTGGCCTACTGATTAGCTCAAGGGACTGGAAATCAGGGCTCCTGGATTCTATTCATGGCTTTGCCACCAACCTGTTCTCTTATCTTGGGCAAACTATAAGCACCTAATCTTTCTGTCCTTCAGACAATCCATCTATATAGTCCAGACAATAATTTTCTACCTCACAGAGGGCCAGGTGAGGCTGAGTTGGGGTTTGTTCTGTAGGGTGTTTTAAAACCTTCAAATGTTGAGAGCTGGGGGAGGGGACTGAAAAGCATTTTCTGATTTAGGAACGAGCATTAACCGGAAGACATGAGACAAGCATCCTTGAACTTTGGGTGGAAGTGAAAGAAGAGAGATGTTTTTGAAATCAAGATCTGAATCTCAGTTTTATGGTTTTAACCTTGTCAATATATGTGACTGATGCACACAATATTAGTTTTCTACACTCAGGTGTCTGTGGCTACGCTCAGGAGGGTAATCAATTGATCATTCAAATGAAATTGGGCGTGCGCTTGCATTTCCTATGTGTGATAGCTATGATAAACTGCACATTCAAGTAATGCAGGGGTGTCTTTCTTCCTCTTTAAGAGGGTCATTATAGGATTAAAAATTTATTTGAAGCATAGAATTTCCTGCCTTGTCTGACATCTTGGATTATTAAAACACATGCTTTTCACCACACATGCCATTTTTCAATCTCTGGAAAATATACTGGAAAGTTTCACTAGATCTGCTTACCTGGATCTAGCAAGAATGTCAGTTTAAAATTTTCAACTGACAAGCAAGAGTAAAGATGAGACAAGTAAAATTTACAGCTGACAACTAAGGCCTGATCCTACAAACAACAGGAGGTGTATTGTTGTTTAATACACCGAGTAACCTCATTGAAAGCAATTATAATAAACATGCCAGTGTGATGAGAGTTATATCTCAGCCCAAGCAGTCCTTAACATCCCCACTCTATAGAAAGAGAAGGTACCACAGTATATTCACAAGGGGGCTGAGCTACAGTAGTGTGATCATACTGTAGGCAGCCCACTCCATCCTGGCACTGCTCTACACCCCTCTGTACTCCAGTCCGTGAACTCCGCTCCTTCTCTGTCCTCTCTCTCGCCCTCCGACGCCCCCCCCTGCTCCCCTAACCACCTTCGTCCCTTCTCCCTAGCTGCCCCACACACCTGGAACTCCCTCCCTGCCCACATCCGCCTCGCCCCCTCCCTTCGTACCTTCAAATCCCTCCTCAAGACCCAACTCTTCCGCTCTGCCCTCCCAGACTACTTGCTCCTTTCTCCTAACTCCTGCTGATACCCTCCATCCAGTACAATCTGTTACCTAAGGTCTGTGTACTCATATCCTCACCACATGGACCAACCAGCCATCATTCTGTTCCCCTTCCTTCGTTCCCCCCCTTCCCCCCCACAATCTCTCAGATTGTAAGCCCTAGGGGCAGGGACCGTGTTTATTTTATTACTTTGTTAAGTGCCAGGTACACTGCTGGCCCCAGGAGACTTATGGAACCAGAGGGGTTCCGGGATGCTCTTGGGGATATACCTGTTGATTTTGATGACTGCTCCATCAATGACCTCACAACCTTATGGAACATCTGACTGGCTGAGGCCATCGATCGGGTGGCTCCTAGACATCCGCTCCCAGCGTGTCATCTCCACAGGTCCCTGTGGTTTACGGAGGACCTGGGATGACTGAAGCGTGAGGGGAGGCAGTTAGAATGCCAGTGGTGCTGTACTTGCACCCAAGATGATCGGTTGTGGCACAGAGCATTTTTGAAGTCCTATGCTGTGGTGGTGAGGGCAGCAAAGAAGTGACTATTTGTTGCACTCATTGCATCTGCTCGGTCATGTCCAGCGGAGCTGTCCCGGGTGGTGAGAGGTCTGGTCGGTCCAGTCTGTCTCCGCCTGGAACCGGATTTGTCCATGGCCCATTGGGACATGCTTTTGAAGTACTTTACGGACAAAATCGCTCACATTAAGCATGACTTCGACTTTGCCATTTTAGAGGTTGTGGCAGAGCCAGAGGTTAGGAATGCCCTGTCTGGTAATACATTATGGGATGATTTTCAATTGGTGACACCTGTCGATGTGACCGAGGTACTGGGATCTGTTTGAGCCACAACTTGTGAACTAGATCCTTGCTCATCCTGGTTGGTAAAAGCTACCAGGGAGACAGTGGGACCAGTGCTGGTGGGGGTTATCAACGCCTCCGTTCGGGAACGGAGGGTGCCAGGTTGCCTCAAGGAGACTGTGGTTCGGCCCCTTCTCAAAAATTCATCACTTGACATTGATGTCCCAGCCAGCTACCGACCTTTCTCTAACCTCCCCTTTTTAGGGAAGGTTATTGAATGGGTAGTGGCTCATCAACTCCAGGTGAATTTGGACAGCAACAGTTTTCTTGATCCCACGCAGTCTGGTTTTTGACCAGGTTACGGCATGGAGACAGCGCTTGTGGCCTTGGCTGATGACCTCCTCGTGGAATTGGACAAGGGTCATATGACCTGTTAGTCCTATTAGATCTATCATATTAGATAAGCCACTGTTAACCATGAGTTGCTGGTGACTCATCTGTGGGACTTGGCAGGGGTGGACGGAACCGTTTTACACTGGTTCTGTTCATACCTCGGAGATAGAGCTCAGAGAGTGGTGCTAGGAGACTACTTCATCCCCTTGTGGAGTCCTGCAGGGTTCTATTCTGTCCCCATTCTTGTTTAATGTGTATATGAAGCCACTTGGGGAGGTCATGCGCAGTTGGGGGGGGGGGGCTGCTGTCATCAATATGCGGACAACACCCAGCTGTATTTGTCATTTTCATCTGACTGTCTCCTTGCTGTCTCGGTGCTCGACAGCTGTGGGGGATTGGATGAGGTTGAGCCGATAGAAGCTCAGTCCCAATAAGACAGAGGTGATGCTAGTTGGTGGGACAGGTGATCTGGGCGAGGAGATCTCCCCAATTATTGGTTCCATCTGTGCAGAGCCCAGGGATGCTCCTGGACTCACAGCTGCATCTGGATTCTCATGTGTTAGCTGTGGCCAGGGGCACCTTTTGTGAATTACATCTGTTTGAAAAGGCTCCGCCCATACGTCTCAGACTCCGGTCTCACCACTTTCATCCATGTGTTCATGACCTCAAGGCTAGACTATTGCAATGCACTCTACGTGGAGCTGCCCGTGATGACGGTTCGGAAGCTGCGGCTAGTTCAGAATGCAGCTGCCTGTCTCCTTACTGGGACAGGCCGCAGGGAGCACAAAGCACCTATGCTCCGAGGACTGCACTGTATGCCTATTGTCTTCTGGGCCCAATTCAGGGTGCTGGTATTGACCTTTAAAGTCTAGGCTTCACTTGTCTGAGCGATTGCCTCACCCCCATGGCCCCTGGTCAGCCCCTGCGGTCATCCAGGGGTGCCCTCCGGGAAGTCCCACGTTATCACCAGGTTTGAACAGACAGGAGGGCATTCTTGGCAGCCGCACCATTGCTTTGGAGCTCCCTCCCGGTGGAGATTCGCCTCAGCCCAAATCTTCTTGCCTTCCTACGAAACTGTAAGACCTGACTTTTCTGCCAGGTGTTTGGTGGGGGGGGGGGTGGGGGTGGTGGAAGGGGTGTGTTGAGGTAGTGCACTTTGGGTTTTTATTGTTTTGCTCATGTCTAGAGTTTTAAATATATTTTTATATGTTTTATATTTATATTACGTTTTAATGAAGAATTCTGTGAGCCGCCCTGAGTTGCTTGTAGTGAGAGGGGTGGGGTAAAAATGTAAACATAAATAAATAAATAAATAAATAAATAAATAAATACATTAAATATATAAAATTACGGACTGTTTCAGATTAATCTGAAACCAAAATTCCCATCCCTATTATATCTCCTCAAAGGGGGAATTATAATGACCTACCTCACAGTGCTGTTGTAAGGATGAACTAGATACGGGTTGTAGAGCACTTGAACACTGAAAGTTCTATGAATAATATTTTTTTGCCTTCTGCATAATTAAATCAAACATAAATTGGTCCAATGAAAGGTGTCATCTTAACCACTTTGCCTCTTGCCCCTTTCCTGTTTGGAACCAACATGATAACTACCTTATGAAGGACTATACATATTTTTTCTTGTTGTTTACATACTTGAAGCTGTAGCTACATCATGACTACGACAGAATCCAACCAACCAGGAGGAGCACAGCTATAATAGGTGCGACAGGTGAATCGCACCTGGGTCCATGAGCCATGAAAACCATGCAACTATAATGCCATTTTTATAAATAATTGCTAAGTGTCCAGGGATTCCTGAGGAAGTAGAAATCCTGCAGCTGCTGTGCATTGTTAATTGATTAGATCTTCCAGTTTCTTGCATTTACCTAGGGGGCTTGGAGAAGTTTCTGCTGGGAAGGAAATGACTGGTGCTTTGGGGAAGCACAAAAACCCTGCAGATTATTTGTAAACTTTGCAGACAATCACTAACTCTAGAGTCCTTTTCTACCTCCCTGACTCTTTTCAGATCCGCATAATACCAGTATTGTTCCCTATAAATCCAGTCTGAAGGTGATTGTCTGAACAGCCATAGTTCTATAAATAGTTCTACTTCCAAGTTGAATCCTGGTTAAATACCAGTATAGTTCAACCTGAATTTAAAGGTCTTATTTGTATCTGTTTCAAATAATGTCGGGATAACGATCGTGTGAACACCTAAACTGATATTAAGACCCTAGACCATAGAAATTTGCAGGTAGAGTTTATGTCCCCTCCACCCATCTACTCCAGGGATCCATGACAGCAAGGAACATAGGCAGCAAGGATGTTGTGAGGAGAGAGTGCATGCCCCCAAAGGACTCTGATGTCAGGCAAGGACTTGTGCCGGGGAAGGGGATTCCCTGGGCCCCGGTTTAGATTTTCTATCTCCCCCCTCCCGGTGGCAGAGAGAGAGGGGCCAGGGATCCCTCCCTGGGCCTCCAGCCAAGGGAACACTTGAGAGGCGGCGCACCTGCCGGCAGTGCACATAAGAGCCACGCCAAAGGGCCCTTGGGTGTGGCCCTTGGTGGGGTTTGGGTGGTCCAGGGGGGAATTATGCCAGTTTGGGGGCTGTTTATATTGGTAGCTATTTTGGGGGCTTTGTGTAGTACTGGAATTGGGTACTGATTGTGTGGTTATGAATTGGGGTTTTATTAAGTGTGGGAAGTTTGGTTTGGGGGGTTATTTTTAGGTATAAGGGTGTGTGGTTCTCTCCTGGTGAGAGCAGGAGATGGGGGACAAGATTGAGGCTTCACTGGTCAGTGAGAGTGACTGGGTGGTCCCATGGGATACAAGGGAAGAAGGTCATCCTTCAGTGAGAAGAGGAGGGGGATGAAGGGGCTGGGATTGGGGTAATAGTGGGATTGAATGGGTTAAATACTGGAAAGGGGATAGGTAATAGGGACTGGGCTTGGAGATGGGGGGGGAGGGGACCTCCCTCACCGTCGGGGCAGAGCAGACATGATGGAGGGGTGGGGACCATGGGACGGGCTGGCTGGGGGACAGGTCAAAGCCATCACGGTCGTGATAGGGCGGGGGACGTATGGTCCCCCTGGAGGGCAGGTTCAGCCTGTGAGATGGGACAGGTACTTGGTGCCTGTTCCTCTCACTGGCCCCCAGGCAAGAGGTGAGGTGGTTCCGGATCAGAGGGCCCCTGGTCTGAAGCTGTTGCTGTTGAACGCGAGGTTTGTGGTAAATAAAGCAACAACTGTCTAGGAATGAATCCCAGACCAAACAGCCGACCTCGTGTGTATTATGGAGACCTGGCTGGACACTGAATCAGGGCTTATCCTGGCTGATCTTGTTCCAGGTGAGTACTCTGTACAGCATCAACCATGGCCAGGTCTCCTTGGTTTACTGAGGATCTGCGGCAGCTGAAACAGGAAGGATGGCGGTTGGAACAACGATGGTGCTGTTCACGTGCTGAAGCCGACAGATTGCAGTATAAAGCTAGTTTGAAAGCCTATGCTGTGGCTGTGCGAGCTGCAAAAAGGGAGTTCTTTTCTGCCCAGTGCACTCACAGCATCTGCAAAGTCTCATCCAGCGGAGCTTTTCTGGGTGATAAGGGGTTTGGTCAGTCCGGCCTCCCTCTGGCTGTAACTGGAACATTCCAGTGCCCACAGTGACATGTTTATTGATTACTTTGCGGATAAAATTGCTCGGATACAGCACAACTTTGACGCCGCAATTAATACGATAGGAGAACCAGAGGTTATGGAAACCCCACCTTGTCCAGTTTCAGGGGATCAGTTTCAGTGGGTATTGCCCACTGATGTGGGAGATGTTCTTGGGGCAGTCAGAGTCACCTTTTGTGAACCGGATCCTGGCTGGTCAAGGCCAGCTGGGAGATGCTGGGGCTGTTTGCTGGTGGGGGTGGTCAGTGCCTCCCTTTGGGTGGACAGGGTGCCGAGCTGCCTCAAAGAGGTGGTGATGCAGCCTCTGCTCAAGAAACCATTACTTGACAGTGACTCTCTTGCCAGTTATCGGCCTGTCTCTAACCTTCCCTTTTCAGGGAAGGTTATTGAGTGCGTAGTGGCTCAGCAGCTGTAGGAGCATCTGGACCACATCAGTTTTCTAGATCCTTTGCAGTCTGGCTTTCACCCGGGTTATGGCACTGAGACTGCACTTGTGGTCTTGGTCGATGACCTCTGCTGCGAAATGGATCAGGGTCGATTGACCCTGCTGATTTTGTTAGATCTGTCAGCTGCGTTTGATACCATTGAACATGAGATGTTGGTGACCCACCTGTGGGACTGAGCTGGGGTGGGCGGGACTGTTCTTGAATGATTCCGCTCCTTCCTGCCTGGAAGAACTCAGCGAGTGGTGCTGGGGGATTGGTCTCTTTGGCCACCCGTGACCTCTTATGTGGAGTCCCGCAGGGTTCTATTCTGTCCCCTCTCCTGTTCTACATGTGTACATGCAGCCATTGGGCAAGGTCATGAGAGGGTTTGATGGTCGGTGTCATCAATATGCGGATGACACCCAACTCTACCTCTCTTTTTCATCAGACCCAGACCCGGCAGTCTCGGTGCTTACCCAGTGTTTGGCAGCTGTGGGGGACTGGATGACGGTGAGCCGTCTGAAGCTGAATCCTGACAAGGCGGTGGGGTTGGCATCTCCCATCATTGATGGGGTGTGCCCTCCGCTGGTCCCTCAGGTTCATAGTGTGGGGGTGCTGCTTGAGTCTCAGTTCTTCCTGGATGCCCAGGTGGAGACTGTAGCAAGGAGCACATTTCATCAATTACATCTGGTATGGCAGCTTCGGCCATATATCTCAGACTCCGACCTGGGCACCATCATCCATGCTTTCATCACCTCAAGACTGGTCTATTGTAACACGCTCTATGTGGGACTACCCATGGTGATGGTCTGGAGGCTGCAGCTGGTGCAGAACGCAGCGGCCCATCTCCTCATAGGGACGGTTTGCTGGGGGCACATTATACCAGTGCTCCGTTCTCTACACTGGCTGCTTATAGTCTTCCGGGCCTGATTCAGCGTGTTGGTGCTTACCTATAAAATCCTACACAGCTTGGGTCCTACGTATTTGTGGGTCTGCTTCACTTCCCAGGGTTCTGGATCAGCCCTTGCGGTCAACCAGGGGCACCTTTCTCGAAGTCCCCCAGGTATTTCCCACAGAGGCCTGTGTGGCCCCGGACCTTTCCTCCTTTCGATGATTGTGTAAGACCTGGCTGTTCCGCCAGGTTTTCGGCAAGGGAGATGGGTAGGGTGAGTGGTGGGTGGGTAAAGGTTTGGGGGTTTTGTTGTTTATTCTGTGGTGCTCATTATGTGTTTTATATTGCTGTTTTAAAATTTTCTATTGCATTTTCTATTGTATATTTTTATGGATATGTTAGCCGCCTCACGCTGCTATCAGCAGGAGGGTGCGGGATAAAAATGTAATAAAATAAATAAATAATTACTCTGATCTCCTACTCTCTACTCCTTGGAGCTTTTAATACTTTTCAAAGTGACCCAGAGAAAGAAAAAGTACCTTCAAATCCCTCCTCAGGACCCACCTCTTTCACTCTGCCCTCCCCGACTTCTTGCTCCCCTCACCTAACTCCTGCTGATACCCTCCATCCAGTACAATCTGTTACCTGAGGTCTGTGTACTTATATCCTCACCACATGGACCAGCCAGCCATCATTCTCGATGTAACCAAGCCAAGCACGTGCACCTGGGACCTCGCATCCTCGTGAATGTTCACTCCTTGTCTCTCCCTCTGTTCCTCTTCCTTCGTCTTTCTCCCCCATCATTCGTCTCTCAGATTGTAAGCCCTAGGGCAGGGGCCGTGTCTATTCAATTACTTTGTAAAGCACTAGGTACATTGCTTGTGCTATATAAATGCTTTCTAATATTCATAATAATAATAATAATAATAATAATAATAATAATAAAAAGTCTTCCCACCCCTGCTTTAGACTGTACATCAGCCTGTTTAAATTCTGCATGCTTGCTTTAGAGAATGCTTCTGGCATTAAGGGACAGAATGCTATTGATTTTGGTGCAGGTCAGAGAAAACCCAAAGTGGCTATACCTATGCTTCATCATAATACTAGTAGGATGGCTATTTCTTGTGGTTTCACCACAAGACTCCCATTTTGGCCTATGGAAGTCTCAGGGACAAAGCAAAAGAGGTGGCAACCCTAAATATCAGATACCTATGGGTATTTTTAGACATGATGACTCTTCGAGCTGTCACGCTTAGATCCTGCCTGTGGTGAGAGCACTCACCACAGGCAGGATCAGGCCCGACCACCAAACAAATGTTCCAGCAGCCTGGACTAGGGAGGGGATGGGGAGAGGGAGGGGGAATGTGCAGACATGGGTCCGCACGGCCACACCCCCTACGCTGCTCAGTGCGGCCCCACCTCCTCCCTGACAGGTGGGTGCGGTGGCCTATGAGGCTGCTGCGCCTGCCTGGAGAAGCTCCAACCATGGGTCAGAGTTAGGTAGAGCAGATCATCAGACATGATGGCACGCTCTACCACAGTCTGGGGTAGGCTTCCTCAGCTGTGGCAGGGCTAACTCCGGGATGCATGCTTGCAGGGAGCCCAGTGCACATCTCGGAGTTAGCCCTGCCACAGTCTAAGGTTACCTCAGCTCCCGCCCAAAGCAAACATCAGATGGATGGGAGTAGGCGTGTGGCCATGCTGGAGTTAGTGTGGCCACCCATGGTAGCGTCATGTTTAAAAATACCCTATATCTAACCAGAATCCCTGAAAAAAAGCAGTAGATCATAACAAATATTTTCTTTCTTTACAATGGCAGTTGATAGTGTTCTGCAAGAAAGAACCAACTTGGAGGGTTTGAGCAGAAGTGGTGTGAGAAAGGGACAGTGATGGGGAGGGGGTCCATATCTATCTTTTGCATCTGGGCCCACTCCAAAAGAGTTGCCCCTGCAACCAAGCCTGAGGCCCCATTGTGTTACATTCTACTTGCACGTAGAGACAGCCATTGACACAAAGAGCCAGCAATCTCAATGAAGAAGACAAGCGAATGACTGAAAGCAAAGCCTTAGGTCCATTTTACAAAGGGGGAACCAAGGCCCTTTTTACACAAGACAGACCCATGTATGCACACACAGATCTGCTGCGTGTGTGGGTGTCGCCCATGGGACCACCACAGTGGGTGTGTGTGGGCATGCTCCTGCAACCCACCCATCTCCACCCATCACCCACACATGGAGCAACCGATGAAAAGTAAGGTTGCTCCATGCGTGTATATGGGTGGAGGTGGGTGGAGATGGGTGTTCAGCCATCTGCACCCTCCCCCCACAGCGGTGCTCCACCTGCCGCACACCAATCCCCCCTGCCCGTTTCAGAAGGGCCTGAGAGACAGAAAGGCTGACTGTGTTTCCTCATTTAAAAGAGGTAAATATTAGAATAACATTGCATTCTTATCCAGTATTTAGCTAAACTATTTTATTGATCAAAAGTAAATGTATAAAAACATGACTAACATCTATTTATTACTTATTTATTTATATTTTTATCCTGCCCTGTCCTTCCCTGAAAGCTCAGGGTGGTTTACAAAAATATAAAATACAGTTAAAAAAAATTAAATTACAATTCAGCAACAACAACAACAACAAACTACTCACTCCAATCTCACCCCCCCAACAACCTCCCACCTCATCCTTATCCCTCCCCCCTCCCCCTCAACCGAATGCTTTACTAAAGAAAAAAGTATTACACTGCCTCTAAAAGATGCCCAGGCTTGGACTTATATAGACTTCCAGGGGGAGGGAGTTCCACAACATCGGGATGGCAACTGAGAACATACCCCTGCGTGCCTTCATCATACGGACAAGAGAGTAGCAGGTGCGACCCACAGGAGGGCACTCATGGCCGATTGCGAGAACCGCAATGGAGCATGGTAGAAAACGCTCATAATAAGCATCATGATACAACATCATAATCTTCTAAACAGCATCATATTTCTCATCTGACAACCTCCAGTCAGCAAATAAGAAGGGCCATAAACTGAGGATAAATCTTTTTATCATTACAACATCATAATCAGATCATAATGTATCTGGGCCTCATATAGTTGAAAGACCTTTTAGCTATATGGGGCCCAGATATATATGATCTGATTATGATGTTGTAAATGATAAGAAGATTTAGCTGCAACACCTCTTTCAATGATAAGAAGTCTGGATGTAAATTGTGAAGCCCACAACTGGGTGGTTCACACCCGGTCACGTAGTACAATTGGGTAGGCCTACTGTGTGGCAAATGCATCTGAAGACAAAGGGATTCCGGGAACTGCAAAATGAGCAAAACCTCATGGAATAAACTGGCTTTCCCAGGTGGACAAATCCAGGGGTGGTCATGATTGAACCAGCAGAGGCAGTTTGAACTGGGAACATGCAGGCAGTTGCTGGTGAAACTGCAAAGAGAGGAGCAGTTCAGAGGACTTTCTCTCCTAAGAAGGGAAACAACCCTAGAAAGGCCCGTAAAACTTACTTTCCCACTTGCTAAGGAAAGATGGGAACAAAAATAGCAAGCTCCATTTACACAGTAAACCTACTGGATTTATTTAGGGTCAGGGGTGGGAAGCTTTGGCCTCTGGCCAAATCTGCCCTATGGCTAGTTCTCATATGGATCTGGTCTTGTGGATCCAGTCTCTCCCTACCCTCAAGCACCGGACAGTTGATTGAGCTCAGAGTAAGGGAATGGAAATGCACTCAAGAATAAGGGACAAATCCCTGACATAGATCCAGGATCTTCCTTCTGTCATCCTGAGCACACCCCTTAAGCATCTCCAGCTTGTATAGGGTAACCATAGCTCCCCTTTAAAAGAGGACGCTTATGAAAAATACATGGTGCAGGGCTGCAACATGTATTTTTCATAAGTGTCCTCTTATAAAAGGGAGGTATGGTAACCCTAAGCTTGTATTAATTTTCAAATGGCCAGTGGGAGGGAAAAGTATCCTCACCCGTGATCCAGGTCACGGCCTATTTATTCCAAGTTTGCACTTAGAATTGAAACAGTGAGAATTTACAGATACTCAGCAGCTCATTGCTTTGTCACAAACTGCTTTCACCAGATGACTGTATTAGTGACTTACTAAGAGTCTGGAGGATGCTCCACGCTTCTTAGCATACATTGTGGCCAATATTTAAAAGCACTCTGAAGCAGTCAGCAGCAGTGGACAGTTTTTTGGACTAGATGGGCTATTGGTTTGACCCAGTATGGAAACACCCGTGTACTTTCTCCTGTGTACAGAGGATTCTGCGCTGTAGGGATCTCGCCAGCTGCATTAGTCCTAGAGGGTTTGTAAAGTCAGCCATGCTACATACCTCCAGCACCTATGATGTAAACTTAAGCCAGTCAAGTTTCCTCCTCACATGAATGAAGGTGAATGACCGGTTTCTGATGGAATTGGAAACAGCATTTGCTGTGGTGGCTTATTTCAGGCCTACCCCTAATGTGCTAAATGCCATAGTTCCATTTTAGTCATTTGAGACTAGGGTTGCCACCTATGCAAAATTTTAAGGAACACTTATGAAAAAATACAAGTTGCAGGTCCTGCATTGGCACCTTAGAAACTCTTCAGTTTATGCCAGGTGAGGATATGGGCCTTCTTACTTTGACTGACTGAAGGCTGACAGATGAGAAGTCCCCTTCTCAGCCGCAATGGCGGTGATGGGGTAATTGTCGAGCCCCCCGTCATGAGATGGGGGCTCAGACCAGAAAGGGAGGGGGAGGCCACGGCACAGCACGCTAGAGTGCTCCCTGTCAGTGATTGGGGGTTGCTGTGGCAACCTAGCCCGGGCAGCACATGCACAGAGGCACCACGCTGGGGAAGGGAATGGACCCGTCCGTTGTAGGGAGGGCGGAGTCATTCAGGCCGCGTGGAAGCGGCATTTGGCACTGGGACATGACTGAATCAGCAGCAAGGAATGCTTGCTGCTGAGCTTGGCCTCATCAGCGGGAGGGAGCCTTACTTGGCCGAAGATGGGCCCCACCAGAAAAAAGGGGGCGGCAGGAAAGAAGAGGACGCAGCCCGATGGGAGCCAGTCACTGCCGATCGGTTGTAACCCCGAGGGGGAGACGGCTGTGGAGGGGGAGGGTGCCCCATCCAGGGCAGAGTTGATCATGTGCTTTGCGGCGTGAGAGGCCATGTTGCAGGCCCGGGGACCAACTCCAGCCCAGGCGACCTCACAGGCCCTAGGAGGCACCTCCACCATTGGGCAGGACACTCCCAATGGGAGACAAGGAGCAGAGGAACAACACGCGGCCTACGAGGCCCTTGTGGGGCAGGACCAACATAATGGCAGGGCCCAGATCCCACCCCCCGTCCCCATTAGAAGGGCTGAGGTGCATCACTAGGGTGGTCACCCCCCCACGTGGTTCAGGGAAGAAGGAGGAACAGGGCCGGCTGGGATGAGTAGTAGGCCTGTTCAGGCCCAGGGAGGGCATACCAGAGATATGCGAGCCCCCCCCCAGCAGATTGGGTTCAGACATGAGGCCCCCATCCAAGAAGAAGAGCTGGGGGGGGGC
>QEPC01003278.1:2671812-2681812 GCA_003113815.1 Sphenodon punctatus
GGGGGGGGGGAGGGGAACTAGGCCTCCCATAGCTAGTGAACTGGCAAGGAGTATAATCGCCGAGGCGACCTCTGCTCCCCCCCCTTCATGGGCAAGCCTGGCGCAGGCGGCGGCCGGGGGTGGACCGCCGGCGGTGATCCGCCCACCAGGCAGGGTTATTACAGACATGGTGGCCCTGTTTGGGAGCCATTTAATGCTCATGACCAAAGAAAAGATATGGCAGGGGGAATATGTAGACTTGTATGCCCTATTGTTTAGTGATCCAATAGTGGATCACTCTGAACCTGACGGGGAGAAGGACAAAGAAAAATTCAGGTGACCTAAAGCAGACAGAAACTGGGCGAACTGGACCTCTGCATTCGTAGTATATATGGGGGTCATAATGGAGGCGGACCCAGGGTGTGGTTTGGAGCTCTATAAATATGCTGATCTAGTCCGCAGAGCCCACGGAACTGGTCCACCTAGGAGCTTGACTGCGCTATGACGAGGTGTTCCATCATAGGACAGCGAACACGCCAGGCCTTCGTTGGGACAACCACGCCACAGATATATGGTTAGAATGTATGGTTGATCCAACGAAGGTACCTAGGTCAGACGGCAGGCATCCCCTAGTTCACGGGGGGCGGGGGGTGTGGCCCCAGGCAATGAACCATACTGGGGCGAAGGTCGGAGAATGGGGCAGGGAGGGCCCGGCCCATGCTGGGAATATAATAAAGCCGGCCGGTGCAACAGGCCCCAGTGTAGGTTTCGCCACGCGTGCTGCAGTTGTGGCAGGGGACACCCTGAGAACGCATGTTATCGGCCCCGACAGAAGGGTGGTGGAGGCGTTACAACCCGGGAGGAGGAACCGGGAAAGGTAGCCAGGGAGCAACCACAGGGTCCCGCCCTCAAAAGGGGGCTGACACCAATTCAAGTTGATGCCCTGGAGAAAGCCCTGAATCCGCACCCAGATAGGGCTGAAGTAGAATATGTGGTGCAAGGTTTTAGAAACTGTTTCATAATACCAGCTGGCCCAGTCAAACTGCACGTACACGTCAAGAATCTCAAATCCATAGAGGGGCGGGAAGACCTAGTAAGGACAAAAATAGAGAAAGAGATGGCAGAAGGCAGAGTCGCAAGCCCCTTTGAACACCCCCCTATGCATGATCTGGTTCTGTCCCCGTTGGGTATAGTGCCTAAGAAAGCTCAGGGAAAATTTCAGATGATTCACCACCTGTCCCACCCTCGGGGTGCCTCAGTAAACAATGCAATACCAAAAGAACTGGCAACGATCAGGTATGCATCCTTTGACGTGGAGGTCGAGAAGGCAAGGAATATGGGAAAGGGGGGACTGCTGGCTAAGTGTGATGTCAAATCGGCATTCCGCTTGCTCCCAGTGCACCCCAGCAGTTTCCACCTATTGGGGTTACAATTCGAGGGTAAGTATTATTATGACCGAGCAATGCCCATGGGGTGCTCCATATCCTGCTTGGTGTTTGAACAATTTAGTTCACTTGTGGAATGGATCTTCAGGCAACAGTGGGGGGGAGGCGATTTGACCAAATATCTGGACGACTTCCTGATTATAGGCCCCCCTAGGGTGGGGGAATGCGCAACAGTGTTGTGGCTATTCCAGGGGATGGCTGATGAACTGGGAATCCCCTTCGCTCAAGAGAAGATGGACGGCCCCTCCACAAGAATCACTTACCTGGGCATAGAGTTGGACACTGAATTAAAATTATCCAGGTTACCAGAAAACAAACTAGTTGACTTAAGGGGCAAGATTGGGGAATGCATGCTCACCCGGAAAGTCACCGTTCGAACCCTGCAGTCTGTTGTGGGTAGCCTCAATTTTGCATGCCGGGTCGTAGCACTGGGCAGAGCATTCTTGTCCAGACTGTATGGAAAACTAAAGGGAGAGCTGCCGCCCCACTATAGAATCAGAGTGACTTGAGGACAAGAAACACGACCTCAGATCATGGCTTGATTTCTTGACCGAGTATAATGGAGTAAGTTTTTGGAGAGAGAGGTGGTTGCTACGCAGCAATCTTCAGGTGTATTCTGACGCCACTGGTGGCGCAGGGTTTGGGGTGTACTTCAGAACGCGATGGTGTGCCGAGCCTTGGCCACGGGGTGGTATGAGACGGGCGTGACGAAAGACCTAACTTTTTAGAGCTGTTTCCCATAGTAGTAGCAGTACTGCTATGGGATGACCAGTTCGCCAATCGCACAGTATTATTCTGGTGCGATAACATGGCAGTCGTTCATGTAATTAACACTTTGTCTTCTCGTTCATCCCGGGTCATGACACTGGTACGGGCAATGGTAGGGGCGTGCCTGTGGAACAACATTTTATTTTCAGCCCAACACGTCCCCGGCATTGACAATGGCATAGCTGATGCCCTCTCTCAGTTTCAGATCAAGCAATTCCAGGAACTAGCGTCAGAGGCCAGAGAATTACCTGACCCTCTACCACCGGGGGCATGGAGCCTTGGGAACTAGAGCTGCAGAATATCATTCAGGGATCCCTGGCTCCCAGAACCCAGGCAGTTTATGGTAGGACGTTCCGGGAGTTTCAGGTGTACAGGTCCATTAAAGGATGGGGAATGGGCTTTCCCATTGAGGAGCCGGAAGTCTTACAGTTTGCCATGTTGCTCCGACGCAAAGGATTAGCTGTGGGTACTATAGGGGGAAAGATAGCAGCCCTCACTTTTGTCAGCAGGATGAAAGGATACCCCTTGCCGGATAAAGGTTTTTACATAAAAACACATGCTGGAAAGCTGGGCTAGGTCTGCCCTGGCCCCTGCTAACGCCTGAGCTCCCATAACTACCCCTACATTAGTATGGATCATGGGAACCTTGCCTGATGTATGTCACGATGCCTTTGAGACACAATTGTTTACCACTGTGTATGCCATAACATATTTTGGAGGATTTAGGATAAGTGAGGTGGTGCCAACATCCTGACATGACCCCACCAGGCACTAGGAATAGAAGACCTTGCATGGACCCCCAAGTCCTTGCTGCTGAGGTTGAGACGTTCAAAAACGGACCAGAGGAGTAGGGGAACAAATATTGCGTTGTTCAAATGCGGTCTGAAAGGAATATGCCCAGTTGAACAAATGAGGCGGTATCTAACCATACGCCCTCAGGTAGCTGGAATTTTATTTAGACATAAGAACATGGCCCCTATGACATGTTATCAGTTCAATGCAGTCCTTAGGGCAGCACTGTCCAGGGCGGGCCTCCCCTCGGGTGATTTTGGGTTACACTCCTTCAGGACAGGGGCTGCCACAACAGCAGCAGGTTTGTCAACTGAGGCGATTAAGGCAGTTGGGCCGTGGCGGTCTGGTGCCTACAAGAAGTATGTAAGACCTTATTGGTAATAACCAATTGTGTCTCCTGTGCGCAGGACCTAGGTGCACTGAGGTGGAGAAGCGAATAGTGTGGATCGTGGGCCACAACCTAGTGCATTGGGCCAGCAACGCTGCCATAAAGACTGACTGGGGCCTCCAATTGAGCTTAGGCAACAAGGCGATTATTAGGTGGTATGGAACGGGAGGTATGAGATGGAACCAGTTGCTCCCAAAGTTGAGGGCAATCCACGAGGGATCAGCACCGCATATACTAGAGGTTCATTTAGGGGAGAATGACATCCTGGATAGAAAAGGGGTTAACGTAATAATTAGCATTAAGCAGGACATGTTGATAGTTAAGAGTTTGTTTGAAGGGGTTCACATAGTTTGGACTAGTTTCGTTCTTAGACTTAAATGGGGGCAGGGCTTTTAAGCTGGCAAAAGTTGACAAAGCAAGAAGGAACATTAACCGAGAAATGGCAAAATGGATAGTTGGCATAGGAGGAACAATTATTCGGCATGTAGACATTGTATATGGGCATACAGATCTGTTTCGGGACGATGGTGTGCATCTGTCCCCTGCAGGAAACAAATTATATTTGGCAAACTTGGCCCACCACTTGAGGGAATTGTTGATTAGATAGGCAGTGGGTGCCAGGGGAGGCTGGAGGGGCTCCCCCTTTGTGGCGGGGGTCAAGTATGCTATAGTAGGCTAAATAGGTAAGAATAGGATGAGTCATTTCCTTAAGAGATGGGGAGGTGACACCCAGTGCGAGGCGGAGCGCAACACGCACTGGGGTTATGACCGTGGGAGGGGTACTGCATTGGGGTCAGTAAGTACATGCACTGTCTGCTGGCTTTGCGGGTACTCACCTCCTTACTCAAGCCCACAGTTGCGCCGGTCCCCCTTTCGGCCAGAGCAAAGGTGCTGTCGAAGGGGGAGCTTCAGTTTGGGGGTACTGACCTGGGAGGGCACATCCCGGTCAGTACCCGAGTTAATAAGAATTTAAGTAGCTAGCATACTGGACCAATATTGCTTGTGCAATCACCCACCGGCCTTGACGATTATGTTTGAATAAAGAGTGTGGCCAGTTTTAAAACCAGTTTTGGTCTCTGTGTCTCATTCACTTGCTTTCAAAGGCTTTGTCACAACAAAACAAGCCATGAAAAATTGCACCACACAGGGAGGTCAGGGTGATAGGAAGGAACAACAGGAAGGTCACTAAGGAGCATCATGCTCTGATACTTTGAGATCTGATCCCAAGCGTATTCAACATAATGGAAGTCCTCCAGTTGCCTAATAGGTTCTGGATGAAGGCCCTGGTTGGGTGAAGCCACACACGATGTTACCGTGAATTGGGCAGCCTTATCCCAATTTGGGCAACATTGCCATGAGATGCAGTGGCTCATGTGCCCTGCAGCCACCCTGCCCCAAGGACGTAGCAGCGTTACCAAAGGTGGGTTAAGGTGCCCAATTCACGGTAGCATGCTGCTGCTAAATATCACTGCAGATCAGTAGGCAGGCTTTCCTTTGCATTACACAGTTATGTGCAATGGGCCTAGGTGAAATGGCAGACAGCCAGATTTTACTCCGATGCCTTGGTGAAACTCTACTAGCTACAGTGGCGTCCTGTTGAATGCACACTAGGATAAGTGAAAATGAGAATGTAGCCCATTGTTTCCTAGGTAAAAGAGGCAGGTGTGAATTCCATTTGTCCTTGATGAATCCAAGCTTGCACTGTCGAACTTGCCCTATATAAATAGTTGCAACTAGGATATCCTTTGCTCTGGAGAGAGAGTGGGGCATAACAAGAAACTGAATTTAATTGTTAGGCATAATTGCCTTTCCAGTTCAAAGGTCACTGAAACAGGAGAAAGGAGATCAGATGGCAGCAATATGGACTGTGGACAGATGGAGAGCTTTCAATTCCAAAGCTCTCAACAACCCCAGAATTATGAGCAGTTTATTTCATAAAAAATAAATAAATAAATTCTCCAGTGTTCAGCTGAAAGACCAGAGCGATGGTGACACAGAAGCCTTTCCTTCAAAGTACTTATGGGAATTACTAATTAGCTGAAATCCTTTGGTTTTCATCTCTTCAGGGAGCTGTACTGCAAATGTATTGCCAAGCCATTAATGACATTTTAAACTGCAGTGTAAATAAGTTGGATTCACATCTGTTACACAATCATCATTATTAAGGCTATGGCTTTGGTACGGAGGTCACAAATTCTGTAATTTTGAGAGATGTGCATGACTAAATTGAGCCTACCCTCTCTCCTGCCCTCAATGATTGGGGGCAGGAGAGAGGGTAGGAGAAGCTGGATCTGGAGTGGAGCCACCAAGGGGGTGCCTCTCCCATTCCCAATCCAGAGCTGAGCCTATAGCCAGGGCCGTCTACGGCACCAAGTTGAAGGGGGCAACTCTCCCAATACAGCTGCTTGCTGCTGCCACCGGCAATAACCGCTGCACTGGATTGGGCGGTGGGAGAGGTGACCACTAGGTGGCTCCACCCCCAAGAAAGCGTCCACTGCTGTCTCTCCTACTCCTGATCCAGCCACCACTGCTGCTTCTCTTGCAAGTTGAAGGGGGTGCCTCTCCCATCCCCAAACCTGCTGCCACCACTGGTAACTCTGCAGCAGGAACAGGGTGGTAGGGTGCGTGTGTACACTTCTGTGATACATTGATTATTTCCCATGTGCTGTCTATGACTTTCAATAAAAATACTCGTGCCAAAATTGTAGCCCTAATCATGATGGTCGAAATACAGGCACAAAGGCTATGGCTTCACTAAACATGGGTGAGGTACCTTTCTTTGTGGAGAGGTCACATTAACAAATTCAATATGGCCAGTGGGCCACACCAAATCCTATGGATAGCCTCCTGTTTCATACTGGTGGTTAATCCAATGAGTCCGAGTTATTTTGGTGCGAAACTAGTGGCACTGTGGTGGAGATCAGTAAGAAAAAAAATTGCAGGGAATAGAGAAGGGGCTTCAGCAATGAGTGCTGGGAGGGAGGCACAATGGGGTGCATTTGCCACACACACCCCGGGTTCCACCTGTCTGTGTCCCTTCTGAACCCTTTGGCTGGGAGGCAGGTCCACACTGGAAATGAGTGGAGGCAAAGGCCCTTTCTGATTTGGTGGCCATGGCCTCTTTCCAAGCACCATTACATTGTAAAGCTTGGAAAGGGTGCATGTCCATGTCCAAAAGGGGCATAGCAAAGGGAGCCCTGCCCCTTTCTGACATGGCCACACCCCTTGCCAAGCAAAAGGGGCGTGGTCACATTGGAAAGGGGCAGGGTGGAGAGACTTCCCCACCTACTGGACCTCACCCACCGAATTTAATCCTGCATGGCACGCACTCCTAGGTGCAGGTTGTAGACTAGAGAAGAAGATAGGAGTGGTAGAGAGATTGGGAGGTCATGCTGAAGTAGGAGAGGCTGGTCTGCTGCCTGTAAGGTGGGCAATGCGGCACGTGGCAGAGGTGGTAGGGGCCGTGCCAGTGGAGTGGCAGCATGCAGCAGCAGCAGCAGCCAGAGCCCATCACCATGCCCCAAACTCCACATGCCTGATTTTTGGAGACATGATATTCCTCCAGGGCCACCAATGTCGCCCATTATTGATGTGATCCCCAGCAGTTCTCCTGGGGGGCTGTCTGCAAGTTGAGACCCTGCTGGCACATCTTGGGGCTAATATGCTACATGTCCTGCTGTTGTCAGGTAGGGATCTGACAAGCTGTATATACAAACAAACATACAATGAGATTCTGCTACCTGCCAGAAGCAGCACAGAGGGGTAAAAGATTGGAAGGGTCAAACTCAGCTGGTAACAAATATAACTTTTATAATAACTTTTTAAAATACAAACATTAACAATATAACAAGACTTAAAAATAACAAACTTAAGTGTCTCAGGGCCAAACGATACCGGTACTGAAAAGAAAATCTTCTAAATTGTCATCAGTATCGGTATCGATATTGATATCGATACCGATTTCCGAATGTTCTGCCGAACCGAACTCCACCGAACCGAACAAGCAAACCCAAATTCAGTTCCCGAACTGAACGACTGAACCTGAACTCGGTTTTCGAACCGAACGACCAAATGGACGAACATCCAAACTGCATTCTGTTCGCACATCCCTATTCTCTATTGGCTGTGTGCCTTGGAGAGGAGCAAAGCTAGTAGCAATTTCAGTTTGCGGATATTAATACAAATCTTTTTTGCACAGGTTTTAGGCCCTGGGAATTTAATTCATATATGATGTTTCAGGTTTAAAGGAATACCAAAACTCAGACTGTGCCAAATATGCCAGATTTCAGCCAGTTCTGAGATGAAACTAATAAACTATGTGAAACTTCAAACTTCATAGCAACTTGGGTCATAACTTTTTGACACAAGGTGCTTTCAGGTAACCACGTGCAGGCCATTTTTAAACAAGATGCTGCCATGCATGAACACCCAGTGCCCATGTGTGAGAGCAAGTCATTTGAATGTGGAGGTGAGTGGGCATGTGATCCCATGACCCACGCACCTCCACCCATCTACACCCACCTCCACCCATTCCCCATGCACAGAGCAACCAACAAAAAGGTGGGTTGCTCCATGCATGGAGGTGGGTGTGCACCCATCTGCACCCTTCCCCCATGCAAGGCTCACACAGCAGTGCTCCACCCACTGCAACAGACCTCCGCTCCCCCCCTCCCCCCGGTTTAAAAATGACCACAGACTCCAGAAGCAACAGCATGAATTTTGCCTTTGGGTTACCCTGGGGTGGCACTTTGTGACATCTGGACAGATCTACCCTCTGGTAGCACCAACATGATCGGTGGTGAAGGTACCATGAAAAGTATCGGAGCTGAATCTGGGAAACTTTTCCATTCCTCTGTTTCTGCTTTACCATGTAGTACAGCAGTTCAGACATCACACCAGCTCTGTTGTAGCCCTGCACTGGGTTCCCAACACCTGCTTGCCATGTTTTGTTTTTAATATCTGAAAGTACCCTTCATAACCTGTGCTGAGTATCCAGCTTGTTATGATGCCAGTTCAACTCTTCTGGATTTCACCCTGTCTTGTGTCTTGATCTTTTACTCTGCATTTTACTCTGGCCAAGTAAGATTGAAATCTCTTCTGCTTATTTTTGGTTAAGATAATGGGAAAACCAAAACTTATACCTGGATGCCTTGGATTAATAGTGCTAAAACTCACAGGTGATATAAAAGGTTTTCCCAGTACCAAATAAATTAAACATACTCCGTGCCCCTCTAGGACAGACGAGGCAAGCTCATAAACAGTGAATGCTTTTAACAGATGCCAACAACCAAAGCAAATTTCAGAGAGCTCTGCAGTGTTCGTTTAGCTGGCCCCATCGTGCGGCATGCCACATGTGTAACCCTTTATATGGTTTTAGCCCCTATACAAGATTAGATACAGATCTAGCACTTAAAAGAACACAACCCTAATCCCCAGGGACCTGGGACAACACACTGTACTCTGTCCGCCTGAGCTGCAGCGCAAAGAGGGGAAAGCCATCTGCTTAAGTGGTTCAAACTCAATTAGTTTACATGAGTTATTCCATCACCGCTAAGCAATGGTCTGATTTAACAAACACAAGATCTCTGAGTCAGTGGAAAACTAAAATGCAAAGCCAATTTCTCCTAGCTTTGTTATGTCCTTAACAAGGTTATATAACCAACCCATTACCTTGCTCCTACATTAAAGACATACTTTGTATAATTTTTTAAAAAAAACAATCTGTGTGAGGTTCCATCAGCCTGCTAAATGGATGTTCTTCCTCTAGATCGTGACACTGCTAGGTCACCGAGGACAGCAAACTCCCGTGTATGGATTTTCAGTTATTAAACAGCAAAGTCTGCTCTTTTCCATCAGTAGCAAATACTTTGTTGCATGGCATTTTCCAAACACTTAGCAGGAACGAGAAGGTGCTGACTAGCCTGCGGGAGCTGGAAATGGGGAGTGAGCTTTGTGACTGGGTTATACCAAATAATCTGTTTAATTTATTTAGGGGTTTCTTTTTACTGACCACAAATTGTCCATGAGTGGTCTTTTCTTTTTGTAGCAAAGACATTCTTGCTATTCGAGTCACAGGACCCCAACTGACATTGTTCTTGAGTGCCTTCAAGTTCCAATGCATAATATATAAGTTTCCTGTATGTTCTCTCCCTCCCAGCCTTCAAATCCCTCCTAAAAACTTACCTCTTCCATCAGGCCTTCCCTAGCTTCTCATACCCGAGACTGCTTAGACTGATGGTGTCCTATTACTCATCAGCCCCTTCTCCCCTGTAATTAAGCTAAGCACGTGCACCTGTGACTTCTCAACTTTGTGAAAATATCTCTGCCTCTTCCTATATTCCCTTCTCCGTTGCCTCCACTCTTTCCTAAATTGTAAGCCCCTTGGGGCATAGACTATCTCTAATTAAGGACTGTACAGCACCAGGTGCATTGCTCTCACTATATAAATAAATAATACTATTTATTTATATTTTTATCCTGCCCTTCCCTCAAAGAAGCTCAGAGCAGCTCACAAAGCATATAAAACACACATGAAAAATGTATAAAGAACATTAAAATACAAAAAAACTAGGGATGAGCGAACATGGTTCGGAAGTTTGGAGTTCGGCCCGAACTCTGCCTGTTCGGA
>QEPC01003278.1:2709195-2737226 GCA_003113815.1 Sphenodon punctatus
AAGACTGGCATCGGCATGAATATTGAAATCCCCCAGAACTATCACCCTGTGGGACTGGAAGACCACCTCTGACACCAGCTCGGTCAGTGCGGGCAGGGAGGCTATTGTACAGGTAGGTGCCCAATATATCAGCAGTATCCCCACTCTGTCTCCGGCCAAATCCAACACCAAATGGAGAGCCTCCACACCCACGACAGGTTGCACAGGAAATCTCCTCACAGACCAGGCATCCTTAAAAATAATAGCTACACCGCCCCACCGGCCCTCCAGCTGCGGCTGATGCTGCATGGAGTACCCGGCCGGAACAAGGTCAGCCAATATAGGCCCCAACTCAGTGACCAGCCAGGTCTCCGTAACACATGCGAGTTTGGCTGCCTGGTCCATGATCACCTCCCAGACCGTAGTTGATTTATTAGACCCTGACCGCGCATTTACCAGCATCAAAACGAGGCCCAGGGTCCTCTGATCCCCGATCACCTCACCGCCTGTCTGGGGGCCAATGAGCGGGACAGATATACCACGTCTGTCCCATTTCATGGATTGAACCTGCCTCCCAAAAGGACCATAATTCCCCTGGCCCAGCACGATCCCTATGGCTGCTGACACACACACCCCGGTCCACTCCCCTGACCTCCCCCCAGAGGCTGCTCCGCCAGCCCCCTGAAGGAGATCCCCACCCCCTCCGCCCCATCCTCCTCTGCCACCGGAGGTTCACCCCCCCATCCCAAGGGCTGCACCCCTCCCTCACATCAAGGGTGTCAGCCCTTCCCTCCCTAACCCAATCCCCCTGCCCCACTCCCTCGTAAAGAAAACAACACATCCCCCCACCCCTATCCCTCTTTAAAATACAGGGCAAAAAACCTCCCACCAATATCAGTGGCCCTCCCAGTCCCACAAAGGGCCACATCTAGGGCCCTTTAGTACAGTCTTTTAAAATCCGGTCATGTGCCCTGGCCCCGCCACCCTCCTCCAACAGGGGGCTGATAGTATGTGGGGCCACACGATGACACAAATCCCCGTAGTCGGATCCTGGCAGCGGCAGGTGATGGTGCATATAGTGTTAGACACCTCAGGGCTGAGCGGCAGGTGTAGTCTCCTATTCCCAAGTCCGACCCACGAACGGCCCACAAATACCTGTAGAGGAGGAGGAGGTGGGGGGAGAGCAGGTGTTACCACTCAACCTCCTCAAGCAGCACCCCCCCTCCAAGCAGTGTCCACTCCACACAGCCCCTGCCTCAGTTTTATTCTCTATCCCCTTTTGAATAATTCCTAACATTCTGTTTGCTTGATGACACCGAATGCCAAATCTTCTCACAACCTCACTCAACGGCTGCATATATACACGTTGAACAGGAGAGGGGACAGAATGGAACCTTGTGGGACTCCACATGTGAGGTCCCAGGGAGATGAAAAATGGTCCCCGAGCACTACTCGCTGAGTTCTTCCAGCCAGGAAGGAACAGAACCATTCAAGAACAATCCTGCCCACCCCGCCTCGGTCCCGCAAGCGAGTCACCAACATCTCATGATCAACAATATCAAAAGCAGCTGACCAATCTAACAAAATCAGCAGGGTCAAATGACCCTGATCCAATTCATGACAGAGGTCATCGAGTAGAGGCCAGTCTCAGTGCCACAACCTGGATGAAAGCCGGACTGCGAGGGGTCCAGAAAACTGATACTGTCCAGATGCTCCTGCAGCTGCTGAGCCATAACCTATTCAATAACCTTCCATAAAAACAGAAGGTTAGAGACTGACCAATAACTGGCGAGGGAGTCAATGTCAAGCGATAATTTGTTGAGCAGAGGCCTCACCACCACCTCTTTGAGACAGCTCAGCACTCTGTCCTCCTGAACAAGGCATTGATCACCCCAGCCAGGAACAGCCCCAGTGCCTCCCAGCTGGCCTTAACCAGCCAGGATGGGCACGGGTCCATTTCGCAAGAGGTGTCTCTGATCGCCCCAAGAACATCTCCCCATCAGTGGGCGTCACCCACTGAAACTGATCTCATAAAATCAGACAAGGTGGGGCTTCCCTAACCTCTGGTTTTCCTCTTGTAATAAGTGCAGCATCGAAGTCATGGTGAATACAAGTGATTTTAGCAGCTGTTCATTGGAACAGGTTCCTAGCTTTACATACTTAGATATGAAGTTCCACCTATCAGGTTCCTGGAACCCTTTTATCAAGGACTGGAAACTTATCACTTCCAAATCGGTTCAGGGGATTACTTGGGTATATGGGGGAAGTATAATCAGAGCAGCAATATAAAATTTTAATGCTAAGTCTATATCCCAATTAACATATGGTGCAGAGATTTGATTTAGTAGGAATATGGACAATATTGAAAGCGTCCAAAACATTACTTGAGATCTCTTCTGTTTCTACCTAGATCTACTCTTCGTGCATTTTTGCGGGCTGAGGTGGGTCAGGTCAGGTCATAGGAAGAAAGGCCTGCCTGCAATTTCTTAAATATTGGTCTAGACTTAATGAAATGACCCAGACTCACCTACCACGCTTCTGCTTGGCTGAATTAGAGGATCCAATTATTGGTTCCCCTTCATGTTGGATTTATAGTGTTAAAAATAATGTATTGTGTATTGGTTTGTCACCCTTGGAACTATTAGCTAAGCCTTTTACAACTCATAAAAGTATATTAAAGCAAAGGGTACTAGATAGATATAGTCCACCAAGTGGAACTATCAGAACTCCACCAATCAAGATTTCCCCCCTGGCTCTCTAGAATTAAATTTACACACTTTATTTGAGCCATATTTGCTTGAGGTGACACATCCCTCCCTTTATAAGGCATATATACAGTTACATTTCCAAGTGATGGAGTCAGGGGTTAGAGGCTGCTATGCTTAAGTTCCCATTCGTTTAAGGCTATGTCCATGTGGTTCAGGTAAAATAGAAGCTCTCCTCCACTAGCTCCTTATTTATCAGAGCTATCGACTAACTAGATATCAGTGGATTGTTCCAATTCTAAAAGGTAGAGAGCATTTAACAATGCTGCATAAATTGGCCTTTTTATTCAATTCTCGTGTACCTGCTGTTATTAAAGCGATAGCAATTTATGCTCATCTAGCGCAAGATATTAGGGAGAGACTGATAGCCCCACTTGTTGAGTTTTAAACAATTCTTGATGAGTGGGGTTGGATTTTATGTTATACATGTGGGCCTTTTAATGGCTATTATTTTATTTGTGTTGTTTGATCTTTTATATATGTTTATTTGTTTTTACCTTGTGTTTATTTTTTGTCTGTTTTCTGCTATAAAGGCCAAACAGAAATAATCAGTTCATTCAACACCCAAAGTAAATCTAGACATATGTTTGTCTGCAGACATAACCTTAGAGGCCCTGTGGTGTCTTATTTCAGTTCAGAGTGAATTGGAATGAACGGGGATGGATTCTCATTTCTCCTTGACATAAATCATTAGTAATATCTCTTAAGCCAAATGAAGGCACTGGTGGAAAACTCTATAGACACTAGGAGAATTAGGCTTCTTCTTGTCAAACTGCTATGCACACCTTCCTTTTCCCTGTCCCCAAGTATTGACAGACATCCGCTAACCTGTGCTTCTTGTCTTCACATCCTCCTTGCCTAGGGAGACTGTTTTTTACGTTTCTTTGCCATGACATGCTGATCGCTAATAAAATGACAAAGCAAAGTGCAGAATCAGGTGGGGGGGAAAAAAATCTTGAGGCGGTTTTCATTAACACAAGCAACATATTCACAGTTGCTTAGTTACTTGGGAGATCTCAGGAACAAAGCCACTTGAGGAACAACAATAAATCTTATTTTGTTGCTCTAAAGGAGATCTGATGCAGTCAATCCAAACTGGTTAGCCCAAGAACCCCAAAATAGCCATCAATCTGCAGTCAATAGTACATACTCTCTTTTTCCTCCTTCTCTTCCTTCATAGTGATTTCAGTGCTGTGGAAAGGTTGTCATGTTAGTCACTGACAAGGTGAGGCAAGAAAGCATTAGAAGCATTCTCCCTGCATCAGTGTGTTTCAGTCCTGCTTTGCTGATCCATATGGAGGAGTGGGAGAGGAGCTCAGCTGTCAGGCCCATTCAGTCTTTAACCTCTTTACTGAGGCTGCCAGTTGGGCTGCTGGCTTTTGTGCTCTAGGATGTAAGATTATGCAATGAGCAATTTTCATCTGGGGGAGGCTTAGCAGAGCACAACTTCTACCAGCCTAACCAGATGGAGGCTTTCCCCCCACCCCACCCCTGGTGAAGCTACTGCACACAAGCAAAGGGCTCATTCAAATACTGGCTACTAGGCTAATATGCACAACAACTGCATACAAGTGTGAGACCAGCCACCAGGTGGACAAATAGCCCTGATAAGAGACAATTATACTGACAAGCTCCCTGACTCCTGCGAACTACAAACATTTTCTTTCATGGTACACATTAAAACATGAATCAAATAATAATTGTAAGCAACATGTGTAAATAAAGTACCAATATACTCTCCAAACATTGATTTCAAAACATATGATGTGAGAAGGGAAGTAGGGGAACCCCATTTACCAGAATGTACTGGGGCCTAGAGCCCTGCAGATTTAAATTGAGCCTAGTGGGATCTGACTGGCTTGGTTCATTGACCTTTCTGGCCTAATCCCCTTAGGCTTGGCTAGGGTGGTCATACCTCCCCTTTAAAAGAAGACGCTTATGAAAAATACATGGTGCAGGGCTGCACTGGAACCAAAGCAGCCCTCCACCATGTATTTTTCATAAGCATCCTCTTTTAAAGGGGAGGTATGGCCAGCCTAGGCTTGGTCTGTGCTGGGATCCCCATGGGGAAAAAAGGGATGAGGTTAAGGCAGTTCCTTGCTCTATTTCCAGATATGGACCTGATCAGACAGGGAACTGTGATGTTGCAGCACCCTGTGGGGGTTGAAGGCTGGCCACCCTTGTTACATTGGGTTTGGGCTCGGGAAGAGCCTGGCTGCGTTGGCACTGGGTTTGGGTCAGTCCTGATGCAGTCAGGCTAGGACTGGTCTTGGGCTGAATATCCCACTGGGTATTCTCCCAATATCCCACTGGGTAAGCCAACCATGGGTAATTGACTTCAGTGTCTGAGCATTCTCTCGATTGTGGAGGCTTATTTGTCCCCATTTACCACAGTACCTGAGTGTCTCAAAGCTTTTGAATGTTTATCCTTGGAATACCCTTGTGAGGAAGAGAAGACCATTTTAGAGATGAGGCAATGAGACACACAGGTGGTGTTTTTACCTACACCAGAGCTGTGTTCCCGTGACCTCCACTGGGTTAGATCAGGCTGGCCAGGCCTGATAACAGCAGTCCCATTTATAGATAGGGAACTGAGATTGCAACATTTGAACTTGGGGCTCTCAGCTCCAGTTCCAGCACACAATCCATTAGTCCACAAAAAGACATGAAGACATTTGTCCTGGAAGGCTGTGACAGAGAAACCAGCAACTGCACCAAAATCTCAGCTATAGGGGCGCTTAGATACTTGGGACTAGTCTGAGACCTCTTCCAAGGGCAATGAGCTTTGGTCACCACTGACCTGAGTGGGATTTAACCTAGTAACTGAGAGGAAAGAGTTATTTATACTTGGTCAATTCCATGTCTGTCTGTCTTTCCTTCTTCTTGCAAACTCACATTTTACAAACAGTGTGGGGCATACACTAGCATAGGGTCTTAATGTACTTGTTAGCACATAACACTTTATCACTGTCAGACAGATAACGGAAAACGCAGTACTGAGGATACAGTGCATTTTTAAAGGACATAAACAATTTAAAGCAAATGGAAAATAAATCTGCCCTGTCTTAATAAAGACTTCATAAATATGCCCATGAATTACAATGAGGTACGTAGGGGGGAGAATATATTGATCTAACTCAATCTCCTTTCATCAAATGGTGCTGTTTTCACAGCTCCAGAAAATATAGAAATGGGGAGAAATTCACGGGGTTAAAAATGTGAGCGAGTGCTCAAAATTCTCAGCAACCGTTCATCTTTCAGGAGCCAGCAAAGATGGTTAATGACTGCGGTGCAAGCGAGAGAGTCAAGCATATTGCAAAGCACACATATAAACCCTGCCTCAGAGGGTAAAGAGGGAATTTCCTCTCCAAACTCATGCAATTAAAAAAGCAAATTATAACAGTAGGATTCTCTTTGCTCCATACTCGGCTTGATACAAATCAGAAATGCAAAGCACAGTAAAGTGCAGTTAAGGCTTCCGCTTTGGGAAAAACTGAGCTGTGGGGAAGCAGTTGCTTTTTATATTTACAGTATAGCTAAGTCTGGTCCACGTGGTGTACACAAGGAATAGCCAACTAGAAAGCAGAGACAATGAGGAGAAGGAGGAAACCACAATCTATGCACACATTTGTGGCAGGCATGTGTAGCATGCAAAATGGAAGTCAGTAGGACTAGTTACATGCTTAAAGTTAGCTCCATGATTAAATGCCTAGCTGAACTGGTGCCTTGGTATGTAACAGAGTAAAGATGTCAACTAAACTGTGAATCTAACCACCTCTGAACTTTGGACATGTTTGGGCTGGGAACTGAGCCTCGAGATATGTAAATCACTCCACAATCAGAGACCGATGCAGTGGATATCAGAACAATACAAGCAGAGAGAGGGACAGAATGTAAAAACTTCTGAAACAAAAAGGCAAGAAGTTTTAAGTACAGGTTTTGAAAAAAAAAATCCACCATTCTTAAACAAGCCTAACATAAATGAAAATGTTTTAATTAATTTCAGTGAAAATGCTGTCAGGTTTTTGGGTTTGTTTTCTAAGGCTGTGTCCCCCTGAAGTGTATGAAAAGCAAAGAGTCTGGGAATCAGAAAGGGAAATTGGCTAGAAACAGACTACACTGCTAACATCACCATCCAAGCCCAGACAAATATAAAATATAAAGCAAGCAGCATACATCATTAAAAGTAAATTGGATTTCAGAATTCTTCCAGAAGACATTTTCCCTATTTTATAAGCATTCTTCAACTTGCTAATTCTCTGCAAAAGTGAAAATGATAACGGCTGGCAGGATGTATTTCAGAGAAGGATTGATTAGACTTATCGTTCCGTGTTCCTCAGACCTCAAAATATTGGTGTTCTGGGTATTGAGGGCATTAGGGAATAAGGAAGTGTTTACTTTCCATTACAGTCTCACTCAGCTCCCTGCAAATGAACTGTTCCCTCCCAAAATACATCAGCGGAAGGAGTCTTCTTTAACTCTGTCTAAGTCCATCATGAAACATGGCCCCTTCACTGCTTTATCGCTGCATGCCCATATTCAAGGACCTGTGTCTTTTCCCCATTACAGAATGTTATCTAATTTATACCCATGAGTAGCTATAACTTAACTGAAAGGCAATGTGGACTAATGGGATAAACACAGGTCTGGAACACAGGGCATCTTAGTTTGAAGCTACCTTTTGTCATGGTGCTGTTCCTGGTTGCCAACCCCTTTGTCACCAAAGCCTGTGAAGCAATGGGTGTTTTTAAAGAAGGCGGGGGGGGTGGGGTGTTCCATGGCTGCAGAGCACCCACCCAAGTGGAGTGCGTGGGGAAGGATTCAAATGGGCAGCTCCCAATGTGGTTACTCTGGCTATGGAGGTGAGCTCCCATGTATTCCCTCTGCCATGGACCATGGGAGAGGGAAATGTGTCGGGCTGACCTTTGCAATTGAAATGTCCCCAGAATGAGCGGCTGACCAGTCTGTTGGCGTGGCCGGCCGCCCCAGTTCATAAGGGCAGGAGCTCCGTGACTGCCCGTTGCCATGGAGCTATTTGCTTTGCCCCACACTGGGTACTCCGGATTGCTTGGTAGTGCTTCGTGAGTTGCCTTGAATGGGTGCTCCATGGCTTATTGGAGCACACATCCTCCTGCTCCACCTTCAGAAGAGCGGTCAGATGCATGGCTCCTGGGTGGTCATGCAGGGTAGCATCTCATTTAAAAACACCCAAAAATCCCTCTTTCAGGAGAGAGAGGCAAAAAGCCTGAGGCACTTCTTTCCTGGTTGCATCCCAGGAATAGCACTTGAGAAAACAATGGGGAAATGATGTGATAACAAGAAACTATATTGAATGAGAAGCAGGAGAGCTTCTGTCCATCTTTATGTGCTTATGATATTATGAGGGGTGTGTGTGTGTGTGTGTGTGTGTGCGCGCGCGCGCGTGTGCGTGTGCATGAGGATGCAGAGCTTATTTGCTGAAGGGTGGGGCTTATTGGACAATGGTGCTGGGTTTGGCTGCTGGAAATGTTGGGAGATGTGGAGTTTGTGTAGACAAACGCCTCACAGTTACAATGCAAACACCAACACCTCAAGTAACACAATGCTTCACCTTACACTTTCCTTACTAAGGAATTATTTTGTCAGGTGCAAGTTTAAAAGGAAAAACCTTGGTAAGATCAGTGGAAAAGATGGTACAATATGTGGGAATGATGCCTCGGCTCTGAGGCATCTGTCATTACAAAAATATGGAAAGATTTTGTCATATTAAAAAGCATGGAGAGACAAAGTGGTTCAAATGCTATCTTTGATTGGACCAACTGTTGTTGTTGGAAATAAGCAAACTTTCGGACCACACAGGGCCCTTCCTCAGGCATGTAGCATAGCCAGAGATGTTTAACCCCCTCCCACCTTGCTCTGTCCACTCCCACCTATTCCATGCCCCCTCATATATGCCAGCTCTACATTTGCTCAGTTTATATATTTCTACTGGCTGTGCTACATGCCTGAGGAAGGGCCCTGTATGGTCCGAAAGCTTGCTTATTTCCACCAACAACAGTTGGTCCAATAAAAGATAACATTTGAATCATTTTGTCTCTCTGTCACTTCGGACCAACATAGCGACCCACTCTATCTCTGGATAAAAAGTATGGAACATGCCTATAAGGCCTAGCCCCAGAAAAGAGTGGAACACACGCACACGTTTCCGGAATGCTCTGGGGGAAATACCCTCTGACCTTGACGACCGTCTCATCAATGACCTCCTTGTGCTGTGGAACACCTTGCTGACGGAGGCCATTGATCAGACGGCTCCAAGGCGTCCGCTGCCCAGGCGGCAGCTCCGCAGACCTCCTTGTTTTTCATAGGAGCTGCGGTTGCTGAAGCGAGATGGGCAGCAGTTGGAGCGACGGTGACGTCATTCGCGTGCTGAAGCCAATAGATTGCGGCATAGAGCCAGTTTAGGAGCCTATGCCGTGGCTATGCGGGCAGCAAAGAGGGAGTCCTTTGCTGCCCTCATAGCGTCCGCAAAATTCCATCCAGTGGAGCTGTTCCAACCTTGGAGTGAAGTCATCTACTGCCCGCTGTGACATGTTTGTGAATTATTTTGTGGACCAAATTGCTCGTATTCACCACGATTTCGACGCAGCATTTATTACACTAGGGGAACCAGGGGTTATGGAAGCCCTGTCACGTCCGGTTTTCTGGGATCAGTTTCAGTCAGTGATGCCTGCCGATGCGCTGGATGTTCTTGGGGTGGTCAGGGCCACTTCTTGTGAATTAGATCCTTGCCCATCCTGGCTGGTTAAGAACTGCCAGGAGACAATGAGGCCGTTGCTGGCTGGGGTGGTCAACGCCTTCCTGCAGGAGGGCAAATTGCCAGGCTGTCTCAAGGAGGTGGTGGTGTGGCCTCTGCTCAAGAAACCATCGCTTAATGCTGGCTCCCCCGCCAGCTATCAGCCTGTCTCTAACCTTTCCTTTTTAGGGAAGGTTATTGAATGGGTAGTGACTCGGCAGCTGCAGGGGCATCTTGATCGCATCGGTTTTCTGGATCCTTCTCAGTCTTGATTTCATCCAGGTTATGGCACCGAGACTGCGCTTGTGGCTTTGGTAGATGACCTGCACCGAGATATGGATTGGGATCGTTCGACCCTGTTGATCCTGTTAGATCTGTCGGCTGCGTTTGATACCATTGATCATGAGATGTTGGTGATGTGCCTGTGGGACTGTGCAGGAGTGGGCAGGATTGTTCTTGCATGGTTCCTCTCATTCCTGA
Organism: Sphenodon punctatus; assembly: GCA_003113815.1. Classification (NCBI taxonomy): domain Eukaryota; kingdom Metazoa; phylum Chordata; class Lepidosauria; order Sphenodontia; family Sphenodontidae; genus Sphenodon; species Sphenodon punctatus. The sequence goes on from QEPC01003278.1 coordinate 2,719,192, forward strand.
CTGGAAGAACCCAGCAGGTGGTTCTTGGGGACTGTTTTTCATCATACCGAGACCTCTCGTGTGGAGTTCTGCTGGGTTCTGTTCTGTCCCCTCGCCTGTTCAACGTGTATATGCAGCCGCTTGGTGAGGTGATTAGGGGGTTCGATGTACAGTGTCATCAATATGCTGATGACACCCAACTGTGCCTCTCTTTTTCAGCAGACCCAGGCCCGGCAGTCTCGGTGCTTACTCGGTGCCTGGCGGCTGAGAGGGATTGGATGAGGGCTAATCAACTGCAGCTGATTCCTGACAAAACGGAGGTGATGTTAGTGGGTAAGGGGATGGAACTGGAAGCCCCCATCATTGATGGGGTCTGTCTGCCATTGACCTCCCAGGTACAGAGTCTAAGGGTGCTCCTCGATGCGCAGCTCCACCTGGATCTCCAGGTGCAGGCTGTGGCGAGGAATGCTTTCCACCAGTTGCATCTGGTGCAATGGCTTCGGCTGGTTTTTTTGGACTCTGACCTGGCCACAGTCATCCATGCTTTCATCACCTCTCGACTAGACTATTGTAACACACTCTACGTGGGGCTACCCATGGCGATGGCTCGGAAATTGCAGCTGGTGCAGAATGTGGTGGCCTGTCTCCTAGTGGGACTGGCCTGCCGGGAGCATATTACATCAGTGCTCCGCTCTCTGCACTGGCTGCCGGTGGTTTTCCGGGCCTGATTCAAGGTGTTGGTTTTAACCTATAAATCCCTACAGGGTCTGGGCTTTATCTGTGAGACCACCTCACTCCCCATGTCCTGGATCGGCCCCTGAGGTCGTCCGGGGATGCCCTGCTCGAGGTCCTCCGAGTTTCTTGGGTGGCCACGCAGGAGAGGGTGTTCTCGGTGGCTGTGCCACACCTATAGAACTCCCTTCTGGTGGAGGCCCAGTTGGCCGTGGACCTCCCCTCTTTTCAGAAAAATTGTAAGACCTGGCTGTTCCGCCAGGCATTTGGCGAGGAAGAGGGGTGATGGGTGGGTGGGGTTGTTTTTTCTATTTCCTCCTTTTAAATGTTTTTCAATTGTTTTGTTGTTGTAAGCCACCCTGAGCTGCCTGTGGCAGGAGGGGGGGGGGGTATACATTTTTAAAATAAATAAATAAATAAATAAATAAATGTAGCATCCCTCATAGCAGGAAGGAGCTAGGACTCAGTTGTAATGGAATTAAAGAGCAATTCTTTGTTGAGGCAGCCAGGCATATACAGACCTTGTAATTCCCCCTGCATCTCTTGCTCCCAAACTGAGAAAGTGTATGCAGCCTCAGTGCACAGGGTCTCTCTAAATCCTGGATGGGATTCTATACTCTTGGATGGGACTGATTATATACTACAAGGGTTTATTCTAATTAGTTCTTGCCCTGGACCTTGCTTCAACATTTTCTGTTTTTCAATTCAGTTTCCTATTTCTTTTGCATCTACCATAGCAGATCACAAGCAGCTAGTGATGTATGTGACCAGTGACCACACAGGAAGTGGTATGCAAACAGCAACTACCACTGATGAAGAGGAAGTTTTAAAAACAACAACACTCCTCATCTCCAACAGAATGTATAGATTTTATTTTGGGGCTTTTCTATCCATGTCTTGCCTGGCACCTTGTAATTTCTCAGGAAAGTAACCATTTTCAAAGGGTCAAAGTAGGGAAGTGAGCTTACTTCTTACCAATATTTGTGTTTTGTTAAGTGAAAAGCAACACAGCAAAGTCCCCTTCGCTGCCCAAATGGTGGCGACGGGGCATTTGTTGCATCCCCCCACCTAATTGGGAGGAGACGCAGAGAGTGGGGGGGCCACGGCGGAGAGGTCTGTTAGAAAACCTCCCCGCGGATTTGTTGTAGTTGCCAAGGCAACTGTCCTGGAACGAAGCTGCGCCTGCACGCCTCATGGACAATGGAGGCCCCACCCCTGCTAGAAGGGGCAGATCTCCTGAGGCCACGTGTAGTGGCATTCTAGGGAGGACAGGCCGACAGTCAGCAGCAGCTCTCTCGCTGCTGAGTAACGCGGCCTACACAAGAGCGGAGGCGAGTCCGTCTGAGCATGGGGTGGACTAGGAAGAAGAAGGAGGGAAAGGGCCAGTCAAAGGAGCCTGCACAGCATGCAGACCACACCGATGGAGAACAGGAGCTTTCCGTCCAAGGTTGGGAGGTGAGACCCTTCTGAGCAGGTTGAGGCCCTAATGAGGGCCCGGAGTCAACCCTCAGCAGCCGTGGGGTGCCGAGGGCCTGTACTGGCAGAAGGGCCAGAAGGGAGTGAGCCAGGCAGTGGGTCCGGGGACAGGAGGTCCCTTACTCAGGCAGCAGGGACAGGGAAGACACTCCCCGAAGTTCAGAAGAACTGGGGAGAGGAAGAAGGGTGGTGGTGCATGGTATAGGGCTGAGATAGAAAGAGGGGGTGGGCCCAGGTCCCAAAGGCCACCCAAAGCCCGGGTAGTAGCACAAGTGGGTGACCAGGCGATCCCACCAGGACCAACAGCTGGGGATCAAGGGTCACAAGGGGTTCCTGCATTAGGAGGCCCAGGGCCCTCAGATCAGCTGCGGGGCATGGGCCCCCTGCTTCAGGCAGTGTACCCAGGGTGTGTGTGTGTGTGTGTGCCAGGTCATGCCCCTGGAGACTTCCTCCATGCTTGTCGATCCCTATGGGGTCCCTGGATTGGTGCAGTACTACCAGCAGGCCCCTTACTGGCCCATGATGGCACAACAAGGGGTGAGGCCCAATCTGGGCAAACAGGCATCGGGGCCTTCAGGGCTGGGCCAGGCAATGTCGTTACAGGGCAACGATGGCCCCCCGGCTAGCAGGCGGGTGATAGAGGAGACGGTCAGGGATCAGGACATCACTGATGGGGACATCTGGCGTAGAATACTGGCCATCGAGAGAGAGCTGAGGGGTGAGGCCCGAGCACCTTCCGAAGAGATGCCGGCCAGGGCGCCAACCCCCACCCCCCATTACCAGCGGTTACAGTGCAAGGTGAGGATGGAAGGCAGGGCAGCGAAGAATCGGGGAATAATGAGGTTGTGGGAATAAGGGGAGGGGGCACAGGCAGCATTGCCCCTGGACCTGGGGTAGGAGGGGTGTCAGGCACCCTCCCCTCTGGGGCCCCGATTGCTAACACGCCTGTTGGTCCTGGGGTGGTGGCACCTGGGCTGGCCCCTCAGACTGAGGCACCTAAATTGACCTGTTGGAATGGGGCATGGGTATGGATGACACCGGCTGTCCCACCACCCAGTTCCGCAGTCAGTTAAGCACTGGCGATTTGGGGAGTCATTGGGAGTTCGCAGCTGGTCGAGACAGGTAAGGCTCAGGAAACAGAGGTAGAGGAACTGGTCCTGGCTACGGCTGGGATGGGCGTACAAGCTGGGAGTTTCCCACCCCCACCTCCTGGGGGTGCTATCCTGTGTGTGTCTGCACCTTTCAGGGCACATTTGCTCCTGGCAGTAAAGGAAAACATTTTAAGAGGGGAATATATAGACATTTATGCCCTCTTGTTCAGTGATCCAATTTTGGATCCCTCAGAACCAGAGGACAGTAAAGAAAAAGAAAAATTCAAGCGCCCAAAGGCCGACAGGAATTGGGCTAATTGGACAGCGACTTTCACTGTGTATATGGGTGTAATACTCCAGGCAGATCTGGGCTGAGGTTTGGAACTCCGTAAGTATGCTGACATAATACGACGGGCTTATGGAACAGGTCCAGTGGGTGCGTGGTTAAGTTACGATGAAGCGTTTCATCACAGGGCAGCAACCACCCCCGGACTACGTTGGGATGTCCATGCTCCAGATCTTTGGCTGGAATGTATGCTCAATGTTACCAGGGCCCCTCGGGCCGATAGTGGACACCCCTTAGTCCAGGGATGGGTGGCTTGGGGGAGTGAGTCCTTTCGGGGTGACCATCGAAGGGGCGGCCAAGGAAACCCGGGCCCATGTTGAGAATTCAACAAGGGTGGTAGATGTAACAGGGAAGTTTGTAGGTTCTGGCATGGTTGCTCAAACTGTGGGGGGGTGGGGGGAGTGTCACCCGGCAATTAATTGTCCCTGGCCCAAGCAAAAAAGTGGTAAAACAGCATATAGTTATGGGGGAGGATTGGGAAAGGGGGGACAAGGACCCTCGGCTGGGGCACGGGCTCAAAAGGGGCCAGACCCCAGTCAAAATTGAGCCATTAGAGTGGGCATTGTAGGGGCACCCGAACAGGAGGGAAGTCAGTTATATAGTTCAGGGTTTTAAGTTTGGGTTTGTTATACCTGCGGGACCAGTACGACAGGAAATAAGTGTGGAATTTGCAATCCACATTTGGAATGGAGGAGATAGTGAGAGGAAAGATAGCAAAAGAGCTTGCGGAAGGGAGGATAGCAGGCCCATTCAATCAGCCCCCATGGACAATTTGATTGTGTCCCCATTGGGAATCGTCCCCAAGAAAATGGATGGGGAATTCCATCTGATTCACCACTTGTCACACCCTCAGGGTGGCTCAGTGAATGACGCTATCCCTAAGGCACTGACAACAATTAAATACGCGTCCTTTGATGAGGCCATGGATAAGGTAAGAGCCAAAGGAAAAGGAATGCTGTTGGCGAAATGTGATGTAACCAATCTCATCGTAACCAAGCCAAGTACGTGCACTTGAGACCTCGCATCTTCATGAATGTTAGACCCCTTGTCTCTCCCTCAGGGACCCTGTCTATTTTATTACTTTGTAAAGTGCCAGGTACACTGCTTGCGCTATATAAATGTTTGTTAATAATAATAATAATAATGTAAAATCTGCATTTCGATTACTGCCAGTGCATCCCAGTAGTTTCCATCTTTTGGGTTTTCAGTTTCAGGGATGGTATTATTATGACCGGGCTATGCCGATGGGCTGTTCTATCTCTTGTTCCATCTTTGAGCATTTCAGTACCTTAATTGCGTGGATCTTTAGTAAGAGACTAAGAGGGGGGACGGTATCGAAATATTTGGATGATTTCTTAATAATAGGTCGCCCCCAGTCCGGGGAATGTGCATCTGCCTTGCAATTATTTAACGAGGTGACTGATGAATTGGATGTTCCCCTGGCTCCGGAAAAAACAGAGGGGCCGGCAACGAAAATCATGTACTTAGGAATTGAACTCGACACAGAACTTATGAGATCGAGGTTGCCTGAGGATAAGTTGGCAAGGACTAGGGAAAAGATTAGGGAGTGCATCGGGGCCCGAAAGATCACTGTCCAAAAGCTGAAATCATTGATTGGGACACTGAATTTTGCCTGTCGGGTTGCTGCCCCCGGGCGGACATTCTTGTCCCGATTGTATGAGAAACTCAGGGGGGGACTTGCCCCCCCCCACTACCAAATACGGGTCACCAGTGAAATGCGTCAAGACCTTGGGGTGTGGCTAGCATTTTTGGTGGAGTATAATAGGGTAAGCTTTTGAAGGGAACAATGGCTCCTATGAGCTGACCTACAAGTCCAGTCAGATGCAGCAGGCGGTGCTGGGTTCAGATTTTTTTTCCAAAACCAGTGGTGCACAGCCCAATGGCTGAGAGAGTGGCACTCCCAAGGAGTCACTAGGGACCTTATGTTTTTGGAGCTCTTCCCCATAGTGGTTGCAGTGTTGCTTTGGTCTGGGCAGTTCACCAATCGGACTGTGGTATTCTGGTGTGACAACTCCGCAGTCGTCCATATCATGAACTCGCTTTCCTCCCAGTCGCCAATGGTCATGAGGTTGGCTCGGCTCCTGGTATTGGCATGTTTAAGAAACAAAATTATGTTTCTAGCCCAACACATCCCGGGAATCGACAATAGCATAGCTGATGCATTGTCTCAGTTCCAGATGGAGCATTTTTGGGAGCTGATGCTGGGGGCCAGGGTGGACCCGAATCTTTTGCCACCGGGAATATGGAACCGTGGCAATTAGAACTGCAATGCACCGTTCAAGGATCATTGGCTCCTAGAGCCCAGGCTGCTTATGCTGGGCTTTCTGTGAGTTTCAAGAGTTTAGGAGCGGTAAAGGATGGGGTCTGGGGTTCCCTGTCCCTGAGTTGGAGGCCATTCAGTTTGTGCAAGCTTTGAGAAGGAAGGGTTTGGCAGGGAGGACAATAGCCAGGAAACTTGCAGCATTGACCTTTGTCAGCAGACTGAAAGGTTTTCAGCCCCCTGATAATGGGTTTTATTTGAAGCATATGCTAGAGGCATGGGCAAGGTCTCAGATGGTACACTATAAGAGGCGGGACCCGATAACAACACCTATTCTCCTCCAAATAGTTGGGTCCCTCCCCCGGGTTTTGCTATGACCCTTATGAAGTGCAGCTTTTTACAGCAATATTTATTATCATGTACTTTGGTGGATTTAGGATCAGTGAACTTGTATGTAGCTCTTACAGGGATACTTCGACTCGGGCTTTGGGGATACTCGATTTGCAGTTGGGGTCGGACAGACTACGGATCCGGCTGTGGTGCTCAAAAATGGACCAGAAGTTCCGGGGACATACGGTGGAGCTGTTTAGAACAGGCCCCCAAGCTGTATGCCCAGTTGAGCAAGGAAAGCGATACCTAGGGTTAAGACCAGTGAAGCATGGGGAATTGTTTATCCACAGGAATGGAGCAGTAGTGACCAGTTACCAGCTGACGGCGGTACTTCGAGCAGCTTTGAAGAGGGTGGGCCTACCTCCACTTGACTTCAGGTCACACTCTTTCCGGATTGGGGCTGCTACCATGGCTGCAGCGGCAGAGCTGCCAGAGGCTGCAATTATGGTGGTGGGAAGGTGGTGGTTCGGGGCATACAGAAGTATGTCCGCCCATACCAATTCTAACATCCGTTGTTTTTATTTTTTGGTAGGCAGCAGGGCACCCAGGACTGTGCTGCAAACGGTATGGATCATCGGCCACAGCCTCGTCTGGTGGGCAGGCGCAGCAGCCGCAACATCATCATGGGGTGTGAACCTGGGCCTGGCTGACAAAGTTCATATGGATGGGTAGGAGCGGTCTGCGTTGGAACCAGCTCTTACCAATGCTCCAAAGAGTAGTGGTCCCCCCCTTCGCCAGACATATTGGTGATACACCTCGGGGAGAATGACCTGCATGCAAGAAAGGGGGTGAACCTAGTTATACATATAAAGCAGGATCTGTTAGCAATTAAGCAATGGTTTAATGGGGTTCATATAGTTTGAATTGAATGGGTACCCAGAATTAGATGGAAGGGGCACGTCTGCCTGGGAGGGTGGATAAGGCAAGAAGGAATGTTAACAGGGAGGTTGTTAAATGGTTAGCAGGTTTTTTGGGGGGTCTACTGTTAAGCACGTAAGGATTGTGCACACGAAACCGGAATTATACTGGGAAGATGGGGTGCATCTATCCAATATGGGAAATGAGATGTACTTAGCAGCACTGGCAGCGCACCTGGAAAATTTGCTGGATGGCTAGGCGGTGGGGGTCGGGGCAGTTCAAGTTCGACCACCCCTTAGTGGCAGGGGTCCAGTATGCCATGATAGGATTAATAGGTAGGGTATTAGTGTATTAAGAGTCATCTCCCTAAGAGATGGGGAGAGGACACATGGTGTAATGCAGGGCGCAGCATGCACTGATGTCACTTCCTGGGAGTGAGGTCTTAGCAGGGTCTGCAGGGACATACGCTGTCTTCGGGCCCTGCAGACACTTTGCTCCTTACTCGCGCCCAGAGGTGGGCTTGTCCCTCCCCCCCCTTCGGCCAGGATGCTGTCGAAGGAGGGGATGTTGTTGGATAAGGGACTGTCAACAGAAGGCACATCTGGGCAGAACCGTGTTAATAAGTTATGTTAACAAGTTGGCATACTGGACCCAAATTGCTTGAGGCAATTACCCACCGACCTTAAGTTTGTTGATTTGAATAAAAGAGTGCGGCCATATTTTGAACCAAGAAATGTCTTGGTGTCTCATTGGGGTGCGTCGACAACTCAATTTTGCATCTTCCCCCAACAGCACAACTGAAAACCATGAGCCAAGACACTTAATTCAAAACAATGTGTATCTCTTTTTTTTTTTTTTTTTAAATTTTATTTTATTTTATATAACATTGTAAACAAATTCAAACATTCAACTGTGGCTATAACATTGTAAACATTAAATTGTGGTTACAAAACGTTTTTCCTTGGTAGTGTTTCTTTGGGTTCAGGGGGCCTTTTACTTATACATAATAATCAAATAAATATGTTCTTTGATCTTCAGGTAGATCTGATTTTGTCATTACGCAAACACAGGGGAACCATTTTGCAGCAAAAGATTCTTTTTTGTCCATTAAATTCGCTGCTATTTTTTCCATAGTCAGGTGGTACCACAATCTATTCATCCATTCCCCAGTCGACAATTCTTTAGTGTCTTTCCAATGTAGGGCGATGACCTTCTTTGCAGCCTGGAGAAACACCGAGCAAGATTCCCGTTGTTTTTGTAATATCTCAACTGCTGGAAATAAACCCAACAGAGCTACCTCCGGTTTAAACGGTATGATCAATTTCGTCATCTCTTCCATTTTTTCCCATACCCCTCTCCATAGGGGTTGTACCCGGTCACAATCCCACCAACAATGTCTTTGCGTTCCCTGCTCTCCGCATCCCCTCCAACATAAACCTCTTTCCCCTCCCTCTTCCATATGTCTGAGTTGCATAGGGGTCAAGTAAAATCTCATTACTAGTTTAATTTGGCATTCTTTGATTTCCAGTGAGTGGGCGTTATTATGCATGTAATCTATTATTTCTAATTCTTCCTTTTCTGCAATCTCTATTCCTAACTACTCTTTCCATTTCTGTATGTAACCTATCTGTTTGGGATACCATATTTCTTTTAAAGTTCTATATATGCGTGATAATTTTCCTTTGTTATTAGTATGTTCAAACAATACCTTTTCTATCTTAATTGTATTGGTGACTCTGAAAATGAGAAGTAACCTGTCTCTAATTAATGATTGCACAGTAATAGGCACATTGCTGGTACAATAATAAAATTATTATTATTAAAATTATTATTGATAAGAACATCAAGTGAGCTAACTGGACTTCCTATCCATTGATAATAGACTGATAGGTTGAAATGTTATTGTCATTTACATAAACTTGACTTTATATTACTACAGCAAGCTACTCAAGCCTTCTTTGAAACAATGCAGTGCAACAATGGAAATTAGCATAGGGCATTTTTAGATGGGAGACACTTCTCCTGCAGCTTCAAAATCCAGCTTGGGGAAACACATGCAGGGGGGATTTAGACACTTCTCACTGGACTGGAAGTCGCCTGAGTGCCACTGGAAACAGCGGTGCCGGGCAACTCCCGAAAATTTTGAGAGGCGGACTGCTAAGACCTCGGCTATTCGGGATTTACCTAGTCCATGTCTCAAAACTTATGTGAGTCGCCCGGCACTGCTGTTTCCAATGGTGCCCGGGCAACTTCCGGTCTGGTGAGGAATATCTAAATCCCCCATGGGGGTTTCCCCAAACCAGATTTTTAAGCTCTGGGAGGAATGTGTCCTGTCTAAACATGCTGGTAGTTAATTAAAAAAACATCAAAACATGGTGCAAAGCTTTCCAAACTTGTGGATCAGGTATCCGATCACCCGAGGATGGGGTGTGTTCTTTTATTTGGTATTTGGTATTACTTTACATGTCTGGAAACACAGTATTATAGCACATCTCAAAATGGGACCATACAGCGGAAATTTTTGGGAACCCTGACACAGGGGTTCCAAACATCTTCTCAATAGAAACAAAATATCATGTTCTTTCTGTGAAAAAAATTGTTTTCCAAAAGCAAAATTTTAAGTTGTCTGCAATCAAAATACAGAAGAAAAAAAAACCTCAAGAATTTTTGGCAACTGAGAATATTTGGGAAAAATGAGAACTTTTTCTAAAAATTGATTTTTTATTGGGTTTTTTAAAAAAGAAAATATGAAAAAAAAATCAAACAAAGAAAATATTGTCTTTTTTAAGAAACATGGAACAAAACTATTAGTATCTCAATAACCAAGAGAACCATGTATGGAAGATGACCTTGTAACTTGGAAGCAGTTCTTGCCTTGCCTTGCCTTGCCTTGCCTTGCCTTGCAAGCAAGAAAAGGACCAAAGGTCTTTTCACACTGGGAAATATAAACTACACTAAGTTCCTCAGACAGATGTGGGGAAATGGCATACTTTGCTTGTGTAATGGAAATGAGGTGAAACAGCAACTTGCAGCTGATAGTATTAGTGACAGGTGACTACAGCATTATGATGGAAAAGTAACATGGGCTTAAAATCAGTTGGCTTTATTGACTTCTGACGATATTACCTAGACAAAAAACCTTCGATTTAAAAAGCTCGTTAAGGCGGCATTACAAATTATACTCAAACGTTAACATGACAGTAAATTGTATGTTAAGGCAACTTTATTAGATATCAGACCAATCTATATATTTTTCTTTTCTCATTCATTAATTTAAAAAAGTTATGAACTGATTATGGGGTGGGGATTTAAAGACAGTATTCCTGTTAGCAATAACTTCATTAAGAAGAGTTAGTGAAATAGTAGCAGCCATAATAATCTCAGAACCATATTTGCAGATTTTCCAAGGTAGAATAGATATTGCTTTACATATTAAATTCCTAGCTAAGATAATATAAGTAAGACAGTTGTGAGAATGTGGCCCCTTTTACACGGGCCTCTCCCACCCATGAACACGTAGATTTCTGCATGTTCATGGGTGGGGGAGCCCCGTGTGAATGACGTGGCATGCACGCCCGTGGTGACTGGGGATGCGTGCGTGCGTGCGTGCGTGCGTGCGTGCGTGCGTGCGCCCGCCTAACGCGCATTCCCACTCACCCCCCACTTGTCCCCATGCATGGAGTAACTGGAGGAAATGGCGGTTGCTCCATGGGTGCAGATGAGTGGGGGGGTGAGTGGGGGGGTGAGTGGGGATGCGTGTACCCCGCCCATGCACCAGTACACCCACGGAACCCCCAGTTGGCGGAGCTGTGTAATAATGGCCTGTGAGGAGCCATTCGAAGAAAAACAGAAGGTTGCTGCCTTGTAAACAAGGTTCTTCGAGATGGGTCCCAACATTCTCACAACACCCACCCTTCCAGACCGGCATAGAATTTTTTTCTTATATTCCGAAGGAACTGTCATTCTGAGGGGGAGAATACTTTTTATACTAGAGGAGCTCCAGACCATCACATGGTCTATTATTTGAATATGGTGAGCATACACACAACCCAGTTGTGAGACTGTTGGGAACCATCTTGAAGAACCTTCTTTACAAGGCAACAACCTTCTGATTGGTGTTCAGGTGTCCTGCTGCTGCTGCTGCAGCAGCACTACTAGCAGGCAGAAGCAGGTGAGGGATGGGGACCCCCCCACACCTTTAGCCCCCTGTGATCTGCCTGTGGACTCCCCTTCATTGTTTGTAATCACCGAACACATGTGTTGCTGAAGGAAAGCTAGAATGGTCACCAACTGGATGTTTTTGCTCTACTGACTCCCATTGAACAGCATAGGCTCTGTTCAATGAGAGTTTGCTACCGCCTTAACTATAGAGCCACGATTGTGGCTCTGTAATATGTATTTAGGCCAGGATCCAAAAACCACTAACTCTGGAGCAAGTGGTTTGTGGGTCACAGCCCTTCCCTAGAGTTTAATTCTATCTTCACAAACATACAGGTGCAACATACAAAATAAATTCTTTAAAGAAGTATAGTGAGTAACCAGGGTACCCCTGAGGGTGGCTAACTCAAAATTAAATAATTAGCTGGGAAGGAGTAATCCTGGTAGATTCAGGGAAACAGTTTTAAATTCGATCTGCCAGCAAAATTCCAAATTTATTATTTACTCTCTGGATTCCATTCCTTACTCTACATTCAAGCTCCATAGCATAATCAATTATGGGTTTATTGCAAAGTACAATGGGATTCAATCTCCAGGACTGCCTCAGGGTATGTCTTAGGAGGATGATAAAACTAATAGTAATAGGTCTACAACTTCTAAGGCTCATTTCCACAGTTACTAATTTTATAAATAAATAGAAGAAGTGTCAACTTCCAGCCGCTCGGCTTGAGGTCTCCTACTGATAAACCTCTCTCTCCGATATGCTCCTCTTTCCATTTTGAAGCCCCTGGGACTTATTCAAAGTACTTCCATTCTTATCTTTTGCACAGTCACATGTGGCAAAGAATTAAAATATCTGGAATAAATAGTGCCAAGAGTCCAGATGGCTGAAGCTATCCCGTGTCTCTAAGTCACATTTCTACATATTGCTTGGGACTCTGCAAACTCTCATGAGATTGATAACTAAGAGTGTCATCCTGGAAAATAGGTGAATGGGACACCTCCAATATAAATTCAGATACTGCAGGATTAACTTGGAAAAGTCACAACTTAACCCAGGGAAAAAAGCACTTACATGGGAGTGCCATTTGGCGAGGAGGTGCTATAAAAATAAAATTATTTGTATTATTAACTCAATAATCATTAACAAACCTGTATGAATTGAAATATGGGTTAGCTGATTGGCTAAAAACTCTGTGTAGACAAGCCCTAAAGTTTCAGCACAATGTAAGGAAACACTGTCAATGCTGACTTCCAGATAAGGGAGGTCTCCTAACCACCACCAGCCAAATTCCAGTTCCACTTTGTTCTGACTAGCACTAAAACGAGTACCTACAAAAATGGGTATATCTGTTGAATTTCCGGCACCTAACTTGACTCAACAACATTGGGTACTAATCACTGTAATCAGTACCCAATTTCGACCCAATTTGGGTACCTGATATCCCAGAATGTTGACTTCTGGTACCTATCTTTTGGTTTCCCATTCCAATTTTTCAGTTTCCTGTCCCGATATACCTATTGATAATTGGAAACTAAAAAAAACCCCCAGAAAAACAAACAAACCGGTACTGGAGTGGAAATTATCAATGTTTTGAGTTTTGGAAATGCAAACATGGGTAATTGGTTAAAGATTGGACAGGTACTGTTTGTTACTCAAATTGTTTGTTTCATGTTGGATCATTCAGATTTGACCAGTTTGCTCATTTTGGCAAGTGCTCGTTTCAGCACTATTTGAAAGGCTGCATTTATATTAAGATTTTTTTACTGCCCCCACCCTCCAGAAAAAAATTCTACTGCCTATGTAGCTCCTCTAAGTCATGGCTTTTCAGCACCAGGCCTATTGCTGTTCAGAATAAAAGTATTGCTATCCCACCAATGTAGTAAAAGGCCCAATTCCATTTGCACTCTTCTTGCTGAAACCCCAGTGGGAAGTGTTTTTGGAAGGCCAGACATTGTAAGACAAGTTTTTTTCCCTCCTTTTAATATCACTTCAGGACCTGGAGCGTTTGAGGTCTTGCTAACCTGCAGAAAGGGTTTGTCATTTATACAAGAAATGAGTGTTACTCAAAGGAACTTGCTTTATGCAGCAGGTTTGCCAGAATTTAAAGACTCCCAGTACTACCAGGTTATTTATTTATTAACACTGGCTTTACCTGTGTTCAAATTCTCAAATATTATTCCTATTTTTGGATAGGCCGCTGAATAGCCAAATGAGTATTCATCACAGAAACTGAGGGTACTTTCATACAAGAGCCATCACGCATTGATCCTACCCATGATGAGAGCCCTCACCACGAGCAGGATCAGGCTGGCATCTGGGACTGGGGAGGGGGCGGGGAGAGGGCGGGAGGATGGCCCCACCCCCCGTGCTGCTCAGCACAGTCTGGTCCCCTCCCTGATGGGCTGATGTGGCGGCCTCTCAGGCCACTGTGCCCATCTGGAAAAACTCCAGACACCAGCCGGAGTAGAGCAGGCCATCAGATGTGATAGTCTACTCTACCACAGTCTAGGGTTGCCTTCCCCGCACCATGGCAGGGCTAACTCCGGGATGTACACTGGCAGGGAGCCCAGTGCACAACCCAGAGTTGGTCTGGTCCTGCCACGGTCCAGGGTTGCCTCTGCTCCGCAGCAAACATCTGATGGGCAGGAGCAGATGTGACACTACCATAGGTGGCCACGCCGGAGTTAGTGTGGCCACCCGTGGTAGCGTCACATATGAAAATACCCAATATTCACATCTCTGTTTATTCAGATACTTTGTTTTGGTAGCAAGCTAACAGGGATAGCTCAATCACACTGTTGCACAATGGTTTGGTGTCCAATAGCCCTAAACAGTGCCCAGACCAGGTGACCAAAATACAGAAATGAAGTGACTAAAATAACTGAAAGGAAACACCTGAAATGGATATTTGTGTCCACAAATGAAATGGGAAAACCAAGAGTATTTTGTATCTGCTTCGGTGGGCCAGATTCAAAGTAGCCTAGCAGGTGACTTCATTGGATAAGGTATTTGCCGTGGATACTTGCTTCAGTTCTAATATAGACAAGATTAACTATGTAGGTTCATCAGATGTATGAGGTAACATTACTACACAACAGGGCTGTTTATTCAGCCAGTAGTGTGCATACACAACTGTGTTAAAGAAATATAAGATCAACAGCTGAACAATGTGAACTTCATAATTAGAGAAAGGGATCTGATTGATCTGTGCTCCACAAATACCCAGCCTACTTGCTTTCAATATCTATTCATCCATGGCCAAGCTTTTTATATTGTCACTTTTTTATTAAAACAGCTCAATAGAGTCATTTAAAGTGAGCCCCCATCTAGCTATTTCATTAGGAGTTATTAAAATTGTGGACCAGGCACCAATGATATGCTTTGGAAAGCGGAAGCTTTTTCAATAATTTCAGCTTTTAAAAACAGCTATTCCTCGTGTGCTGGGGCAATAATTCCTATTTTTCTTTTTGAGACTAAAATTGGGAAGTGATAAAAACGCAGAATATATTATAGTAATTGAAGGAATGACATGGTTTGTTAGAAGATCTGCCACTTTTCTGGGGTATCTTGGAACTAGCAACCTATTCTTGTTCTGGATTTTGGACAAGTTAACAAGACAACACTGAGTAGAGGATAAAAAATTGTAGTAAATCAAATAATTTTATATACAATAAGCTAAAACCTGTCTGCCTGTAAGTCCATTGAAGTGATTGCTTGAGGTCACAGAATGTTCAGAATCATTCCAACTGCTCTGGAAGAAGGAGAATATTCAGAAACATTCCAACTACTGTCAGGGTGGGGAAAGGTTGTGCTCATGACATGCAGTTTATCATTATTATTTATTATTTATATAGCGCAAGCAGTGTATATAATCAATATATATAATCAATATATATAATATATAATCAAAAGTTATAGATAGGTCCCTACTAGGGATGTGCAATTCATTTTTGTTATGATAATGAAAATGATTTTTTTTTATTTTTTGCTATTGTAATAACAAAAATGACAAATAATAATAATAAAAACAGAAAAGAAAACAATTTTTTGTTTTTGAAATAATGGGGGAAACCTGAAATGTATTTCTAGCTATTTATTTTTTTGTTTCTTATTCAATTCTTATGAAACTTGGGTACATTTTATCCCCAAAAGAGGGCACTATGGGTGAAAACAGACATGAAGCTAACCACCCTTTAACCATCTTTGGTGGTTATTTATGCATGTTGCAGGGCTGCATAGGGCACCAATATAGCCTTGCAACATGCATAAATAACCACCAAGGGTGGTTAACGGGTGGTTAGCATCATGTCTGTTTTCACCCTATGTGTACCAAAGTTTGTAAATATTGGATACCGATTTAAGAAGCAATTGAATGTAGTAATTTTAAGAAAAGCTCCATACACATTTCTGGCTACAACGTATTTATGTTCTGTTCAATTTACATGAAGCCTAGGAATATTATGCCCCTACATAAGATTACCAATTCTGCCAAATTTTAGAAAGATTGGATAAAGGGTCCTGATGTTATAAACCATTAACTTGAACATTCATTTCTAGATGTAACATTTTTATATTCCACCCTGTTTACAAGACATTTGGCAGAAATGTATCCCACACCTTCCCTATAATCTCTGTCAAACCACAGGACAATTTGATAAAGGACCCCAATTTTATAAGCATTTGAAGTTGTCCCTTTAAAGACCATTATGTAAGCACCTGACATGGCAGGGGGAGGGAGACTGTAGGAGGGAGGATGGGGAGCAACCCAACAGACTGACAGACACATTCACTGGCCAATTACTGCATGCTTTCAGCTTTACAGGAGTAATTGGTGGTTGCTTCGAGGGGGCGGCCCTGAGGTGGGTATAGAAGGGACACAACTGGGACTTTGGGGAATAGCATACCAGAAATCAGGTTTCATAGTTTACACAACTTGACTGGCCAGTTATCATCACAATCACATCCTGCAGCACTGTGACAGAGGACATAAGATAATCTCTATTGGCTCTTTCCTAAACAGATGCCTCCAACTTCCCAGTAACAAGTGGGGGAGAGATGTTGGGATGGTCAAAGCACATAATGAGGATATTTGGTTGACATTTCTGCTGGCCAATTGGCATCACAAACAGATCTTATACCACAGTAACATGTAAGAGAATCCCTGGCATAGACGCATTCTCTACATATGCTGTGCAGGCTTATAAAATTGGGACCCTTTATCACACCTTTCCAATATTTGGCAGAGATGATCCTGAAGGTGTGAGATACATCTCTGCCAAATTTCATGTACACTGATTGGACTAAAAAGATGTTACAATGAGACATACATTTATCAGTTAATTACTTATACCACTAGGACCCTTTATCCAATCCGTCTGAAAGTTGTCATACCTGGGGAGGGGTATAATCTTGCCAAGTTTAATCCACATGACATAGGAGACAAAGACGTTACAGCCATAAATGTATATGCAGACTTTTGCAACATAACATAATTCAACTGCTTATAAAATTGGATTATCCAATCTTTCTGAATTTTGGTACACATAATGCCTTCCATGGGAGGTGTAATCCTTCCAAGTTTAATCCAAACATAATGAAAAGCAAAAATATTACATCCAAAAATGTGTTTTCCATTGAAACTAGTGGAAATCGAAAACGAAAGCAAAAACAAAAACAAAACATTGATATTTATGAAAACAAAAATGAAAGATTTAAGTAATGAAATGAAAAACAAAAATGACATGGGTCCCTGGTGCACACCTCTAGTCCCTGCCCCCAGGGATTTACAATCGAATAGGTCAGGGAGGGGAGCCAAGGGAGAGGCGAACATTGGAAGAGACAAGAGTACATTCATGAGGTTGAGAAGTTGCAGGTTCATGTGCTTCACTCTATGTTTGGCATTGAATTAATTGTTATTTTCCACTTACTTTTATGGATTTTTCTAATTTCACATACTGCTTAAAAATCACCAACCAAACCTTTGGCTGTAGGTGACTAGTCACATTGGGTGAAAAGAGACACAATGAGAGTCCGCTATGTCTTGCCTGGGCCAGAGACTCACCAGCACGTCTGTTTGTGGACCACCAGATGTGGGCCTGCTGCTGCCCCAGTCTGAGTAGGTGGCTGGGCCAGATACAATGCCCTGGATTATTCCAGTCCCACAGCCCAGGCCTAGTGCCACCCAGGTGGGCCATAGTGGACTAGTGCGTCTCTTCCTGCTGACATCCCCCACTGGGGGCCACCCTTGTCTTATTCACTCACCCATTTTGTGCCTCCTCATATATTCCGGCCTTACATTTGCTCAGTTTATATATTTCTGACTGGCTGCACTACATGCCTGAGAAAAGGCCCTGTGTGGCTGAAAATCTTGCTCACGTTCACCAACAGCAGTTGGTCTAATAAAATATATCATTTGAACTACTTTGTCTCCCTCTCTGTAGTAGGAAAAACACACCGTAACATAAATATGTGTAAGAGTAGTCCCGTGTCCTGGATGACATCAATGATTTCAATGCACAATGGTTTTCCATGGATTTAGCATTACATCTGGTAACCCCATCAGTGGTGCCAAACAGCAAGGCATATTATTGCTCAATGAAGCCAGGAAAACTGAATTCACAGGCGTGGCAAGGGAATCTTGTGCTGCCTCATCCAACTCAGAATTTAAAATTACTCCGTTTTTACCAAGTATCTTGGTATTTGACTCGGTTTTACCAAGTA
>QEPC01003278.1:2740174-2765084 GCA_003113815.1 Sphenodon punctatus
AGTCTGGTGATCTTATGGGTGTTCAAAATGCTGGAAATGTGATGTTTGTGATAAAATTGAGGTTTTGAAATCATGAGATGTAACTGTTAGTCTGGTGATCTGCCTGCTTTTAAACCTGGCAGAGGAGGTGAATATAACCTGCCTAACTGAAATTGCTGGATTAAGTAATGTAATGTCCATCCTATGTTAACCCTCAGAACTCCTTGCTGCTGGCTGGGTTATGCCCTGGCTCCGCCTACCGTATCCCTGGCTCCAGCTACCGTATCCCTGGCTCCGCCCCTAGGCTAAGCTCCACCCCTAGGCTAGGCTCCGCCCCTAGGCCCGCCGGCCCAGCTTTACTGCCCCAGTGCCCCTCCAACATCAAAAACAACCAGCCGCCCCTGCACAGAGGGGAGAGAAACACAGACACGTTGGAAGGACAGCTTCAGAATGGTGCCATATAGAAACAAAGCAATAGATACTAAATATAAAATGTACAATATGGCCTCCATTGGTATCTGAAGAGGATTTGGGTTGTGGACAATAAATACAATGCTTCTAAAATGAAGGAATAAACTGAGTTATGGGGATTCTTGCAGGGGGGTGGGGAGAAGCATACATAAAAATCCACTGCTCTCAGAGCTGGGGCCCTGAACCTCTGATGCACTAGATTGGAGACACTGATAGATCTGCAAGGCCACATGTGCCAACCTGCTCATATGTTTTCAGTGAGCAATGACAGGGAGCCAAATTGCTTTATTCCGATTAGCGAAGGTCCTCTGACTGTAAAATATACTGGGCAAAAAATATTGAGTTTTAGTTCGTTGACACATCAATTTAAGAGAATTATGGCTCTCACAGAGAGGCCAAAGCATGTATCTCCCTTCATGTATGTGCGTGCGGTAAAAGCTAATTGTCAACATTTATATGGAAGGGGAAAGGTGGGGGGAGGGGATGCATTTCCAAGAAACGGCATGAAATTGTGATCCAGGCAATATCTTTCCCTGCCAACTTCAGCTCAAGCTGCTGCCATTTCTATTTTATTTCTAACAAAGAAAATAAGTTTCTGCTAGAAACACAAAATTTTTAAACACTAAGGCCACACTCTACCAGCCACTTACTCTGGAGTAGTTTCATTGAAGCCCACTGCATGCTTGGGAGATTGTAGCCTTACAGGACATTCCTCAAACCCATTGAAGTCAAGGGCAAAAGTATCATTGATTTCAATGGGGTGAGGATTTCCCTTCTTTCTTTCTTTCTTTCCCTAACACATTTTTGTCAAGCTTGTGATAGATTGGCCTTTGCTGGGGGTCAAGTCTCTGCTCCCATTAGCAGAGCTGATAACAATTACGCGTTAACATTTTTCCCATCAGTAGTTAGCATTTGCTCAAAAACAAACTCTTTAAAACAAATGATGGAAATAACCCCCCACCTCCATTTTACAAAAAAACAAATAATGGTCAGAATTGATCAGATCTATGTTTTGAGTATGTCACAAGGAGATACTGGGCTATATGTAGACTACAGGTCTAACAAATATGTCAAGGTAAAGGTTAAACATGTATGTAATGTGAAAGCTGAGAACTGGAAACTCACTTCATGCAATGGAGAAGTGCAAAGTCATGTTGAATGTGTATTCAGAAAAAGCCTAAACACCGCTGCAGACACTTGCCAGAGACCATTGAGTTGCAAATGGATTTCTTCCTGTGGATGTGACTGAAAGCACATTAAGGGGGGAGACAAGACAAAGAGAAGAGCAATCTTTGGTGTCTCTCTGAGTTGGTGAAGATCAGTTTGTTGACGTTCATCTGCATCATCATATCCTACCAGCCAGAGAAGGGCTGCACCAAAGGAATGACGAAGTAAGGCTTTTTGGAAACTCTAAAGACTGATACCTGGCCAAGCTTTCCATTGCTGGCTGTGACATGAACTGAAATACCCTTGGAACTGGATTAGGGTAAGCCTAAATTAGGAGAATCTGAGTACAGATAGGAATGCGTTATTGGTTATGTTATTCTGATTTCTGCACTCTCGAGTATAATCTTGTACTGCAAGCTTATTCATGATTTATTCATTAAACCTCTTTTTACTGAACTTTATATGGTCCAGTGGAATTGCTAATCCTAACATTGGCGAGACAGAGTTTGGGGTTAATTCTGTGTTTACAAACACAGATGAACCTAGAGAGAAAGAGTCTGTGCTGGGAAACTCTGTGGCTGAAAAGGTGACAAGAAGGTTCACCCGTTGCAGGCTCAATCAGTTCTAGAGAGAGAGCTGATCCAGTGAGAGCTGCAAGCCAGGGAAATGGAGTCATGGCAGCCTAGAGGGGGGATAGTGAGCCCCAATCCCATGACAGAGTAACTGAAATGTTCCAACCCTCCTCCTTCATCCCAGAACTTTCATTTTACAGAATTCCAAATATGATTAGTTTCAGGCATCTAAGAGAGAGTCATCATGAAAGAAAAAAATTGGGCGGGGAGGGGGGATGATTTTCAGAAACCATGAAATTTTCAAAAAATCTAGTTTTTTCCAGAACATTAGTTGTATTTTCCTTTTTAATATATATTTTTAGCCTTAGAAAATGAATCTTGACAAACTGCAATGAGTAGCCTTACTGTCATGCACAAGTAGCTACATTCAATGTGGCTGCTTGTACGAAATGAGTTGAGCCAGGTTCTGTTATGCACATTTTCCTGTATTTGCCTTTCCAGCAACGGGGCTAATTTAATTACATCATTTCCTGATACATGATGCGCTATTTTAGCTCAGGTTGGTAGGGGAAGCCAATCTTAGTTGTTAACATTCAGGCAGTAAGTTTATGAAACTGATATTCATTTTCAGCCCCTAGGAGTTTTGTATTTTAGTTATTGACATTGTATGAAGTCCTTTGACTTCACTGCCTTTACTCTTGCCTTTCTTCTCCAGCTCATGATCTTCTTTAAAATATTCCTTCTGAATTATGACTACACATTTCTAGTTGGAACAGACTTTCTTTAGTACACATTCACCAGAACGACTAGTCCGAAATTACCACACTAGTTTTCACCTTAATTCACCCTGCAAAACAAAAATAATGTATAATGTTTCAAAAATATTTTGAGCTGATAAATTTCTCCTTTTTCTGGTGACACTTCTATAATTACTAAAGGACCAATCTAAGGTCCATGCACTTGGTGTGTGCACATGATGTACGCAACATGTTGTGCTCAGTGTACACCCAAGGTGTACAATGCACATAGCAAGAGTGCACAAGATGTGCGCATGCAGACCTTAGATTAGCCCCTAACTGTATTTCTTTCCAGAAATGCTTGTATAGTATTTTAGGGAAATTATCAACATGGTTATTTGTACTAATTCTGCAAATGCAACACTACTTAATCAATAGTTACAGGAATCACTCACTTCTGTGTATTCTGGCTTGTTTGTAACGCTGATAAAGGGAGTGGCCATTTGTTATAAAGAAAGGAGAAGACTATACAGAGTTTATGTTTTGGTGGCCCACACAAGAAGTGTGAGCTTGCTAATTCTTGCTTCCTCTCATCACCAGCAACTTTTGCCACTCTAGCACAGCACACATTCAGCAATGAATTATTCAAATGAAACCTTAGTTGTCAGAGAACAGAAAGTTATCTATAAAATAAAGAAAGCTGGTAAGCACAAGGGAAGACAAATCTCACTTTGCAATTCCATAGGATTGCAAGGCCCATGGAATACCAATTTTTTTCACATTCAAGAAGAGCCACATTATTGGGACTATTATTATTAATTTATATCCCACCCTTATCCAACAGGCTAAGGCCATTTTTAGACGAGCGCGGCGGCGCCCGTGCTTGTTTTAAAAAAAGCCGGCAGCCCGTTCCACACGTGACGCTGCCGCCAAATACGCGCATGTGCGGGCGATGCGCTTCCATTTCCGGCCGCGTATGGCCAGCCTCGATCGCCAACCTGGTCAGTTCGCGCCCGGAAATGGATGCGCGTCGGCCGCGCATGCGCGTATTCGGCNGCTCCCATTAGCAGAGCTGATAACAATTACGCGTTAACATTTTTCCCATCAGTAGTTAGCATTTGCTCAAAAACAAACTCTTTAAAACAAATGATGGAAATAACCCCCCACCTCCATTTTACAAAAAAACAAATAATGGTCAGAATTGATCAGATCTATGTTTTGAGTATGTCACAAGGAGATACTGGGCTATATGTAGACTACAGGTCTAACAAATATGTCAAGGTAAAGGTTAAACATGTATGGAATGTGAAAGCTGAGAACTGGAAACTCACTTCATGCAATGGAGAAGTGCAAAGTCATGTTGAATGTGTATTCAGAAAAAGCCTAAACACCGCTGCAGACACTTGCCAGAGACCATTGAGTTGCAAATGGATTTCTTCCTGTGGATGTGACTGAAAGCACATTAAGGGGGGAGACAAGACAAAGAGAAGAGCAATCTTTGGTGTCTCTCTGAGTTGGTGAAGATCAGTTTGTTGACGTTCATCTGCATCATCATATCCTACCAGCCAGAGAAGGGCTGCACCAAAGGAATGACGAAGTAAGGCTTTTTGGAAACTCTAAAGACTGATACCTGGCCAAGCTTTCCATTGCTGGCTGTGACATGAACTGAAATACCCTTGGAACTGGATTAGGGTAAGCCTAAATTAGGAGAATCTGAGTACAGATAGGAATGCGTTATTGGTTATGTTATTCTGATTTCTGCACTCTCGAGTATAATCGTGTACTGCAAGCTTATTCATGATTTATTCATTAAACCTCTTTTTACTGAACTTTATATGGTCCAGTGGAATTGCTAATCCTAACATTGGCGAGACAGAGTTTGGGGTTAATTCTGTGTTTACAAACACAGATGAACCTAGAGAGAAAGAGTCTGTGCTGGGAAACTCTGTGGCTGAAAAGGTGACAAGAAGGTTCACCCGTTGCAGGCTCAATCAGTTCTAGAGAGAGAGCTGATCCAGTGAGAGCTGCAAGCCAGGGAAATGGAGTCATGGCAGCCTAGAGGGGGGATAGTGAGCCCCAATCCCATGACAGAGTAACTGAAATGTTCCAACCCTCCTCCTTCATCCCAGAACTTTCATTTTACAGAATTCCAAATATGATTAGTTTCAGGCATCTAAGAGAGAGTCATCATGAAAGAAAAAAATTGGGCGGGGAGGGGGGATGATTTTCAGAAACCATGAAATTTTCAAAAAATCTAGTTTTTTCCAGAACATTAGTTGTATTTTCCTTTTTAATATATATTTTTAGCCTTAGAAAATGAATCTTGACAAACTGCAATGAGTAGCCTTACTGTCATGCACAAGTAGCTACATTCAATGTGGCTGCTTGTACGAAATGAGTTGAGCCAGGTTCTGTTATGCACATTTTCCTGTATTTGCCTTTCCTGCAACGGGGCTAATTTAATTACATCATTTCCTGATACATGATGCGCTATTTTAGCTCAGGTTGGTAGGGGAAGCCAATCTTAGTTGTTAACATTCAGGCAGTAAGTTTATGAAACTGATATTCATTTTCAGCCCCTAGGAGTTTTGTATTTTAGTTATTGACATTGTATGAAGTCCTTTGACTTCACTGCCTTTACTCTTGCCTTTCTTCTCCAGCTCATGATCTTCTTTAAAATATTCCTTCTGAATTATGGCTACACATTTCTAGTTGGAACAGACTTTCTTTAGTACACATTCACCAGAACGACTAGTCAGAAATTACCACACTAGTTTTCACCTTAATTCACCCTGCAAAACAAAAATAATGTATAATGTTTCAAAAATATTTTGAGCTGATAAATTTCTCCTTTTTCTGGTGACAATTCTATAATTGCTAAAGGACCAATCTAAGGTCCATGCACTTGGTGTGTGCACATGATGTACGCAACATGTTGTGCTCAGTGTACACCCAAGGTGTACAATGCACATAGCAAGAGTGCACAAGATGTGCGCATGCAGACCTTAGATTAGCCCCTAACTGTATTTCTTTCCAGAAATGCTTGTATAGTATTTTAGGGAAATTATCAACATGGTTATTTGTACTAATTCTGCAAATGCAACACTACTTAATCAATAGTTACAGGAATCACTCACTTCTGTGTATTCTGGCTTGTTTGTAACGCTGATAAAGGGAGTGGCCATTTGTTATAAAGAAAGGAGAAGACTATACAGAGTTTATGTTTTGGTGGCCCACACAAGAAGTGTGAGCTTGCTAATTCTTGCTTCCTCTCATCACCAGCAACTTTTGCCACTCTAGCACAGCACACATTCAGCAATGAATTATTCAAATGAAACCTTAGTTGTCAGAGAACAGAAAGTTATCTATAAAATAAAGAAAGCTGGTAAGCACAAGGGAAGACAAATCTCACTTTGCAATTCCATAGGATTGCAAGGCCCATGGAATACTAATTTTTTTCACATTCAAGAAGAGCCACATTATTGGGACTATTATTATTAATTTATATCCCACCCTTATCCAACAGGCTAAGGCCGTTTTTAGACGAGCGCGGCAGCGCCCGCGCTTGTTTTAAAAAAAGCCGGCAGCCCGTTCCACACGTGACGCTGCCGCCAAATACGCGCATGTGCGGGCGATGCACTTCCATTTCCGGCCGTGTATGGCCAGCCTCGATCGCCGACCTGGTCAGTTCGCGCCCTGAAATGGATGCGCTTCGGCCGCGCATGCGCGTATTCAGCAGCAGCGTCACGTGT
This sequence comes from Sphenodon punctatus, assembly GCA_003113815.1. NCBI lineage: Eukaryota > Metazoa > Chordata > Lepidosauria > Sphenodontia > Sphenodontidae > Sphenodon > Sphenodon punctatus. The sequence continues at coordinate 2,746,853 of QEPC01003278.1, forward strand.
GGAATGGGCTGCCGGCTTTTTTAAGAAACAAGCGCGGGTGCCGCCGCACTCGTCTAAAAACGGCCTAAGAGCGGCTCACAATCATCAAAACAACAGATTTAGAAAATATAAATAAACACGTTATATAAAGTCCCCAAACAGCAGCCTTCCAGCCCCCATTCCATCCCATCCACTCCCAGGCCTTTGCCTCTCAAAGGGCCTTTTCACACAAGGCACTACTCACCCCACCACCCACTCGCTATACATGTTGCAGGACTGCACTGTTGCCCTATGGGTGCCCTGTAACATGTTTGGTGGGTGGGTGGTGGGTGGGTAGTGAGTGGAGAGTATCTTGTGTGAAAATGCCCAAATAGGGAAGTCTCCTCCACACTCAGTCTTCCCATTCAACTTGACCCCTACCCCCGCCTTGCACACACACACACCTGTGTCCACTACCTTGACTCTCACCCTCTCCCTCATACCATTTCCACCTGTTCCTCAATACCACCCTCCCTTCATGCTCAACCCTCCGTCTTACTGGGAGGGGGTGGATGGTAGCACTCTGACCCTATCTGCCCTCCAATCCCACTCCCCCAGTCTTCCTCCCACCCCATTCCTATAGAACATTAAAAGCAAGCCATTATAAAATTAGAAGCAGAATGGCTCAGGTTAGTCACATAGTACAAGATGACAATCTAGCAAAGTGCAATGCTTTGGCAAAACCCTGTACCCACATAAAATCCTGGTGGATTCCAATAGGTTTCACCCATATGGAGTAACTTGTACAACTTGGGCCACATTCTTCTCTCAGTTATGCTGGTGTAATTATGATTATCCAGTCACATCAGAAGAGGAGAGGGGAGGCTAGTGCCTCAGTGGCCCAAACCTGTAGCGGCCAGTCATTGTGCTCCTTAGGTAAGATGGATGGAGAATGCGTCTGGCCTTGTGAAGAACTCAGACTGGAAGAAGGCTCCTTTTTATTCACTGCATTCCCATACAGGATCAGCCACAAGTAGCCATAGTCATCATCAGTAACTTCAGCTTATATATGTGTTATGAGGAAGTGTCCAGGCAGGCACTATTTCTTAAAGAACAATAGAAATTTAGACCCTGTAAAGGTAATGAATCTGTGTCTGTTCCAGTACAATAGAATAGTCTCCTTCCCAGGCTGCTAAGCAGCAGCACACACAGTCCTTAAAAGCAACAGGGCTAACCAAAGGGAAGTTATGGCAGCACTTCTCTTTCCCCCACTTACACATATCAAAGGCATGTAGCAAGGAGATGGACAATTTAGTGGGGATTTACACACATTAACTTCCCAAAGAAAATCCGACATCTCTGCACAGCGTTCCCAGAGCTGGGCTTGCTGAGCGAGCTTCACCATCCCCCTCGCAATCTCCTGAGCGCATGCAGCGAATGCTGAATTGGAGCAGCTGGAGGGCAGGGTTCTGGTGTAAAGCACATGGAGAGAGCAAACACTGAGAAAAGCCTTGCACATGATGGGACTTCAATCCAAAGGCACTTCTAGTGAGGAGAGAGCCGTGCACCACAAGCAAGAGCCGGGGAAGGGGGAGGAGAACCCGCGATGGAGTGTCTGTCTCTACTTAATCCTGCCATGACCCCAAGAATCAGAAATTCAGCTACATAACAATAGCCAGTCCTGTGGATGGAAAGCACATCTCCATAGATACCCATTGGGCCTGGCTTTTATTTATTTGGGAGATGATTTGTTGATCAGATAGGGCTTGAGTGTTTATTTAAATACTTGCAGCATCCAACTCTGGTACAGAAAATGGGATACATTTTTTATTTTATTTTTAAAAGTAAGTGAATTAGCGCTCAGGGAAACCAGCTCATAAACACAACTGGGGGGGGGGGGGGGGGAGGGAGGAGACGAGTCCAAGAACTACCGTAGAGACTAAGGATGGGAATTTTGGTTTTGGATAAAACTGAAATCATCCAAAAATGGCTGTTTTGGATTTAAATCTGTAATCCCCAAATCAAGCCATTATAGATCTCTTTTCGTTTCAGGTTGGGGTTTTTTGGCAGTGATTTTGGGTGTAGACTTCAGCTGTAACTTAAGCTTCAGCGTAATGTAACTGGCACTTTGATGCTGTGTGTGTCATCTTGTCTTAGTTGGTTGCACTTGCTATGGTTGAAAAAGATACGAAACCGAAATCAGATCTCAAATTCAGAAAGAAACGAAACAGAAAAAAAACAAAACACAAAAATTTCACCTGGAGTCTCACCTCTACTATAGATACAGATCTTGCTCATCAGGGCGGATCACAAAGGGCATGGCAGTGCTTACTCCACCCACTCCCCTGAGAAACATCCATTAGAGCTGAAATGGATAAAAAATGATCTGCAGTTAATATCTGGTATTTCAGATACCTTGGCAGTTATTCAGTAACTGTTCAGTACCTACAGAGGTTAACTGCCAAACCGGAATACCAAACATTACCATTTACTGATTACTATTTACTGAATTCCATTTACCGCATTACTGGCATTTATTATTATTAATTATTATTATTATAAGCATTTATACAGCGCCAGCAATGTACCTGGCGCTTTACAGAGAATAAGATAGACACGGTCCGTGCCCGAGAGCTTACAATCTAAAGACAGGGGGAAGGGAGACAGGGAAGGGGGAACAGAGGGAGAGACAAGGGAAGTGACATTCATGAGGATGCAAGAACTCAGGTACACATTCTTGGCTTGGTTACAGTACATTGGGAGTTTGCAGATAGCAGGTGGGGGATAATCCTGGGTGGGGATGATTAGCAGGAGTTAGGAAGGGCAGAGCGGAAGAGGTGGGTTTTGAGGAGGGACTTGAAGGTGTGGAGGGTGGGAGCAAGGCGGATAGTAAAGTCGGGAGAAAGTAAAACAAAACAAGTCAAATGGCTATGAAACGTAATGTGGTAATCTGGTTAACCGGATACCTGGTGAATACCAAACTGGATAGTACCATTCACTAGTATCTGACTGGATACCGGATGCCGCAATATCCATGTCGGAGGGAGAATGGGTATTGCTCGGATCTATTTCCCGATCCCCCATAGCTTTGCTTTTTGTGTCCCACAGTCCCTTTTGTGTCCCATCCTTCCCAGCTGGTCACCTGTAACTTGGGAGACCCACCCTTGTGAAAATATACTCAAACGTAAGTAAGTTTGCCCAGGTATGAAACCTGGGATTCCCCTTTCACTTGTGAGATTCCCCAGTGTATAATTACAAACACAGTTGCACAGAGATCTTCATATGAAAATGGATATTGTAAAATCAAGTTAAATATGGTTGATTCTTTAAAGTGTGGTATGAAAATAAATAAAAGATAAAGCAATCTAATCTTTACTGTAGTTCCTCGCTGCAGCTTTCCCTATGAATGAATCCAGAATACTTTAATGTTCATCACAATCTGGTGTTGAGGGTTGGGTTCAGTAGCTTGGAGGTGCTTGAACAAGGAAAGTCTTTTAGCTCACGTTGTCTGAGTCCTTGTGCTTCCCTCCTAGCTAGGTCCCAAGATGGAGGAGTCTCTTTGTCTCTTCTCTCTCCGTCCTGTTTAAAGGTAATCAATTGAAGTCTCCTACCCTCTTTGTTATTCTCTTAGTACTTTTCCATCAGCAGCTTCTAGGGGCTTCGCTGAAAGGTCGTGGTGATCACGTCCACAACGGAGAAGTCATTTACCATATATAAAAGGTTTACTCTCTTCTGCCCAGGACTGATTTACACTGGCCTTCGCAGTTCAGGTTCACAATGTAACTTCTAGGATAGCATTTCTCTGCACCTCCTTCCTATCTTAAAATTATTACAGTCATGGGATTTCTTATTCTGAGACAATTTGAACGATATCCAACATGAATACCTTTCAGTTATACTCCTCACAGTTTCACCAAATCCTATGTGTAATGAGTGTGTTGGTTCTGTTGTTTCCCTTTCTCCATCATAATCCAGCTGTATATCGGATAGTAGCAGAGATACCCATTTCATCTCTAATCCAGATGAGCTGAGGTGTCTTAGGGAGCAGGGAGGGGAAGAGTGGAGCAGGAAACTGGTGATGTTGCCTGGTCTCCCACGCGCTCTTGCCTCCCCTCTCTCTGCCTCCTGCAACCACCTAAGCTCCTGCCCTTCCTGATTCAGAAGCCTCCCTTCTTCAGAAGTGGTGATGCAGAACTACGCTGCTGCTGAATCTCCTCCTGTCCCACCCACCCACCCACCCACATGTCTTGCAGCTGCTGCCTCAGCTCTCATCCTCCCTTGGCTCACTGCTTGGCCAAGCTGGGGTAAACACACAGTGAAGGAGGCCTTGTCAACACTACACTGTAAGTGGGTCGAGAGTCACATACTGTTAGCAAGATGCCCTTGTGCCTTACTAGCATCATGTAGTACACATAGCACCGGTTGTGGCAGAGTAAAGCCACAGAGGGCTTGGGGGCCTATAAGATAGTTAGCTCCAGCCTAGTAGAGGCATGTGCCACGCTGCAGGTGCACGAGTAGAGAGAGGACTGTGTCTAATTGGGTTTGCACCTGGAAAAGGGTGTGGCTCAGGCCAACTGTGGGAAGCAGTACTGGGAGAGCTGGAAGCAGCTCAGTCTGGTGAAGGCTGCTGATGGAGCAGGAGCCAGAGGGGCGAGCTCTCTTCTAAGCCCAGGAGAGGGGTTTGAAGACTCCTGCTGTAAAGAGATGGACTTATGAGAGACTGCTGGGGAAGCAGGTAAAAGGGGCTGGGAGCCCTTAGAGGCAAACAGGGGTTGCCTTGACTCTGAATGGAACTTAAAAGCCGAGAGTGGTACATGGTAAAATGGGATGGTATCTTGCACTATTGTGAGAATCCAGAAATCACACTGGTATTGGGAAATCAATCCCAGTTCCCGATATGGCAAACTTTCTCATGAGCAGCAATTTAGCTGCTTGTTTCAGCCCTAATTTAAGCCCACATCTCCTGTCTTAAATAGGTGATCATTTGCCCTTCTGGCCTTGCAGAAGTTTTGAAGGTCAATGAAGGACAAACTCAGACTTAAACTCTGAAGATGGGAGGGTTAATCCTTCAATATAATTTTCCCACAGTGAGTGGCGTTACACCAGAGGATAATTGTCCTCGGCTCTTCACGTCGAGTGAGTCCAATTTGGAGGTCAATTCCCTCCCAGAAGCCAAGGACAGCTCAGTGCCAGTTTCAATAGTCTTAGGGGATGTAGGGAAGCAACAGTCACTCAAGCATTTCAATCCTAGGTAATTAAAATCCCTATACAACATGGCTGGACAAAAAAGTAAATAATTCTTCCCTCTGCATACCGAATGCAAAGCCCTCCTCTCCCATGCAGTGCTGAGTCTTTCTCCAGAGCATCTTGAGCAGATAATCAGAGCGTGCCGACATTCAGCAGTAATCAATTAGTACCTACTTTAGATTAAATTGAGAATATGTAAATTGGGCACCTCATCAGGCAGCGCAGTCAACATTTCAGAGAGATTCGCCATGCTCTGAACATACCAAATAGAGGAAAAGGCAGAACTATTTCCAGACCCTGCCCCCAAACAGGAAGGTGGCAGGGATACACTGACAACTCTAATGAGGTATCTGTTCTTGTCTTATTTGTTAGTGTTAAATCAGTCACCACAATTTTACCAGCCCCTTGAAGTGCAGCTATTCAGTTGTGCAAATGCATTGTGTAAAAGCATGACAAGCAGTGGTGTCTTGAGAGCTCATCAGACAATGCATTATAATGCATTCTCAGTCTGCCAATGACCCTGAATCAGGGGTAGGGAACCTTGGGCCCAGGGGCCAAATTTTATTTATTTACATTTATTGGCCGCCGCCTCATGCCCATGGCATCCCAGGGCAGCTCACAACAAATAAAACAACAATAAAAACTCATAAAACATCATAGGATAAAATGATTAAAAAAGAATAATCCCCCCCAACATTTACCAGAAACCCCTCCCCCCAACCTATCCTCCCCTCCCCTCTGAAGGCCTGAGTGAACAGCCAGGTCTTACAGGCTCAACAAAATGCCATCAGACCCAGGGCCAGGTGAGCTTCCTCTGGGAGGGAGTTCCAAAGTCGCGGCCCAGCTACCGAGAACGCCCTCTCCATTGTGGCCCCCCATTTAACACGGGGAACCTCCAAGAAGGCGCCCCCAGCAGACCACAGGGATCTCCCTGAGGCCCGGAGGGCGAGGCAGTCCCCAAGGTATGAGGGGCCCAGACCGTATAGGGCTTTATAGATCAACACCAACACCTTGAATCTGGGTCGGTACGCTCTAGGCAGTCAGTGCAGAGTGCGAAGCACAGGTGTAATATACTCCCATTACCTCGTCCCTGTGAGGAGATGGGCCGCCACATTCTGCACCAGCTGCAGCCTCCGAACCAGAGCCAAGGGAAGCCCCACGTAGAGCGCATTGCAGGAGTCTAGCCTCGAAGTGATGAAGGCGTGAATAAGAGTGGCCAGGTCGGGCCCGGAAATGTATGGGCGCAGTGCCTCTGTACTAGATACAGCTGGTGGAAGGCAGCTTTAGCCACTGCCTCCACCTGCCGATCCAGATGGAGGCCCGGATCCAAAACCACCCTCAAACTCTGAACCTGTTGGGCTATGGGAGGGCAGACCCCCCGCCCGCCCCCTACCACCAGAGGAGCCGGCACCTCCCTTGCCCTAGCCACCATCATCATCTCCATCTTATCGGGATTGAGCTTCAGTCTGCTCTGTTACATCCAATCCGCCACGGCCTCCAAACATTGGGAAAGCAACGAGACGGCAGGGCCCGGGTCAGTTGAAAACAAGAGGTACAACTGAGTATCATCAGCGTATTGGTGACATCGCACCCCGAACCCTCTCATGATCTCCCCTAGGGGCTGCATATACACATTAAACAAAAACGGAGACAGGATCGAACCCCGTGGAACGCCACAGGTCAAGGCCCGGGAGCTCGATGCTTCAGCTCCCAGCACAACCGGCTGGCTTCTCCCCGAGAGGAATGAGTGGAACCACCCAAGGACAGTCCCGTCCAGACCCCACCATGTCTCGCAGCCATCGCAGCAGCAGCCACGGTATCAAAAGCGGCCAAGAGATATAGCAGGATCAAGAATGTAGAACATCTTGCATCCATCTCCCAGTGGAGATCGTCCACCAAAGCCACCATCGCCATCTCAGTACTATAGCCGGGGCAGAACCCAGACTGAAAAGGGTCAAGGAAACTGATACTGTCCAGATGTGCCTGGAGCTGCAGAGCCACTGCCCATTCAATAACCTTCCCTAAAAAGGGAAGATTAAAGACAGGACAGTAACTGGCGAGTGCGTCCACATCCAACGAAGGCTTCTTCAGCGGGGGGCGCACCACAGCCTCCTTGAGACTGGGCGACAACCACCCCTGCCGAAGGGACGCGTTAACCACCCTTGTCAGAACTGACCCCAATGTCTCCCTGGAGGCTTTCACCAACCAGGATGGGTACGGATCTAATAGCTAGCCCTTAGCTAGTTTTAGCCCATAGCTAGTGTTAGCCATTCCAGTGCCTGGATCTGGACTCTACATCCAGTTACCCCAAGCACTGAAAGATTGTGTCCAGAGAATTGCCTCCACCTGCAGCAGGGGGTGGGTGGCAGGAGGCCCCTTGCTGCACCCACCTAGGAGGGGGGCAGGGTGGCTGGGCTGTTTCCTGCATCGGGGCTGTTACAGAACCCCGAGGTGGGAAAGAGCAGCTGCATGGTGGGCAGGAAGCAGAACCCCGTGAGGGTTGCTAGGCAACCCGAGGGGCACTGATAGGCCAGTGCTAGACACATGGGACTCACTTGATGGGTGGGGCCCACATGCAGGGAAGCAACACGGCTCCAGCCCTACTTGTGGCTTGGAGCGGAACAGAAACGGCAGCAGTTGAAGCCACTGCTGCATTATTATTATTATAAACATTTGTATAGCGCCAGTCATGAGCTTGGTGCTGTACAGAAACATACAATAGACGCGGTCCCTTCATCTCTTACTGAGGCCTCTGCTCCCCACCCCAACAGTGAGGCCAGCGGGCAGGTAGGTTTTAGGGTTACTTTCCCCCACGCAGATGGGGAAGGATAGAAAAAAAGCTGCTGCCGCCATGAGAAAACAGTGGCGTGGAGCCTGACAGGCAAGTGAGCCTCCAGTTGCGGGGGCCCCCGAGGACAGCTGGGTGCCTTTGACTGGCCTGGGGGGCTCAGATCCTGTGCCCCCTGTAGCAGAGGGGGCTCCTAGAGGGAGGGGTTGATACCTCTCTCCATGACTGGTTGGCTGGGTGCAAAGCCCTGCTGAGGGAACTCGCAGTGAGCCCTGAGCAGGGGCCCCCCCTCAGATCCAGGAATCCGCGCCTTGCTGCCTTTTCGGGGTCAAGCTGGGGAGCTCCCCTGTGAGGATCCTGGCTCCTCTGCAGCTGCCCTGCGGCTGCAGCGAGGGGAGGGGGGCGTGTAACCAACCCCCCAGCACATTTCATGGAACAGATGGTTGGGGCAACAAGGGTGCCCACACGCAGAGGCACTTGGGCCCTGCAGGGTGGTCCAAGGGAGCCTGTGGACCCCCCTTGCTGCTCCCCCTCAGTCAGTGGTGCGTCGGCTGACGCCTTGGGGGAGAGGTGGCCGGGTGGACGCTGGCATTGGAGTCAGTGCCCTCACAGGGTGGGGCCAGGGAGCCCCTTCCCCCCCCCTTTTACTAGTCAGGCCACAGGCCCCCTGGGGCATCCTCCTGAACCCCTCGTGCCACCGCTCGGGGCTGCTGCCTTTGTCCCCAATGTGACTACAGGGGGATCGGCATCAACAGGAGTTTCCTTCACTTCCTCCTCGCTCTCCTCATTGCTGCCCAGCTCCATGACACCCATGCTGAAGCTATTGCTGCTTCCACCTTGCAGCATGGGAAGAGAGGAAGCCCTGCTGCTATTTGCTGAAGCTGGGTTGCTGCTGCCAAAGTGGGGAAGGATGCCTTCAAATACATCCTCCCTCAAATCCTCAAAATCCCTGGGGGGGGGGTCAGAGGGAGAAGCCTGCCCAGGAGAGGTAGTTGTGCCTGCACCACTCCCAGCAACAGCACCCACATCATCATCATTGCTGCTGGGGCTCCCCATAACAATATCTTCTGCTGCCTCCAGTGAAAGATCACTGCTGGCAATGCCAGATGCTGCCAGTGCCTCAGGAGGGGGTGGGTGTAGTGCTACTGCTGCACACGCATCCCTTGCCTCCCTCCTCTAGTGCCACTGCTACTACTAGTGGAAATTGGGGCTTCCTGCCTTCCACACTAGATGCCACTCCCAAGATCTCTGCTGCAGCCTGATCCCCTGATAAGACCTGCCACCTTGAGGGGGGGAAATCAGGTCTCTTCAGCTTGGGCAGTGGGCTGCCAGCCGTGGCAGAAGTGGCAGCGGGCTTGCCAACTCCCTCACGTGCACGCCCACAGCCTCACCCTCTACCAGGGCCATCTGACCCAGAGGCTGAACTAGGAGTCCTTCCCTTTCTCATTGTAAGTACACAAAATTGGACAAAGAACAAAGTAATGAATGATACACAAAACCTAACCTAATCCTATTATCCTATAATCTTAATATAATAAAATAGACTAGCCTAAATACCTATATAATATCTAATCTCGCTATATATGTTGTACACAACTAATATCTATCTAAATCTAAATGCCTATAGTATCTATATCTATATATCTCATATGTAATCTATAGGGGTGGGACCAAAGTGAAAAAAACAGGTATCGGTTACCGGCTTAAAAAAAATCAGTTTTATCGGTAAACCCGGTTTACCGGTACCGGGTTTTTTCCCCATTGTTTTCAATGGGGGGGGAAGTGTCCCCATCAAAGTCAATGAAACCCCCCAAGCCTCCTCCCCCAGACTGCGTGGGTGGAAGGGGCGACAGCCCCTACCCATCCTGCCCAGCTTAGATTTTTTTTTTTTTATTAAACCGGACCCAGGCTCCGAGCTGCTGCCAGCTGCCCGGCGGCAGTCAGGGCTATGGAGCAGTTGAGCTTTCCTCCAGGAGCCCACACCTAACACACACTGAAACCCGGAAGTTCCCTGGAAGACCTGGTGAAGCGCTGAGCCAGCGCTGCAGCCGGGCCTGTGCTGCGCTGCTGCCGCCACCACCACCCGGAGGGAGCACAGCACACAAGTAAAAGGCGATCTGGGTGTGTGTGTGTTAGGTTCAGTCTTGCCTGCTGGCTGCCAGAGTGCCAGGCATGTGTGGGCTCCTGGGGGAGAGCTCAACTGCTCCATAGCCCTGGCTACCGCTGGGTAGCCAGCGGCAGCATGGAGCCCGGGTCCAGTTTTAAAAAAAAAAAATCCAGGGTGGGTGGGAGGTGTCCCCCCTTCCACCCACGCAGCCTGGGAGGGGGAGGGAAAGTGGGTATTTGGGGTTGTTTTTTTTTTACATTGTGGCCATTGATTTCAATGGCCGCAATGTAAAAAAAATCCGATACAGGAACCAGCAACAGTACGGGGATTATCGGATCTATGCGGTATCCCCGATACTACCAAATACCAGCAGTATCGGATACCAGGAGATCCAAACTTCCCACCCCTACTATCTATATATAATGTACAGGGCAGGGAAAGGGAGAAGGTAAATGGTAGGATATTTGAGGAAGGAAAGGAATTGGTAATAGATTTTTTGTGTGCAAGCACCAGTTCTGTAAAACGCGACCTGACAAGCACAGAGCTCTCACAGAACAGAGAGCAAACACATGGCTCGCCCATTATAAAGGGTTGCAGTGCCCTCCCCCACAGCCCTCTGATTGGTTTGGGGAGGCAGCAGGCATTGAGCAATCACAGAATGCCATTAGACTGCTGGGGCCTGATTGCACTGCTCATTGGCCAGCGATGCATCCATCAGATACTGTGTAGCTGCTCACCCCTCCCAACACAGACACAGTTCAAGAGTTCAAGCCTCTTTAGGGCTCCGAGATGTCTGTTCCCTCCTCCCATCTCCATTTCTATCCAAAACAAATCTGCAACTGTCACTAATAATAACGACAACGATAATGCCATTGTCATTTTTGTTATCATCGTCGTTAGTCTCGGTTGTCATTTATGTTATTGTAATAATAACAAAAATGAAAATTGTTGTTATCATTATTGTAATAACGAAGACGACATGCACACCCCTAGCTGAGATACAGTGGAAAGGCCGTGGTGGTATGAGGTGGGACCACCTCCTGCCAACACTCCAGGTGCCTCAATGGGGCCCCCCTCCCGATGTCCTCGTACATCTGGGTGAGAATGATATACCCCACCTGAAGGGTGTTCAGCGTATCAGGAACATCAAGAGGGACGTGTGGGAGATTAAGAAGCTTTTCCCGTCTCCCCTAATTATATGGACTGATTTGGTGGAGTGTATGACATGGGGCAAGGGGGTGCACGCTAGAAAGATCGATAAGACCTGGAGAACTGTCAATAAGGATGTGGGCAGATGGCTCGCAGGTCTGGGCGGAGAGAGCAATAGGCAGCCATGCCCTGACACATAAATGCCCCGTGCTGTATCGACGTGACGGGGTTCACTTGTCAGCTGAGGGTAACGAGTGTTTAGTAACCCTAAAAGAGAAGCTGGTTCACATGCTAGAAAGGTTGTAGGAGGTGGGGGTCAGGCTCGTTTGGGTAGCCCCGGTGACCCCTTAGTGGCAGGGGTCCAGTACTGCAGATTAGAGTAGATTAGAATGACCATAAGTACAAGTCATCTCCTTAAGAGATGGAGAGTCCCACCCGCCGGAAAAACAGGGTACGGCAAGTGGTGGGGTAGCCTCGCTGGGAGGGGTGTCCAGCGAGGGCGGTAGGGACAGGTACGGTCCCCCATCGGCAGGCGCCCTCATCCTTAAGTTCAGAAGGAATTTGGTCCCCCTCACCCGTGGCAGGGGCCACAGAGAGGGGAAGATGTTGTGTTCACGATTGGGGTGGTAATTAGATCCATGTCCGTCCTGGTTGGTGAAAGCCTCCAGGGAGACCTTGGGGATGGTGCTGATGAGGGTAATCAATGCGTCCCTTCGACAGGGGAGATTGACGTCCAGTCTCAAGGAGACTGTGGTGAACCTCCTGCTGAAGAACCCATCTTTGGATGTGGATGCACTCACCAGCTACCGACCTGTCTCTAATCTCCCCTTTTTAGGGAAGATTATTGAATGGGAGGTGACACTGCAGCTCCAGGCACATCTAGACAGCATCGATTTCCTTGACCCTTTTCAGTCCACCCCGGCTATGGTACAGAGACAGCATTGGTGGACGAGCTCCGCTGGGAGATGGATGCAGGACGTTCAACACTTCTCGTTCTGCTTAATCTCTCGGCCACTTTTGATACAGTGGACCATGGACTGCTGTTGAGATGGCTGTGAGTCCTGGGGGGTCTGGACGGGACTGTCCTTGGGTGCTTCCACTCATTCCTCTCAGGGAGAAGCCAGCGGGTTGTGCTGGGGGCTGAANGGGGGTCTGGACGGGACTGTCCTTGGGTGCTTCCACTCATTCCTCTCAGGGAGAAGCCAGCGGGTTGTGCTGGGGGCTGAAACATCTAGCCCCCGGGCCCTGGATTGTGGCATTCCGCAAGATTCCATCTTGTCTCCATTATTGTTTAATGTGTCTATGCAGCCCTTGAGAGAGATTGTGAGGGAGTTCGGGGAGCATTGTCACCAATATGCTGATGATACTCAGCTGTGTCTCTCATTTTCAACCGACCCAGGTCCTGCCATCTCAGTACTTTCCCAATGTTTGGAGGTCGTGGCGGATTGGATGCGGCAGAGAAGACTGAAGCTTAATCCCTATAAGACAGAGGTGATGATGGTGGGTAGGGCGATGGAGGTATTGGCTCCCCTTGTAGAGGGGGGTCTGTCCTCAGGTAGCCCAGCAGGCTCAGAGTCTGGGGGTGTTATTGGATTCGGGCCTTCGCCTGGATCAACAGGTGGAGGCAGTGGCTAAAGCCACTTTCCGCCAATTGTATCTGGTGCGGAGGCTGCGCCCATACATCTCCAGGCCCAACCTGGCCACCCTCATTCATGTCTTCATCACCTCGAGGCTAGATTACTGCAACGCGCTCTACATGGGGCTTTCCTTGACGCTGGTTCGGAGACTGCAGCTAGTGCAGAACGCGGCGGCTCGTCTCCTTACGGGGACAGGATGACGGGAGCATATTACCCCTGTACTCCATGCTCTGCACTGACTGCCAATAGTGTACCGAGCCAGATTCAAGGTGTTTGTTTTGGCCTATAAAGCCCTATACGGTCTGGGCCCCTCATATCTCAGGGACCGCCTTGCCCTCCTTGTCTCTGAGCGACCCCTTCAGTCCACCAGGGGTGCCTTTTTGGAGATCCCCCATGTAAAACGGGGGGCCACCATGGAGAGGGTGTTCTCGGTGGCCGTGCCACAACTTTGGAACTCCCTCCCAGAGGAAGCCCGCCTGGCCCCAAGTCTGCTGGCTTTCCGCCGAGCTTGCAAAACCTGGTTGTTCACCCAAGCCTTCGGAGGGGAGGATGAGGTAGTTGGGGGGAGATATTTTAAATTCTGTTTACATTCTTTTAATGCTTTTTAGTGAATTTTAATATTGTATATTTTTATTCTTTTTGTAAGCCACCCCGAGATGCTGTAGGCATGAGGGGGCAACTAAGAAATGCAAATAAATAAATAATCGAGGGTACATCAAAACCACCCCTGAGTTGCTGTTCGGTTGACAAAGTTCAAGTACTGGACCCGTACCACAATAGGTGATTTCCCCCACCTAAGTTAATTATGATTTGATTTAATAAAGAGTGCTGCCATTAAAAACCCAGTACTTGTGTCCTGTCTCCTTCGGTGCATCGGCAAAGGGATCCGACTGAGGAGAGTACGCACACAAGGATAGGGGACAAATCCTTGGCCTAGATCCATGATCTAGACCTTCTTCTTCCTAAGCATGTCCCTTAAGCACCCCCCACCCCCAACTTCTACGTGGCCCTTGGAGCTTGTAATAATTTTCAGTGCCCCCGCCCCCCCACCCCCGTGAGGCAAAAGGTTTCCTGCCCTCGCTCTACATCCTCTGTACACTCTCTTCAAAAAGGCCTCAGCATTGTTTGGTGCAGACAGACTGACCCAGAGGTGTACCTTACTTAACTTCTACAGAAGATCATTGAGAACAACCCTATAGAGCCAATGCCTCGGGACAAGGGTTTCTCCAGGATCGGGGAAGGATGGAGAGGAGATGTGGTTCAATAGCACTCCGTCTCCACACATCATCACAGGACTCTTCCTTCTTTCAACACTGAACAAGGAACTTTAGTAGGATAAGGAATCTATTATCTCATATGATTTCATATAAAACCCAGAGTTTCTCTTTCTCTGGGTGTGCTTCACTTTCACAGCTCCTGCGTAGGAGAGAGGTTTCCAAACTTTGTTCTGCTTCGGGGTCTCTTAGAGAAAGAGACCAAAACAAGAGAGCTGGTTTTAGCACAGCCATCCTGAATTTATTCTTCTGCCCTCAACAGGAAGAAGTAGGTCTCTGTCTGGGTGAACCCCAAACTTTTTAAAGGCACAGTACATCACAGTGATGTCACATAGAAGCATATCTGCAAATTGACTTTGAACGTCTGTTGCTGGTGTGAGTCACGGGATTACATTTAAGCATCAAAATGGGGTCACACAGGCTAAAAGTTTAGGAATACCTGATCTAGAGTCTTCATGACTCACTTTACTTCCTGCTTCACAATTAAATAAACCATGCTTTTCCTTAAGGTTGCCACCTCTTGTGGTTTGACTCTGACACACCTATAGACGAAAATGGGAGCGTTGGGGGTCAAACTGCAAGAAGTTGCAACCCTGCTCTTACTGCCATGGCACTCACACCAAATTCTGGCAGATTTGCCTTTTCCTCCTCCATGAATAAATAGAAGGAACAAGCTGTGGTCTAGCATTTTAGCAACTTATTTCTGCAAACTCAGTATCCTTTTCTGGTTAGTCCCATTTTCATTTGGCGGTGTAATCCTCACCCAGTAGAGTCGACGGGAGTTTTGCCATTCAGAACAACAGTCAGGATTGCACCGTGTATTTGAAAAAAAAATGAAATTGCATATTTTGGTTTAAATGTCTGGTCATTTTTACTGAAACACGGGCCACAACAAAATACAAAGGTTTCAATCTGAATTAAAAACATTTGGAATTTTGCATCTTTTCAGTATCATTTCTGTACAACACGTCTGGGGTTAAACAATGATCTGCAACAAACCAACATTTTTGTATAGAGCTGAGCAAGCACGCTCTCACACCGCACACAGATCTAGCAAAACACTTCTAAAGTCTATGCAAGAATTTCCATTCCACAAAAAACTTATCAAACCTGCCCAAATGGTAAATGCAGCATGTTAGTATGCTGGGTCCTCATTGTGCCTCTATCCTTGTACCTTGTTGGCTTGTGTCTGGGGTGTGTGATAACAACGTCACCAGATCATCATGAGGGCAGAACATTAAGACTAAATTGCCTGGCCACTAATAACTTAGATATTTTATGACTCTTCTGTGGTAGCTAATTTTGTCTAACAAAACCCTATTAAAGTTGCTGCTTTGGTCCTTTTCCTTCCTCCAGCTCCCAGAACAGGTCTTATATGCTAATTGCAACTAGTATATGCTAATTAGACTTCATTTCCACTTCTTAAAGAGATAAGCACTGTTTTGTGCCAGCCCAATCATTAAAACGCCCCACCTTTGGGGCGACCTCTCAATCTGCCACATGTAATGCAAGCAGTACAGAATTTGCTTAACTTGTGTTTGAGGCAGATTTCAGCATTCAGCAGCCTTCCTTCAAAGGTGGAAGGTTTTGTTTTTTCCTTAATAGAAGATGGGTTTTCAGCACTCTTGGACTTGGGAGTGTTTCAGGAGTTGGAGCTGAGTTTTGCTCTTTCTTAATAGGAATTTATGAAGCACTGTTTTAAAATGAAAAGCAAGCCCTAATTACTCATAATCTGATTTTCCTTATAAAAGAGTGGCAGTACACAGACTAGTTGTTCTGAACAATACAACCTCACAATAGTGTTATAGCCTCGTTTTGGATTAATGCTTAGAGAATGCTCTGGTGGTTTTTTTTTTAATAAGGTAAAATCCCAAGGAAACAGCAGTCTTTAATCTTGTGTGATCATTCTCTCCTTCCAGCCCTCCTTCTCCCTCTCAGTTTTTTTCCTTTGCCAGAGCCGAAAATAAAGTATTCCATTCCTCCAGCTAACACCTGGTGCTGATGGGAGACCATGCACCTATTACAATTATTTATTTACTTAGCACTTTGAGTGTTCAAAGTGCTTTACAGTCCTTATATACTCATAAACCCTGTGAGGCAGGCCATTATTATTCCCATTTTACAGATGGGAAATGAAGGTTGAGAGATATGAGGGGTTGTCCTTTGGATGAAAATTTGCTTCAGTTTATTTTTGTTTTTTCCCCCAGAGTTATCGGATTTAAATACAGATTTGTATTATGGATCTTCACAAAATGGTTACCAGACCGTCCTGCGCATGTGTGACCTATTCCAAAATGGCAGCATCGCTACCATTTTGGAAAAAGGCAGCTGATCTGCTCATGTGAAAAATGGCCACTGCACATGTGCTGGCTGCACTTTTCCAAAATGGCAGTGATGCAGCTGCCACCATTTTGGGGAAAGGTGCACATGTAAAGAACGGTCCAGTGGCCATTTGTCCATGCGCAGTAACTTTAAGATAAATATTTTTTTTAAAATGACTTCACATGTGTAAAATGGTCACTAGACCATTTTGCACATGCTTGGCCTTTTGTGTAAACCAAGAGAAGCCAATCTGTCTATGCGCAAAATGGCCACCGTGCATGCGCAGAACCGCACTGACACTGCCATTTTGGAAACCGGCACACGTATACAGAATGGACCAGCAGCCATTTCCTCATGTGTGGTATTTTTTTTAGTTTTTTTCATTTTAGAACGGAACTGTAACAGACTTGTTATGTTGTTCCAGGTTGGCTCAGATCAATCTAACAGTCCATTCCATGCAGTTACAGATTTAATCCGAATCTGAATTCCCACCCCTGAGAGATACCAATATGCTCAGGGCCATTCAGTGAGTTTATAGCTAAGATGAGATTTGAACCCTGTTTGTCTGGTCCAGGTTCAACACCTTATTCACTAAGCTGCTGTGAGTCTCTCTGGCTCTCACCTAGGTTAAAGACCACTCCAAATGTCACAGCTCTCCATTCCATACAGGCTATGCAGGCTCATTAGAGCTTTGGGGAAACAATCAAAAGTTTATCATGCTTCAAGAGGTTGCCAGTCTCTTTATGTTACCTAATGTGATTTTGCTGCACAGCAATGTAGTCAACATTAGATCCATATTAAAGATCGGTTAGGGAAAAAATGCAAGCACCAATCAGTTTCGGAAAAACTCAAGGTGCCTTTTCAAATGGTAGCTATGGAAGCATAGACTGTGTGCTGGGGAAGGTGACCTTCAAAATCCAGTGATGAAATTTATGAAGATTTTTAAGGGAGAATACATCCAAGTCTGGGGCAATTCCACCTTTGGTTTCCATGGTGGTGACTCAATGGTGTCTCCTTGCCAATATTCTCTGGATGGTCTCTGGAGCAGAATCTGACCTCAGTTGCACATGTGTAAATTCCCACTTTACAGATGAGAAACTGAATGTTTCTAGTGAGGTCCCACCTGCTAGAGTGACTCCAGGTTCATACCATTGTAAACCAAGAGCAGCATTTAGCTCATAGTAGGGATGTACGAACAGAACGCGGTTCGGATGTTCGGCCGTTCTGTTCGGGAACAGAGTTTGGGTTCGGTAGTTCGATTCAGGAACCGAGTTCAGGTTCAGTTGTTCGATTTGGCGGAGTTTGGTTTGGCCAAACATTCGGAAAATCAGTATCAATATCGGTGCCGATATCGATACCGATTTTGAAGATTTTATTTTCAGTATCGGTATCATTTGGCCCTGAGACACTAATAAGTTTGTTATTTTTATGTCTTGTTAGTTGTTATATTGTTAATGTTTGTTTTTTAAAAAGTTATTATAAAAGTTATATCTGTTACCAGCTGAGTTTGACCTGTCCAATCTTTTACCCCTCTGTGCTGCCTTACGGGCAGCAGACCGGCCTCTCCTACTTCCCTTCTCGATGTCTTCCAACCCAAAGAATGGACACAAAGATTTATATATAATATAATTCAATTTTTAAATCTAATATTATATATATCTACACTAAATCTAACTGCTATTAAAACCTATGGAACTAAATGGAATATCTAATAACTACAAAGGCCTAGTCCTACAAACACACTATAAAA
>QEPC01003278.1:2765627-2788109 GCA_003113815.1 Sphenodon punctatus
CCAGCAGTGTACCTGGCACTTTACAAAGTAATAAAATAGACACGGTCCCTGCCCCTAGGGCTTACAATCTGAGAGACAGGAGCTGAGGGAGAGACATAGGAAGGGGAACAGAGGGAGAGACAAGGGGTCTAACATTCATGAAGATGCAAGGCCTCAGGTGCACGTACTTGGCTTGGTTACGATGAGAATGACAGCAGGCAGGTCCATGTTGCAAGGATAGGAGTAAACAGACGTAGGGTATAGGAAATAGTGGCTCAGCATGATAAAGAGTCAGACAGAGCAGAGCGAAAGAGGTGAGTTTTAAGGAGAGATTGAAGGGAGGGGGCAAGGCGTATGTGCCCATCCCCCATGTCCAATTGCAGACTGCAAAGCCAGTGGTCTGAGGAGAAAAGGGATGGTGATTGGGCAGGCTGGCTGCTACTCCAAGCCTCTCCACCCCTGGTGCCAGGAAGTCTGCTCCTCAGCTGCCTCCCCCTCCCGGGGCCTTCCAGTCACATTTTCCCCACCCGAACGCTGCCAATTCTGAACTCACCCGAACGTAGCCAAACTGTTCGGTCATTTTTGAGTTTGGATCGAGTTCAGTTGGTTCGGTTCGGAAGTTCGGTTCAGTCGTCCGAACAGACCGAGTTTGGTCTGAACTCCGAACATCCGAATCGCATTTGCACATCCCTAGCTCATAGGGCTTTATCTAGCTATCACCCATGGCACCCTAGTGCGTATGATGTTCCATGGGAGGGGAGCTGCCTGAGCACCAGTAGCTGATCCAGAGCCTGTTGGACATATAGCATCCTCCTATAGACTCACAGTGGAGCTGGAGGCAGCATGGTTTTATGTGGTGGTAACATGTTGCATGTTGATGGCAAATGGCAGTAGCTGAGCATAACTGTGGGTTGAGGAAAAAGAACGTTTGAGCCTAATTTCAGATCATGATGCCCAGCCTTGGGAGTGAAATTAACAAAGTCCAGCAAACCTGCAGCTCCCAAGCCCAGTTTGCACTTTATAGATCACACCATTTTGTTCAGCGTTGTTATAGATCCCCTCCCCACTGGTAGCACTAGTGCCCTTTACCTCTAACAGGATAGTGCCATTAACCATACTCCCCAACATTTCCAGCAGCTGGAGGGACAAGCTCTGACCCAAATAAGCTCCACCCCTCAGCAAATAAGCTCTGCCTCTTCATGCACTTACACTCTCATACACCCCTCCCAACATTCCCAGTGCATATAGGACAGAAACGCTCCTGATTAGCATTCCACGTGGTTTTTTGACATACCGTCATCTCGTTGTCCTCTCAAGTGCTTTCCCTAGGAGGCAGCCATGAAAGAGGTGTCTTAGAACTACTTAGGGCTGAATGCCAGTCTTTTTTTCTCTCCCTCCTGGAAGAGGGACTTTGACCCTTGAAAGAGGAACAGTGGAACTCAGCACACAAAGAGGGACTATCCCTCCTGAATAGGAACTGTTGGAAGACCTGCCTTAACAGTGTATATATATCTCACTAGGAGCTCACTAGAATTTCCTCTCCAAGCACATAAGCTTCTCCCTCCCTCTGGACCTTCAGATACCTCATAAAAGCCTACCTCTTCTTTTAGACTCTCACAACCATAGATTGCTCATTTATGCTTCTCCTAATGCTAATTATCCTCCAGGATTCCCCCCCGCCCCCTTGTAACCAAGATAAGTCCAAGCACCTGTGACTTCTCAACTTCTTGAATGTGTCCCTGTCCTTCCCTAAGTTCCCCTCCCCCTTGCCCTCTCGTGTCCATCCTAGATTGTAAGCCCCTTGGATCAGGGACCTGTCTCTAAATACAGCTGTTCAGTGCAAGGCACATTGCTGAGGCAATATAAATAAATAATAGTAGTAATAATAGGCCACATGGATTCAATCCTAATTCAGTTGTAGAAGGATTGTCAGAACTGTTCTTAGAATTACTGGGAAAGGAGTCCACCCCCCACCCCCCTTTTAATGAGCTAATTGCAACATTTTAATGATTTGAAAGAAACAATTCCAAAGTCAAAGGAACTGGGAACATTAAAAATGTCATTGTTTGGTGGGGAAAGAGGAGGAAAGCAGCTCTTGAAACAGTGTTTGCAAAACTACCGTATTCATTATCCTGAAATGCTATATGCAGCGAGACTGGGTTTAACATCTGTCTGCTAACTAACTGCCTTGCCACTATCCACTGATAAACTGCAGGCTGATACAGGATTTGGGGAAATTTCAGAGTACCCCCTCTCTCTCCCACAAAACAAACAAACAAACAAACCAAAGCCAAAAGCAAAACAACAAAAACAAAACAAACATGCTTCCCCAGCCTTTGATTTGTGATGTATCTGACAAAGTGGAAATAGCTAAATGGCCCTTAAATTTCCTATGTCAAATCCATCCCCAATGAGCTGCCGTTGTTTCAATGGTGTTATTCCATGGGTGATTCTGGTCCCTAAAGCAACTCATTTCCTAACCAAAGTCATTAGTTACCCAGCTTCCTGCTCCTCTCTCTCTTCCCTACACCTGCATGCATGGCATGCTTTTCTGGAAACATGTCGGTCTCACAGCTACCTATGTGGCAGGACTCAACTCCATTTCCCCGGAAAGGTCACAAATTGCAGATGTGAATACAGCACGCCCCTGGAACTCGCTGTCCTAGGCAATAGGATAAAGGGGCACACTACCCTTTTGGGTGATGGCACCCAGATAACCATGTACCTAAGGCAACATATAATCACAAGAGAGAGAGAGAGAGAGTGCGCGCAGACAAGGGTATTGGCAGTCATCCAGCCCGAGATAGCCTGTAGCAGTATCAGCAGTGCTCCTCTGACACGGGAATGTCATTGACAGCAGCCAAAGACGGATGTTTGTATAAGATGGAAGGAGAGGGGAAGGATGCATGAGGGAAAGCGTATTGATATGGAAAACATGAAGACTATTTCCTTTCAAGAAAATTAAATGGATGAGGGCAGGCTCCAGAGTGGCTGATATTTGCTTTTCTTCCCCATCTCTCCAAATCCCTTTCTCCTTTTGCCGGTACCTATTATTAATTATTATTATTATTATTATTTATTATTAATTATTATTTAATTTTATTAGCAGTTTTTAACTCTTTGCAAGCACTCAGAGATAGTCAGCCTGAGGGAGGCCATACAAAATAAGAGCTTAATTTTATTGCATTGCATTGTTGAGCATTTAAAAGAGGTGAATTAATCACTAAACTGCTGTTTGGTGCCTTAAACTACCAGCTGTTCAGTGCTCGGAATTACAAGATTTATCCTTTAGGATTTTTGGGGGCGGGGGCATAAATAATTCCTTTCCCATATAAAGACTTTATAGCAGAATACGAACATTCTGGGGAGCAGAGGGAGGTGTAGGAGACAAAGCATCTGGCTCTGCTTTGGTCTTCATCACATATCAGATGAGCTGATGACAGCTTGTCCCCCGTGGGCCTTACAGCTTAATTACCTAGATTGCGGGGTTTTTCCACTTTTATTTCCTCTGCCTTCCCCTAGATTTTATTAGTATTTAGACTGTCTTGCTTAGCTTGTGTTGTCAGCACTTTGCTGCACAGGAGCCCACGTGGGTACGCCGCAAAAAGCTGTTAGGAAACAAACACCTGAGCTCTGCCTGTATGAGGTAGGCTAGATACTAGCTCTGACAGCACTGAGTGCAAGGACCTGTCTGAGCTACAATTAGAAATGAGGCAGGGGACCTTGTTACTGCACAATGGTTTCTGAGGCGGTTACTACACAGTTCTTTGTAATGCAGACAGGAACGCAGAGGTGTTTTGCAAGGGGGTAGCTGCCTTGGGCAATGCTACATCGAAAGATCTTACCACATCTCACACTTGGTTGAAGT
Source organism: Sphenodon punctatus (assembly GCA_003113815.1). Lineage (NCBI taxonomy): Eukaryota > Metazoa > Chordata > Lepidosauria > Sphenodontia > Sphenodontidae > Sphenodon > Sphenodon punctatus. Next base: position 2,769,475 of record QEPC01003278.1, read on the forward strand.
GTGTACTTATTTTGTAGGAGGTGCGGGGAGGGATGAGAAGGGCAGGGCTGTGAATTCATATATATGAATCTTTCTCTGAGACTTTCCCAATTCCCCTTCAGAGCCTCAGTCACACTCCCTCATTTACAATTTCTCTCCATTTGTTTCCCTCACTTTTCACTTTGTAGGGGGAAATCAGCAGAGTCCAGTGGCAGAGAGAGCAGTCCCAGACTCTGTTTCCTACTCTACACTGTGGCTTTTTAGCAAGTCACAGTTCAGAGTTTGTTTTCCCCTCCATAAACTGAGGATAGTGATGTTAGTCATAGTTATAAGGTGCGTTGTGAGGTAAAAAATGAGAAGTAAGTGATGGCTATTATTGTGCTGAGTCAAGACCTACCTCACTGTAACTTTGGCCAGGCTTGACAGGAAGATGAAGCCTCACATTTATTTATTTAAACGTATACCACTCCCTTTCCAAAAGACTCAAGGCACCAGACCTTAGAGGTTCCGCCCCTTTAAGTTTTGATGTCAGAAGGAAGTAGGAAGACATCTACTAGCCAACGGCCAGTAAACGGTAGATACGCCACGGTAAGGTCTAGATATAGCAAACTGGTAGAAACCCCAGCTCTACCAGCCTTCTCTCCAGCTGAGGTGACAGGGGGCACATCCAGGCCAAATGCAAATTGACCTGCCCTAATTCTTCCACAATGTGTCCAAAATCTGACTATATTGTTCCACTCTTCCTTACCCTGGCTTCCCTTTTTCTCACTTCACTAGCTCCTTGACTTCAACTCTTCCTGCATGGAATAAACACAATCCCATAAAAGGTACGTTCCATCACTGGGCCAAGATCTATACATCCCAGGCACACACAGAAGCATTCTCAGTGGCAGCTCCACAGCTTTGGAACTTTCTTTCCTTGGAGCTTCGCTTAAGCCTTAGTTTAAGCATTTTCCAGAGGCAGTGTATGACCTATTTATTTGGCCAGGCATTTAATCCCAGGCAGTTTATCCCAGGAAACCATGGGTGATAGGCTTCTTTGGCCCCAGAGCCCAGGGTTTGGCTGCTCTTGCCACCATTTTGATATTTTTGTTTAGCATCACAGTTTTTTGCACTTTTTTGCCTTCATGTGTCGTTTACATTTTGTCCTAGGCCAAGACGTCCCTGGTGCAGGAAGCATTCGCTAGTGCAATCCATCACTCATGGAACAGGCTGCTACACAGCTCTTTCCTTCATAGCAATAGTGGGCCTGGACTTCAAATCCCTTCTGCCTTTAAACATGCCACTGTTTTCCCCCCATCCTCAAAATGTTCACTCTGGATCCCTCTGAACCCTCTAATTACCATCCTGTCTCGCAGCCACTCCTCCCTTTTGCTTCCAAATTCCTTAAACGGGTTGTCTACTCCCATTGCCTCGACCTTCTCTCCACCAATTCCTCCCTTCACCCCCTCCAATCTGGCTTCACTCCACTGAAACCGCTTTGGCTAAGCGGAAGCCTTCAGGGTCAAAGGGAGGCGTTCTCCCTTTATGCGGCGTGGGTGGCTAGAAGAGCCATCCACTCTGCATAAAGGGACCCTGCAATGCAAGAGTGCCACAGGGGGCACTCTTGCATTTCAGGGATCGGGCAGGGGGAAATTTCATACGGGGGCGCCCAATAGAGGCGCCCCCGGTATGAACTAAAAGCTGCACATTCGTCAGCAGCTCCTAGCCCCCTGCACAGGCTAGGTCCCAGCCTGTGAAGGGGGCTAGGAGCTGCTGACGTGCACGCAGCTCTTAGCCTCCCTTCCTCCCTCTCTGCTGGATTCCAGCAGGGAGGGAGGAAGGGACTCGGGGAGGCTCTTAGCCTCCCCGAGTTCCCCCTGGATGCAAGCGGCGGCACTGAGGACCCGGCCCCACCATGTGGTAAGTAAATTGTGGGGCCCAGGGTGGGGGGAGTGCGCGCACATGGGGGGAGTGGGGGATACATGGGGAGTGAGTGCGGGCACATGGGGGAGTGGGGGTGGGTTAGAGCAGGGGGGCTGGGAGCCAGGGTGGGGGGGGCTAGTGGGTTAGAGCAGGGGGATTCTCCAGGGAACCCAGGAGTCCTGGATCCCACCCGAATGGGTGGGTGGGAGCCAGGACGCCTCAGTTCCCGGGGAGAGGAGTGGGGGGGCTAGTGGGTTAGAGCAGGGGAGCTGAGAGCCAGGGCTCCTGGGTTCTCAGGAAGGGGAGTGGGGGCTAGTGGGTTAGTGCATGGTAAAATGGAGGTTTGGAAATCCTGAAAGAGATGTCACTGCAAGTCATGCGATTTCAGTTTTTGTTCAAAATGCTGGCAATGGGATGTGCGTGGTAAAATTGGACTCAGGCTGTGACTGGGGTGCTTTACAAGGATGGGTCCCTGTGTTTTGGTTTTATAAATTATTTATTTTAAGCTTGATGTGCATGTAGACTGTGTTTTCTTCCATCCAATGTTAACCCTGGGAACTCCTTGCTGCTGGGTTATGCCAGTGTTTTGGGTGTTTCCCTGTGTTTTGGTTTTATAAATTATTTATTTTAAGCTTGATGTGCATGTAGACTGTGTTTTCTTCCATCCAATGTTAACCCTGGGAACTCCTTGCTGCTGGGTTATGCCAGTGTTTTGGGTGTTTCCCTGTGTTTTGGTTTTATAAATTATTTATTTTAAGCTTGATGTGCATGTAGACTGTGTTTTCTTCCATCCGATGTTAACCCTGGGAACTCCTTGCTGCTGGGTTATGCCATGCCACTGGCCTACCATCCCCCCGGCTCTGCCTATCGTCCCCCTGACTCTGCCCCGAGGTCCGCTGGCCCGGTCTTACTGCCCCCGTGCCCCTCCAACATCAAAACCCACCAGCCGCCCCTGACAGTCTGACTAAATGAAAAATCAGGCTTGAAAGGGCAGTTTTCAAACTGCAGTATCTCAGCCTTTATCCAACAGATCAGCTGAAATTTTCACAGAATCAGCCATTTACCCCAGTGATACTCCACAGCAAAGTCCACAATCCTAACAATGATCATGCCGATTTTAGAACAAATAGAATGTTGGGGCTTTATAATGTAGTGTGCAACACACCTTGACTATTACAGCGCTCCTGCGCTCTAATAATCCAAAACAGAAATCATAACAAAGCAAAACCATTCCAATTGCAAGTGGTGTCAAACAAAGCAGAGCAGGTCTGTAGGAGATAATAACGCAGCAGAGCTAGGGAAGGAGAACCTGTCCTAGAAAGGAAAAGGAAGAGATAAAGAGATGAGCCACACAATGTCCTGTAGCTTCAGGCTGGCATTATATACAGTCCAGCAGCCAACCAGGAAGCTAGGGGCATAGAGCAAGGCTGTAACAAGGAACCTAAGCGAGTGCGGAGAGTGGCCTGACCAGTATAGCAAAGCCCTTAGAAAAAACCCTGGGTCCAGGCCAGAGTGTGGTGTTTTACTGAGAAGACAGCCACTGCCCACGGGGTGCTAAGGGCACTGATTCAAGCTCTAATTCCTTAAGGAGGCAGGCTTAGGAGGCTGAGAGTGGGGCAAAGTCCCCTCTAGAAAAGATTGATAGAGATCTTAGGGCAATTTTAGTAGGAAGTAGCAAAAAATATTTTCCACACTGTGGAAGGTAGTATTTGGCATTATGTTGGTTACGCAGCCACCTGAATCATGGGAAGGTGGCTCAAAGTGCTTCCTTAATATTTGGAAACACATGCCCAGGGATATAACCATGGAGCAAGTGAGCTCAAGTGAGCCCAGCCTGAGACTTGAGTGGGGCCTTTTGCAAGTGTGCGAGCACCTCTAGGAAATTTTGAGTGGGCAGGCACGTAGTATATGCTTTATGACATAAAATAAGGACTCGTGAAAATTTTTGGTAGATTTTGGGAAATACTGATTTTTTGTTTCTACAGGTTCCAAAGTTTACAGAAATCAATGTTTCCATTTTTTTTCTGGCAGCCATATTGGGAATCAGAGGCCATTGTGTTTTAGAATGGAAAACATGGTGTAGAGAACTAAAAATTTTCATAAGCGACAGTAAAACTTAATTGAAGTTTTTAAAAAATGAGTAAACTCTCCAGATAAATAAATTCTCACATTTCTGGTTAGTCACAAGTCATGGTTTCCATTTTTAGCTGTCATTTTGGAAACTGAGGGCTATTTTATGTCACATTGAAGAAAAAAATATGTATTGAAATTGTTCATCCAGGAACATAAAAGCTGAATGAAAGTATGTTCAAAAGATAAGTAAGCCAGCTATATAAATCACTTGTAATAAAAATAGTAAATACAAAGTGGCGGACATCAACTTAAGAGGATTGCGAAGTAACTGGTTTTCATAACTATTGCAACAATTGTCTCTTCTTGTTTAGAGTTTTTACGAATAGTATTGCAAATATTCACAAAACTATTATCGACTGTTTTTAGGGTCTCTTCGTCATCAGAATACGAACATTCAGTGTCAACATTGCTACACACTTCAGGATTTGCCTCATGCTTGCAGTGAACGTCTGAGCAGGGAACATTGTTCTGCTTGCATGAACAGCGGCTGCCACAACCATTCACACTACACTCACACTTTACAAAATTGAGTGATGGAATCAGGTATAGGAGGTAACTTTGACAGAGCTGGAAATAGTTGGCCTGAACTATCAATTGACCAGATGAGAGTCTTTTGGTCAAGGAGACTTGGCTTTGGAATGAGCACCTGCTGCCAAACATTGTAGTGGATATGAGCTCTTTGAGCGTGCTCATCAATAACACCTCTGATGGGAGGGAGCTTGGAAACATCCAGAAGTTTGTGAAGCATTCAGAAACACTGCCAGCATAGGTCAACAGCTCAAATACACTTCACAGCTTTGGTATGGAAAAGAGTACAAAACAATTCTTCGCATCCACGAAGTGTATTTTCTGTTGGCTGATCGTCAACACCTAAATCCCTAAGTGAACTCAAGATGTTGTTGTTTGCTAAGTAGAAAGCTTTCCACCATGAGGTTTTGCTTTTTCCTTGGGTGTGGCCGGCGGTATCACAACCACTTATTGCTGGAAACCTCATAAGACTGCAGTACATTTTTGTCCAAGTTTATCATAAATAGGCTGAAGTTTCAAATGACAACGTTCCACTCCTCTTCCAATGATCACTGTTGCTTGGGTCCCTAGTTGAGGCAGTACGGATAGTGCCAGAATCAGCGTATCAGTGTCTGGGGAGTAGAAGGGGATCTCCTATCTTGCTTGATAAATTTCAGCTGCATTCAGTATAAGTAGCGTGTCAGCTTCTTTGTGGGTATTCGTAACATCAACAAAACTTCCTGCAGGTTAATTTGACAGGCTACCAACTTGAGTAACTGCAACAACTGGACACTTGCAAAAGTCAATTAGCTTCTGACAAAGGTAATGTGACAATAGGACCTTTTGTCTTCCTACTAACCAGAAACATAGTGAAGTCTCTTATCTGAGTCGTGTCTTCTACTTTGAATTTGGGTTGGTACACTGACTTGCCTCCAATGTGGTGTTGTCTAGTGGTATCCTTCAGTGACAGCTGTTCACTGTAATCATCAAATACAATGTATTACAATTGTACCTTCTAGACTTTGTGTTAATTAATCCCACAAAGAATTGTGCCAGTTCTGAGAAGTTCTTAATGATTTGTCTATGGACAACCTGCTCATTGATGAGTGCCATGACATCTACGACTAAACATGTCTTTATTGGAATCGGGGATGGTTCTGCAGTCCGTTCACAGTCCACTGTTGCTGGCACCAATCCCTCCAGCTCATGGGGAAGATCAGCTTTGTACAAGCACTGGTGAAGTCTTCCATTCTTCATCATAAGCAATTGATTTGAGGTGGAAAATTCATAGTTAGAGATAACTTCCCTGACTGTGAACCTCCCAGACTCTGTAAAGCCAAGCATATCCTCCATTTCCTTGGATAATCTTGTCAGTTCTGGTGTGCTGAGGAAGAATCTGAGTAGAGCTTCAGGGCTGGGGTGATTCCACTCACTCCTCCACAACCTTTGTGCACTTAGTTCACATATTCTTGAGCCTGGCCTACTACAATCACTATGAATGTAATTGGATTTGTATTCACTGTGAACCCCCCCTTGCTGAAACTGTTTCCATATTTCCAGATTCATTATCTCTAAGTCATACATTTGAGCAAGGTAATCAGGAATATTCATAGCATAGTCCTGCCTGTTTTAAGCAACGAACCATATTCATGGCATAGTTCAGCCTGTTGTAGGTGAAGAACCATCTTTCCCAGTGAAGCTAGGTATAGGTGCCAGTCACTCATGTGTACACTTCGTAAAAGGTTAAGCATCAGCATCACTTGTTACAGAGAATGAGAAGTATCCTATATTGAGATGGGCAGGAATGTATATGCATCATACTCACGCAACAGTTCTTTGAGGTTCACTGATGAAACTTGGTGTATGAACACTTCATGAGCTTCTTGCATACCCTTTTTTGTCTGGCATTCATCTATAACTTTGACGAGGCTAGGTTTTAGAGATGCTAGGATTTGCAAGTATTTCTCAAAGAAAGAATCAAGTAGGAGATCACTTAGAACCTGAAGAGTCACATCATGACATTCAATTGAATGGTTATAGTGCTTTGTATTTATTATTTGAGTCAGGACTGGCCCCCGGCATGTGCCACATGTGCGGCCGCACATGGCCCCACAGCTAGCTGGGGCCCCGCGCTTGCATGGCTGGGCGACAGGCTGCAGCCAGCTTCTCCCCCAATAAGTTCTTCTGCCTCTCCTCCCTGGCTCCGGTCCCCATCCCTCACCTGCCTCTGCCTCCTAGTAGTGTTCCAGCAGCACCAGCAGCGAGGACACCAGACTGGGATATAAAGCTGTTCGTTTACAAACAGCTCCTCCCCATGTGCGTGATCAAAAGGTTGTTACCTTGTAAAGAAGGTTCTGCGATATAGCTCTGAACATTCTCACAACTGGGTTGTGCATGCTCACCCTATTCAAACAACAGACCAAATGATGGTCTTGAGCACCTCTAGTATAAAAAGCACTCTCCCCCTCAGAATGACAGTTCCTTCCAATCATTTCTAGGAATATAAGAAAAAAATTCCATGCAGGGCTGAAAGGGTGGGTGTTGTGAGAATGTTAGGAGCCATCTCAAAGAACCTTGTTTACAAGGTAGCAACCTTCTGTTCTTCTTTGAGTGACTCCTCACACACTATTTTTACATGGCTCCACCGGGGGCGGGTGGGGGTGGTCCGTGGGCAGGCCAGTGCATGGGCAGGGCATGCACGCAGCTGTACACGCACCCCACTCACCCCCCCACTCATCCACAGCCACAGAGTAACTGCCATTTCCCCCGGTTGCTCCGTGCGTGGAGACGAGTGGTGGTGGTGGGGGAGTGGGGATGCATGTTAGGCGGGCGTGAACGCACTCCCACTCACCATGGGCGCGTGCACCGCATTGTTCACACGGGGCTCCCCCACCCATGAATACACAGAAATCTGCGTGTTCAGGGTGGGAGAGGCCTGTGTAAAAAGGGCCACATTCCCACAACTGTCTTACTTATACTATCTTAGGTAGGAATTTAGGATGTAAAGCAATATCTATTCTATCTTGGAAAATCTGCAAATATGGTTCTGAGATTATTATGGCTGCTATTTCACTAACGCTTCTTAACGAAGTTATTGCTAACAGGAATACTGTCTTTAAACCCGCACCCCATAATCAGTTCATTTGCGCCCCCCATTATAACCAATTTACGCTGCCCCAGGGGCATAAATTAAATGGTTATGGTTGGGGGGCAGCATGAATTGATTATATGGTGGGTGGGGGCGCAAATGAACTGGTTATGGGGTGGGGGCAGCAGCATGAACTGATTATGGGGGCACAACTGAACTAGTTATATATATATATATTCATGACATAATGCACTTAATAGGCTACCTGCATTTTGGGTGTGTGGTGTGTTTGATAGCAGCACCTCTGGACTGGTCTCACCACATGCATGCACAAGGCACAGACGGCACCGGCAGCAAGAAGGAACAGGCCCTGGAGGCCAGCCTGGCTAAGCTCACCCCCTCCTCCAGTAAGGCAGTGGACGCAGTCAGTCTCTTTGTGCTTGTCTCACTGCCCGCCAGGCTGCCCCTGCACTGGAACCACTCCTGGGGAGTGGTGGTAGACGCTCAGCTGGGGAGGTGGGGGGGGTAAGCATTGGGAGGCCATGCTTGTCTATGGCCACTCGGCTGAGCACCAGGTAAGGCAGCCAAGGGGTGCCAAACTGGGGGAGGGAGGAGAAGCATGGGGAGGCCATACTTCTCCATAGTTGCTCGGAGTGGTGGAGAATGGGAATCCTTCCTGTCCAGAGAGAGTACATTTTATGTAAATTTACACATTTGCATAATTAGGTGGGACCTAATTATGCAAATTAGGCCCCACACCAAGACTTCGCACATGACCTCACAAACCCTGGGGCCGGCCCTGGTTTGAGTGACTAGCATTTTTGTACATATCGGCTTCCACCCATTTCTGTTCAAGCCCACTTCCCTCAACAGTTCTACCGATGCATCTCAAGAAACATAGAATATGAAATTGTCCCCAACACACAATCCATTTTCCTGTAGATAGTTCCTGATTGAAAAAAAGATAATATTACTACTCTCTTATAAAGATCCATATCCATAAATACGCACACAGGGGAGCAGTCCTTTCCTCTGCAGAGTACACTGAGGTCAATGAGTTGCTGGAGGGAAGTTACCAAAGTCTGCCACCCATGGGCTGGTGCATTGATCAGCGGTAATGGATGAACTTCACGAATATGGCAGTCATCCTGTACTGAAGGAGTCATGATTGCAGAGTTATAAACAGGCCATAAAGGAACTTTCTGAGCCTTTGGAGGATTGTAACTAACCATTATTTGAGGGAACATGACTGGCTGTGGCTTGTTGGTCTCCTGCATCTTGTAAGTGGTGAGATTCAGTAGCAGCAGTGGATGACAAGGTTGAGATGTTAGCAATCCTGTTGTAGTAGCTAGCCACAGTTAGGCCATGCCACCATAATGCTAGTTTTCCTAATCCAATAAATGCAAACATTTAACAGCATTTATACAGTTTTCCACCTTTGACACCCTTCTCAACCCCCCTTGTCCTATCCTCAGGATCTTGCTCTCTTCTTCACTTCTAAGATTGAAAAGATCCACCTGCATATCGCCTCCAAGACCTCTCCCCCTACTACTGCCCCCCTCCCCCCACCTCTCTCCTGTCCTCCTGCCCTCCCGCCTCCCTGAAGGAAATCTCCTCCCTGCTCTCCTCCTCCAACCCCTCCACTTGCCCCCTGGACCCCATCCCCTCCCGCCTCCTGACATCCATTGCCTCCACTGTCACCCCTCACCTCGTGCATATCATCAACCTCTCCCTCGCTACCGGCTTCATCCCCTCTGCCTTTAAACACGCCACTGTCTCCCCCATCCTTAAAAAGTCCACTCTGCATCCCTCTGAACCTTCTAATTACTGTCCTGCCTCACTCCTCCCTTTTGCATCCAAGCTCCTTGAATGGGTTTTCTACTCCCATTGCCTCGACCTCCTCTCTGCTAACTCCTCCATTTACTCCCTCCAGTTTGGCTTCCACCCCCTTTACTCCACTGAACCCGCTCTTGCTAAGATCACCAACGATCTTCTTGTGGCTAAATTCAACCGCCTTTACTCTATTCTTGTCCTCCTTGATCTCTCTGCTGTCTTCGACACTGTTGACCACTTATTCCTGCTTGAATTCCTCCACTCCCTTGGATTTTGGGACTCTGTCCTTGACTGCTTCTCCTCCTACCTTTCTGACCGCTCCTTCAATGTATCTCTTCCTAACTCCTCCCCCTCCTCCTCCCTACCCCTCTCATTCGGGATTCCCCAAGGCTCCATCCTCGGCCCTCTCCTCTTCTCTATCTACACCCATTCCCTAGGCAAACTCATTGCCTCCCACGGTTTCCAATACCACCTATATGCTGATGAAATGCAGCTCTATCTCTCCACTCCTTCCCTCTCCCCCTCTGTTCAAGCTCGTCTCACCAACTGTCTTTCTGATATCTTCGCCTGGATGTCTCAACGCCAACTCAAACGGAACATGGCAAAAACTGAACTCCTGATCTTCCCTCTCAATCATTCCTCTCCCTCTTCCCTGTCTATTACCATTGACAGGGGTCTCCATCCTCCCTGTCCCCCAAGCTCGCAGCTTGGGCTTCATCTTCGACTCGCACCTTACCTTCAAACCCTACGTTGACTCCGTTGCCAAATCCTGCCGCTTGTCCCTCCACAACATTGCCAAGATCCGCCCTTTTCTGTCCATCTCTTCTGCCAAAACTCTCATCCACGCCCTAGTCATCTCACGCCTTGACTATTGTAACCTCCATCTCGCTGGCCTTCCCCAGTCTGACCTTTCTTCCCTTATCTCTGTTCAAAACTGCTGCCAGGATCATCCACCTAGCCCGTTGCTTTGACCACATGCAGTCTCTCCTCTTCTCTCTCCACTGGCTCCCTCTTCCAGAGCATATTCTGCACAAGCTCCTCGTCTTCACCTACAAAGCCCTTCACAACCTCGCTCCCCCCCTACCTATCTGCCCTGATCTCCCTCCGAACCTCTGCTTGAGCACTCCGCTCCTCTTCCATTCTCTCCCTCACTTCCCCTGCTCCTCCAACTGCCTTCATCCCTTCTCCCTCGCTGCCCCGCATGCCTGGAACTCCCTCCCTGCCCACATTTGCCTTGCCCCCTCCCTTTGTACCTTCAAATCCCTCCTCAAAACCCACCTCTTCCACTCTGCCCTTCCCAACTCCTGCTATTTATTATTATTATTATTATTATTATTATTATTATTATTATATTATAAGCATTTGTATAGTGCCAGCTATGTACCTGGCGCTTTACAGAACAATAAGATAGATGCGGTCGCTGGCAATGGCTTACAATCTAATAGACACGGAGGGGGGAAGTAAGGAGAGGGGACATAGGGAGAGACAAGGGATAGGTAACATTCAGTGGATGCGAAATCTCAGGTGCACGTGCTTGTCTTGGTTGCAGTTAGGCAGGAGTCTGTGGGGAGGGCAGACAGTAAATACTGAAGGCAAGTTCTAGCAGGCATCAGAAAAGGCGGCGAGGAAGAGGTGGGTTTTGAGGAGGGATTTGAAAGTGCGGAGGGAGGGGGCAAGGCGGATGTGGGGAGGGGGGGGAGTTCCAGGCATGGGGGGCAGTAAGGGGGAAGGGACGAAGGTGGTTAGGGCAGCAGGGGAGACGAGGGAGAGTGAGGGAGGGGGCAGAGGAGGAGTGGAGAGTGTGTGCAGGAGTGTGTAAGGAGACTAGGGCTGAGAGGTAAGGGGGAGCCAGGTTGTGAAGGGATTTGTACGTGAACACCAGGAGTTGTGATGTTTACCTGTTGTATTTGTTTGAAGATTGTAATTGAAGAATCATTATACAAGCAAGGCAGCTGTGGCATATTTCCCTCTCCATTGTCAAAACTGAATCCGTTGGGTTTAATAGAAGATGCCACTCTACAAATAAAACATTTGCAACCATTTTTATTTATTTATTTAATTAATTTATTTATTTATATGCCAACCTTCCCAATGAGACTCAGATCATTTTTATCCAGAGCAAATGTCTAAAATGGAAGTCTTAACTACTTCTTACCTCTCAATAAATACATAAAATTAAATAAAATCAGAGGTTCAGATACAGGAATTCTGATGAGAACCAGCCCTCCTTTTGAATTTGCAAAAGGAAAAAAAAAATCCTGTTCAGTTTAGCTTCCCAAGTTTTGCCCATCTTGGATTCAAAATATAATTCTTAGCATTTCATTCAGCAATGAAAATTCACAAAAGAGGTAAAAAAAAGATGACTCTGTTAAGCACCACTGTGTGAATGGATATGGAAGAAGGATAAAAATACCCAACAAGCCCCGATTATATTGCATTGGAGATTTATGGATAATTTAAAACCAAAGTGGTTAGCTCCGTGCGCGAGATGTGCTAGCACATGATAACATAATATGCTGCACGGAATAATTTGCCGAAGAGCACTCCCAAGCAACGGGGGGGAAAGAAGGAGGAGAAACTCAATGCAGCTTATCCAGATCAACATCCCTCTTCGAGACAGACAATGAGATTTTTAACCAAAACGGTTAGTCATTTGATTGAAGGCAATTTTACCAAAATTGATTCCCCCTGATCCAAAGCAATTAATTTTGTATGCTGTCAGGTGGTTTCCTGCAACATGAAAGGGCTCCTTTTGTGCTGCACAGGACCCTACAGCTCCACTGTTTTTCAGTTTCCACTCATGCAGGGAGAGTCCTTGATAGTTAGTTGTTCAAACAGTTGACGTCTCGGGTAAATAACTTATTGCAAGGGTCAACCCTCTTTCCTGTAACCATGCAGCAATAAGCACGCCACCCACCTACCTCATTAACTGCTCTAATTTCATGAAACACAGGGCTGTAGGATGAGAAGAGCATTCAGGACATGGTACATATATTATTCATAGTGCTGTTAATGTAGCTTCTGCACTGCTGTGTTTTGTAACCCAGAGCATCCGTAGGTTATTTGACGGCATTACGGTCTTGGTTCTCTGCTCACTGGTTTTATATCAATATGACTCCACTGGTGTAGGATACTCTCAATGGCAGATTGTTTCACCATTCATCAAAATCAGGGTTCCTAATTTTCTCTGCCTGTGAGTTTTTGCAGGTGTAAATTTCCCAGAAAAAAACTGGAATTCCAGGTTTTTCTCTGCGAGAACAGGAATTCCAGTGTTTTTCTCTGGAAAACCATGGAAAACGAATGTAATAATCAGGCTTTTCTGGAAAATTTCTGGCTGCAAAAACTCACTGGCAGAGAAAACTAATATAACCCTGTATCATCAAGATGCTCTTTCACTCCATTGGTGTGTGTGTGTGTGTGTGTGTGTGTGTGCGGTACAACAGGGCAATCACAAAAGAAGGGGAGGACACATCACTAGACTATGAACAGTCTGTACAGATTCTGCAAAACCTCAAGGAAGCAAATACAGTAGAACTTAACTAGGACTATAGAACTCCCTGCTGTAGAAAATTAAAATAGATTCCAAATTCAAATTGATTCCTAACATTTTGGCCCAGTGAACCACTGTCAGCTGTCACACGAAGTGGGCTGGTTGTAGCTGAAAAAGGCAGGTGGCTTAGATCTCTGGTAGCACTGTAGCCAATTGTCAGCAGGATCAAGCATGTGTGTGTGTGTGAGTGTGTGTGTGTGAGAGAGAGAGAGAGAGAGAGGCCCTTTTCACATGAGACATCCCCCTCGCCCCAACCCATACAGATCCGCTGCGTGGGCATGGTATGTATGCGTGCTCCCGTGCTCCACCCATCGCCACCCATCGCCCAGGCATGGAAAAACCGACAACAACGGCAGTTACTCTGTGCATGGAGGTGGGTGGAGATGAGTGTGCACCCGTGTAACGGTCATCTCTTCAGTGTCCCCACACAGTGGCACACATCCATCTGCCCCCCCCCCCACGGCCTGTATGAAAAGGGCCAGAGAGAGAGATAGTAACGTGTATGTAATGGCCTCCGAGACTAAAGCTCTCTTTGGTGTAGCTCGTGTTAGCGCAGCACATCAAAAGAAATGTCTGGTGGTGCTATTAAGAAGGCTACAGCTCCTGTGCCGTCATAGCGAATTGTAACATTTTACTTGTGGTTCACAGCTGGTCAGTGGACTTCTATTGCTGGTTCAAGAACCTCAGTTTAGGAACTGCTGTGTAAGATATTACAAAGTAACTCTAAAAGTATAATTAGTATATCAAAATCTACTGAATTTTACAGTCGGATTTACAGAGCTCTATTACATTTCTGTAGGATCCTGTTATATTTCATTACTTTTAAAATGGATATTCCCAGGAAAGATGCAGAACTCAGCCACTGCAAAGTTGCAGACCCCAACGTTTCAAAAATCACGAGTCAAGGCTCAGAAACGGACTTAGAAATCAGTTAAGAATTATAACATTGAGTTCTTTTTGTTTCTTACCTTCTGATCATGGTGGGTGCACTATAGTCCCATTTCCAAACTTTACTCAGCCATCAGGAGAACTAGAAATCCACCTTTAAAGGTATGCAGGTAGACTGAGATTTTTATTTTATTTTAATCCAAACCTCAAATGTTTAGGCTTCAAGGAACCACTCCCACCCACCCCCCAAAGCATGAGACTCATAATAACATTAACAGGAGGTGGTAGCCTGGAAACAGTTTCACAAAAGGACAGCTGTGCATATTAAATCTCTGGGCCCATGACACTCCATGGTGAATGCACTGTGGATGAATGCAATGTATCTTCTTAAAGGGAATGAAGATGGTCAACAATAGAGCTCTGCAAAAGCATTTGCATTGTTGGCAAAAATCACCCCAAAAAGCCCCAAAAATAACATAAGCCAAATACCTTCTATTTAGCTGATTATTCAAAAAGTGGAACTATTTCCATGTGTTTAGCTTCACATTTTCTTCTTCTGTATTGATAAGCTGGGGAATGCCTATAGCGAAATGAGGTCAGTGTGGGGTTTGGCGGAGGGAAGACTGCAAACCCCAGGAGGGGGGGAGAAAAGGATGGAGTGGAACGGGGCCAAGGGCTGGTAGCTGGCGCTGGGGTAGGGACCGGATCTGGGAAAGAAGCAGCGAGCCTGGAAAAAGGTTCCCTCAGGGTCTTATGCGGCAGTCTGGAGGAACTCAGTCGCTCCCTGCCAAGCTCATCACAGGGACACAGGCCAAGCTGCTTCCCGACCAGGGAAGGCCCCTCTGTCGCGGGCGCCACACACACGGTCCCCAGGAACCAGGAGGGGGTGACGAGGGTAGTGGGGTCTCCAGTGTGGGACCCCCAAGGGGGCAGGACCACAGGACACGGGTTAAGGGCTCCTCACACGCCAAGGGTTCCAGGGCACCACGTGCTGAGGAAGGGAAGGAAGGGGAATACTCTCACGCGCTTTCACGGGGCTACTTACTCGTTCACGCCGTTCTCTCTCTCTCTCTTTCTCTCTCTCTCACTGCCACACTTAGATTGCTCTCGCTCTGCTCCAAGGACTCTCAACAGTCACACGCTCGCAAGGGCCGGTCTCACAAAGGCAAGGCTCTGATCACCAGCAAGGAAGTCTAGGCGTTCCTCCCTTATATAGGTGTGGCCGGGGCTTGCTGCCGCAAACGCGCTGAGCGACGCAGCGGCGCCTGCGGGGGCGGTTCCCTAGTGCGGGCGCTGTCGGGGGGCGTGGCTGGCCTCGTAGCGTCCCCCGGCGGGGAGGGTGGTGCGTCGAGGGGCGTGGCTCGGTACTGCGTTGCGTGTGGTGCTGCTTGCGTTGATGGGGGTGTGGCTACTGAGGCGTCCGCCGGCAGGGTGCTTGGGGACGGCGATGCGGTTACGGGGGGTGCTGGGATGGCCGTGCGGCGCGCTCTGATCCCCTTATCCTGTTTCGTCGGGCACAGGGTCTGCCCCCTTTGCTGTGGCCGGCGGTTCCCCCGCCTGCCCGGGTACTGCTGCGTTCCCCATCTCCTAAGGCCCCAGGGCCTGACAGTCAGACTCA
Source organism: Sphenodon punctatus (assembly GCA_003113815.1). Taxonomy (NCBI): domain Eukaryota; kingdom Metazoa; phylum Chordata; class Lepidosauria; order Sphenodontia; family Sphenodontidae; genus Sphenodon; species Sphenodon punctatus. Next base: position 2,784,976 of record QEPC01003278.1, read on the forward strand.
GCCCAGGTTCAAGCAATTCATACAGAAATGTAAATCAACAACATTTCAATATAGTCTTTCCTCAGCAATGACACCCACTGAAAGATACACAGACACAGGCAGCTAAGGCTGACCCTACTAATTTTGGGTGCCATGAACAAAATAAATTTTGTCACTTACTGCCACCCACACCCCTTCCTCCCCAGGAACTGTCAGGTAAATCTGTCCAAGGAGCCCTGCTTTGCTCCTGTCCCGAAGCCCAGGTTGGCATGCCACAACCAGAGCTGACCGTAGGGTGACTGAAGCAAAGACATTAAGAATCCCAGACCTGCCTGGGCTTCACACTGTCCCCCAGGCAGAGGAGGAAAGTGAGGAGGACTCTGGATTAAGCAGCTAAGGTTTCCTTGTGCTCTGCCTTTGTCCCCTTACTGGCTGAAAAACTGCAAGGGGAGAGAGAGAAGCATAGCCTCCAACAGTTGACAGAGAAAAATTGGGACACTTTATGCCATTCCTAATCTACATAAATTTGCATATGTTTATGAAAACATTTTCCTAGCCCACTGATTAACTTTGGGGGTGATCTTGGGGGGGGGGAAGGATGTCTATGGCCTTTTTCACATGAGATGCCCTCCCACCCATGTGGACAACTGGGGGGGGGGGGATGTCCGCGTGACCGGTGGGGATGGGTGGGGGGTGCACGTTCCCACACTCCACCCATCTCTGCTGATGCATGGAGGCATTGGGGGAAATGGAGGTGCCTCCGTGCGTGGAGATGGGTGGAGGTGGGTGTGCATCCATGTGATGGGCCGCACACCCGCCACTGCCTCCACCCATCCCTCACACACTGCGGTGCCTTCTGGGTCCATTTAAAGAGAGCCTATGTGAGAGGCTGTGTTCACATACATTTGTATGTGCAAGACTGATGGTTCAAGTAATAAGTTACAGCTCAGTCTACTAAATGTCAAAAGGCTCAAATGCGTGCATTGCCTTTGGCTCTAAAGTTTTCGTTTTAAAGACACTAAGAAAAGCACAGATGGAAGGAAGCAGTGATAGTCTATTTCAGCACACTAAAGGAACACTCACATCCCTCCTAGCTTTTTTTGGTTTAGCTTTCAGTTCAGTTAGTTTATTGCAGCAAGCTTTCGTTGTATGCTTTGGTTTAGCTTTCAGTTTCATCCTGATCCCTGGCACACAGCTCTATCCTGCCTGGGTGTTATCTTTCTTTGTTCTCTTATACCAAGCTTGTTAAAGAGAGAAAAGGTGTCCCATCCCTCACAGCAATGAATAACAATAATTTATTTATACTTTATTACGGCCATTGGCCTTCACCATTGCCACACTTACACACAAATGAATACATTATTACAAATTACAATCGTTTATACATATATGGTCCTAGTACTGTATTTACGTCTGATTTCTCCATAACTCAATATCTTCCATTTTGTCTATGTTGCAATTGCAAAAACCAAGCTAGTTAAAGCACATTATCTACCACAAACAGCAAAGATAGGTTAATAGATGAACTTGGAGACCATCAGCAGACTGGCAATTATAACTTTGAAAGTCTTTAATGGCCAGAGATAGATAGCTGTCGTTTCATATGTCATAAATTTAATCCACTTGGCATTAACCAGCCTTAAGCTTGCTAGATATCCTCCATCACTTTAGCAGGATAAGGTCACTATACTAGCCAGTGCTTATTTCTACTAATCCATATATGTCCTAGTCTTTCTAATCATACTCCCATTTCTTGTGGAGTTTTGTTGCTAATAATGCAAATATTGCCACTGACTTTACTTCGGCTTCTGCAGTAGATGTAAATATAATCTCTGATTTTTGGTGGCTTGTATAATGGTCTTTCCCCTCCAGAATTGCTGTTCGCACCCCCTCCTTACCTCAGACGGGGCGGTCATTGCAGTCAGCCTGGGGCGCCCTTTTGGAGGTGCCCCATGTTTGGCAGGGGGCCACGCTGGAGAGGGCATTCTCAGTTTCTGCACCTCGGTTGTGGAACTCCCTCCCGGCAGAGGTTCGCTTGGCCCAGGGCCTTCCCTCCTTCAGGCATCAGTGTAAGACTTGGCTGTTCCGCCAGGTGTTTGGTGAGAGAGACGGGCAGAGGGCGGGATGGGATAGGGTTGAGAGGGGGGAATTGATGGTTTTATTGTTTTAAGTTATATGTATATTTTGTGCTTTTATATTGTATAAAATATAGAGCTGCGTTTGGCAGGAGGGGACGGGGTAAGAAATATTTTATAAAAATATAATAATAAATAATCACACTGCCTGCAAAACACAGACAATAGTTATTGCTGTTCTAGACTCTTACGCTCAAAGATAACTTTGTGTGTTTATAAATGAAATGATAGCCTGCACCAGAAGGGTGCTGTGCAACCTGTATTTGCTGCCAAAGAACTAGGAAGCCCTGGGCATATAGAGCTGAACTTGGAGGTCTGCCAAAGATGTAAAGGGGAACTGTGTGAGGATGTGAAAATAGAAAGGCTTTAGGGTGGTGGTGTCCTGCCTGTGAGGAGGACTGAACCAGGGGGCCAGACCAGATTGAGGCCTACTGATGTGTACTTTCGTATGGGGATCGATCTCTGTTTGTTATATCGGTGACATTTTTCCAAATGCCAAAGTTCACACTTCCTACCAAGGTACATATAATGCCCCAAATTTCCTGCTATGTCCCCATTATGAGAAGGTCTAGGCTGCAAGGAAGAAAGGTAAAGGAAAGTGTCAGCTTCTCTGTGCTGGCCAGATTCCCCTCGCCCCCCTAAAAATATAAAACCAAAATACTTTGACTAGTACTTGAAATTAGGGCTGGGCCTGGCTGTAGTGCTGCAGTTCTGAGAGAGTGGCAGCCCCTACAGGTGGGGAGGGCTCACTACAGGCTCCCCAAGCAGGCAACTAAGCTGAGAGGCTGAGAACAGCCCAGCTCTAAGCTGGATATGTGCTGCTGTGTTGGCGGTCCAGTTCAATACCTCAGATATTATGTTTTTGGGAAATATCGGGTTCACTCAAAACCCATATACACAGACCTAGTATTCTTGTTTCGAATATGGAAGCCAAAAAGGGCTTTTTCTGGTTTATTTGTATTTTGTTGAAACCCGAATATACAGCCCTCCTTTTTAAAAATATATATATATATATATATA
>QEPC01003278.1:2789036-2810038 GCA_003113815.1 Sphenodon punctatus
CTAATGGCTGCATATAGATGTTAAACAAGAGGGGGGACAGAATAGCACCTTGCGGGACTCCACACGTGAGGTCCCAGGGGGAAGACGTACACTCTCCTAAGACCTCCCGGTGAGTTCTCCTGGCCAGGAATGAATGAAACCAGTCCAAGACCGTCCCGCCAATCCCGGCACGGTCCCACAGGCAAGTCACCAACACTTCATGATTGACTGTGTCGAATGCAGTCGAAAGGTCTAGCAGAACCAGTAAGGTCTGACGACCCTGGTCCAACGCCAGACGGAGATCGTCAACCAAGGCCACCAATGCATTCTCCATACCATACCCAGTCCGAAAACCAGACTGAAAGGGGTCAAGGAAACCGGTGCAGTCCAGATGTTCCTGGAGCTGCCGTGCCACAGCCCGTTTAATAACCTTCCCTAAAAAGGGAAGGTTAGAAACCAGCCGATAACTGGCAGGAGCACCAGCATCAAGAGATGGTTTCTTGAGCAGGGGTCTAACCACAGCCTCCTTCAGGCAGTTAGGCACCCTGCCCTCCCGAAGGGAGGCACTAACCACCCCAGCCAGCAATGGCCGTAACGTCTCCTGGTTGGCTTTCACCAACCAGGACGGGCAGGGGTCTTGTTCGCAAGTGGTGGCACAAACAGATCCCAACAAGGACTCCACATATATTATTACTTGAGAGTAATAATATAACTAGACCTCTAATAACATTTTAATTTTATAATTAGCCTTATGTATTTACTAGGGACGGGACTCTAGAGGGAATTTCAATTTGTGATTTTTCAGTTTCGGTTCTATATGAATTTTGGATCCTGTTTCCGTTTTGAATTTTTTCGATTTAGGATCTTTTTCTACCATTGAAGTCAATGGGAACAAGCCACAGTGGAAAAAACCCCAAACCAGCACAATGCAAAAAAATGAAACAAAATCAATGTAAAAGAACCTAAACACCTGAATTGGATTATTCCGAAATTTCTGATTTGGGGGGAATGGCCATTTTAAGGCAATTTCAGTTCTGTCTGAAATAGAACTTCCCATCCCTAGTATTTACCAGAAGTATAAATGCATGCTATGATTAAATTTCTTATGTAGAACGCTGCAAATCTGGTTATGTTGGGTAACATAATAATAACTGTTTGCTGGCCTGCAGAAAGAACAAAACTCATCTGTGCTCACACCCGCACTCTCAGGGAAAGGCAACCTAGGCACTAGCCTCAGGCGACTGTTTGGAGGGTTGCGGCAAATCCTCTGTTTGATGTCAGCGAGAGCCATTAGCCTTAATAGGTTCAGGATTCAGGGGTTACTGGTCCATCCACCCCCTCTTGTTTGATCAGGGCAGGACCCAGCCTCCACCAGCTGAGAGGACTATGGTGGTTAGCATTTCAGAATGAGGCAGAGATAAGGGGGATCAGGTAGAAACAAAAACATTTAGAAATGGAGAGGAAACTTATTCAAGGTTGCTGGACTCAGTGTCAGGTAATTAGCACTGCTGTGGACGCAAGCAGACTGGGTGGGGGTTAGAAGGGAGGTTTCCAATCCACTTCTAAAGTGTTCAAAGTGGGTTGTTTTTTTAAAAAGATAAAATCTAAGCAGACACCAAGTAGTCATTTATGGACAGAGTGTATAGGAATGTGTAGGTGAGTAAATTGTCTTAATATGTGCCCTGGAATCTGGCAGATGACTTAAAGCAAAACACAAAAATCTCTCTCCCCACCCCCCAATTAATCTGGCCTGTGGCTGGGTTGGGTTTCTTTGCCGGGGGTAGGAAGGGAGGGTTGGCCCCTTTCCAGTTCCCTTCCAGGGAGAAAGGAGGAGAGGTGTTGAGACAGGGGAGAGGATGGTTATGGGGGACAGGGGAGTTCATTTCTTGTCCCTGAGCCCATTCCAACCTAGCTATACTCTTGGGAGTGTGCCTCTGTGTGTGTGTGCGTGCATGTGTGTTAGGGATGGGCGAACACGGTTCGGAAGTTCGGAGTTCGACCCGAACTCGGCCTGTTCGGACGACCAAACCCGAACACAAACCCAAACATGAACATACCGAACAGAACAGAACACCGAACGGTGAAATGGTCAAACAGTTTGGTCAGTTTGGATCACGTTTGGGTGAGTTCGGGTGGCAAAAAAAGGTTCACTGTAGGGTCAAACGTCACAGGAGGGGTAGTACTAGTCAGGAGCAGACTTCCAGGCACCAGGAGTGGAGAGGCTTGCAAGAAATGAAACTATCTGCCTCCCCTCTTCCCAACACCTTCTGAGCTAGTCACTGTTCCTGAACAGCAGGCACTGAGTAGGATTATTAGATTGCTTTAAGTTTCATTTCAGTTTTGTACTAAAATGAAACTTAAACCTTAAACTGAAACCTTGTGTTGTTTGTGATTTCCCCCCCCCCATCCCATATATAGAGAGATATAGATATAGAGAGATAGAGAGATAGGTTAGGGATAGTAGTTGTAGGAGCTAGCTTAGTGATAGAGATAGCGTTAGTGATTTAGTTTTAGTGTTTGTAGGAGTAGGCCTGTGTACTTATTAGATAATCCATTTAGTTCATAGCATTTAGAATAGTTAATAGCAATTAGATTTAGTGTAGATAGATAGATATAATATTAGATTTAAAAAATAAATTTAAAAAACCCATATAAAAACCAAAAAAACAAATAAAAAACAAAAGAAAACCATATGAAACCCAATAAAAAACCAAAAAACCATATAAAAAACAACAAAAACACCCATAGCAACATTTCCCGAACGGCCGAACCGAACGGCCGAATGGCCGAACCGAACGTTCGGAATGGCCAAACCGAACGGCCAAACCTGAACCGGGCGAACTAACCGAATGGACAAACCGAACGGACAAACTGAACGCAGCCGAACCGAACTGCCGAATCGAACAGCCGAACCGAACGCAGCTGAACCAAACGGCCAAACCCAAGCCGCGATCTGTTCACCCATCCCTAATGTGTGTGCACTTGCTGCCTGCCGGTTCTGCCCACCCCGCCAAGAGAAAGGATGGGAGGGGTTGGGACAGGAGAGAGGATGGTGACGGGGGGAGCTACCCCACTTCCTAGCTCCCACGTTAATACCCCTTCCTTTCCAATCTCCTCTGTGTTCTCCCTCACATCGGACACTTCCTGGTAACCTCTAGTAAGCAGAGTGTTAAGGACTGACATAGGAGCAGCACTTGATGATGACCTAATATTTTGTAGCTTGAGGGGTGGCCCCAAGCATGGCTTGGGGGCAGCAGCCTGAGAAGTGTCTAGGGCAGCAAACATCCTAAGTCCAGCCCTGGACCCTGCACGCTCTCCTGCCAGTGATTTACATCTTACAGCATATGGCTTGCTCTCCAACCCTTAGCTAGGCAGTTATGTTGCACAGTGTTACAGCAAGGAGTCTGACAAAAGACAAATGCCATCTGGTTAGCATAGCAGATAACAGGCTCCCACACCTTGCAAATCATGGTTAAACTGATACAATATATTGGTGAAAAAATGCATAGGTAACTGCCTATTAGGAAGCTGTGAACACACGAAATGGTGCTCACGTGATAATGTAGTTACTTCAAAATAAGCAGTTTGAGATTTCCACGGAGACTTGAGGGCAGCCTCCAATCCTAGCACATCTAGTGAACACTGTCTTAGGACATAACAGCACAAACCGGAGCAAAAGGAAAGTCTGGACAGAGTCCTCACTATTACCGTAAATTTGGAGAATGGCATGATCCTCCGTGGGGAGAGTCCCTGTAAAGGAGGTTAGTGAGGGGGAAATCACATTGACTTTAATGGGACTGGCACCTGTGCTAACTGCTGGTGCAGGTGCTCTCCTCCTGAATGATCGTGCTTCCAGTGCTACTATACCAGGGTTGTTTACACTTGCTGCACAGTAGTGGTGCTGAGTTGAGGTTTTTATGGCAAAAAGGCTGCTAGGCCATATTGCACAAAACATGCTGTACTGCAGTGTGAAGAGTTCTTTAATAAGGAATTATTCGCTGCAGATGGACTCAGTGCAGGAGCATTCGCATGAGACACTGCTCTGCACAGATAATGAGGTGCTTTATGTGAAGCAGGCAAACTGCCTATATGCTATGCCCTTAAGGTATCTCATGTGCTTTTTAAAAGGAGTCTTGTATTCTCAGTGCAGTTTCTTATATATATATATATGCGGATGTATGTGGGTCCCATGCAGCTGCGTGTGCACGCAGCTCCGTGCGGGATCCGCATGTTTGTGTGTGTGTGTGATGTAAATAAATGACCACAGTCCTTCTGGAGTGTCAGGGAAATTAAACATTTGCCTAGAGATGAGGCCTCAAAATGTGAAGATTCCCAGTCAAACCTAGAGAAGTGGTAACTAGGGCTGAAACAAGATTTTGCCAAAACAAGAAATCTTGTCAAAATCCTGGTTCCCAAAATCATCTAGGTCGAATTGAGACCCTCTTGGTACTCAACAATGTCTCGACCGACATTTTGTTTCCTGATTTACCATCTTTCCGTTTACTGGGATCCTGTTATAGCTTTGCTGTCCATTTCAAATCCTGAGAGGTAATAACAATGCTATACCGCATTTCTTGCACTCCATTTTCCCTTGTGTCTCCTTGTCACTCATTGGCTGGTACGCAGATTCCTTTACTAATCTGCAATCCAGTTGCAGATTGGTCAAAGCAAAGGAAACAACATAGAACAACAATTCTGATTGGAGGCACTGGAGTGGATGTCAAGAACCACTAGGGGGAAGTTAAGGGGTGGGCTACAAGTTTTTTATTTATTTATTTATTTATATTAAAACTTATATGCTGCCCCCTCCTGCCTCAGGCATCTCAGGGCAGATAACAACATTTTAAAAACATTGAAAACATATTAAAATACACAGTGATAAAATGACAATTAAAACAACCTAAAAAGCCCACACCCATCCACCCCATCTCCCTCAATAAAGGCCCAGTGGAACAGCCAGGTTTTAAACTGTCTACAGAAAGAGGGAGGTCGGTAATCAAGAGGACCTCCAATGGGAGGGAGTTCCACAGCCACGGCACAGTCACAGAGAATGCCCTCCTCATGGTAGACACCCAGGAAACCCGGAGGACCCTGAGGAGGGCAACCCCAAGGAGGACGCCCCCGGCCAACCACAGGGGTCGATCCAGGTCCCGGAGGGTGAGGCAGTCCTACAGTTAGGTAGGAGAAGCCCACACTGTTTAGGACCTTAAAGGTCAACACCAACACCTTGAATTGGGCCTGGAAACCCATCGACAGCCAGTGCAGAGAGCAAAGCACTGGTGTAATGTGCTCGCGTCGGTCCGTCCCAGTCAGGAGATAAGCCGCATGTAGAGTGCATTACAGTAGTCCAGTCTCGATGTAATAAAAGCATGGAGGACTGTGGCCAGATCCGAGTCTGAGACAAAAGGCCTAAGCCGATGCACCAGATGTAACTGGTGAAATGCCCCCTTTGCCACAGCTGCCACCTGGACATCCAGGTGGAGCTGCGGATTCAGGAGCACCCCCAGACTATGGACCTGAGAAACCAAGGGAGGATGGACCCCATCAATGATGGGGGCCATCGCTCCCTCGGCTTTCTCCACAACCATCACCTGCGTCTTGTAAGGATTTAATTTCAGGTGGCTTACCCTCATCCAACCCCCCACAACTGACAAACACCAGGTAAGCAAAGAGACTGCTGGGCCTGAATCAGATGAAAATGATAAAATAGCTCGGTGTCATCAGCATATTGATGACACCTCACCCCAAACTCCCTGACAACCTCCTCCACAGTCTGCATGTACACATTGAACAGGAGAGGGGATAGAATGGAACCCTGTGGAACCCCACGCATGAGGCCCCGGGGGGAAGATGAGAACTCCCCCAACACCACACACTGGGTTCTCCGAGCTAGGAAGGAGCGGAACCATTCAAGAACAGTCCTGCTAATCCCTGCATGGTCCTGCAGCTGAGTCACCAACAACTCTTGATCAATGGCATCAAATACAGCCGAGAGATCTAACAGGATCAACAGGGTCGAATGACCCCGGTCCAACTCATTGGAGAGGTCGTCAATCAAGGCCACAAGCGCAGTCTCCGTTCCATAACCCAGACAAAAGTCAGACTGCGAGGGATCAAGAAAACTGACCTAGTCCAAATGCTCCTGAAGCTGTCGAGCACCACCCGTTCAATAACCTTCCTTAAAAAGGGAAGGTTAGAGACCGGTCAATAGCTGGCCAGGACGCCAACATCCAAGGATGGCTTCTTGAGCAGGGGTAGCACCACCGCCTCCTTGAGGCAGTCCGGCACCCTGCCCTTTCCAAGGCAGGCACTGACTATCCCCACCAGCAGCGGCCACAATGTCTCCCAGCTAGCCTTAACTAGCCAGGACGGGCATGGATCCAATTCACAGTAAGTGGCTCAAACAGTCCCAAGAGCATCCCCCGCATCTGAGGGCCACACAAGCCAAAACTCATCCCACAAAATGGGGAAAGAAGGGGCTTCTATTGCCTCTGACCCACCCACTGCTAAAAAAGGTGCATCAAAACTATGGTGAATTTGAGCAATTTTATCTGCAAAAAAGTCCACAAACAGATCACAGTGAGCATTTGATGATTCTAAGTCCAGGCGGAGGGAGGCTGGACTGACCAGCCCCCTCACCACCCGGAACAGCTCAGCCGGGCAGGACTTAGCGGACACAATGAATGCACAGGACAGCAAAGGAAACCGTCTTTGCTGTCCGCACCGCAACGGCATAGCTACATAACCAGACTCTATGCTGCAATTGGTCAACTTCAGCACACGAGTGATGCCACTGTTGCTCTAACCGCCACCCTTCCCTCTTCATCCACTGCAGATCCTCCTTATACCATAGGGAGCTACATTGTTGGCGATTCGGGAGCAGATGCCTGAGAGCCACACGGTTGATGGCCTGCTCCAACACGGAATTCCACATGGACACAAGGTCATCTAGTGAGCAGCCACTGAGGTCAGAGGAAACATCCCCTAGAGCTATCTGGAACTTTTCTCATTCCATAAGCCTTCGGGGGCGAACCAACCTAACTGGTTTTGCACCCTCCTGGGGGCCGACATGCACCAGGATACCAGCCCGGAGGAGATAATGATCCATCCACAACAAGAGCACTGTTGACACCTCCCCCACTAATGGATCCCTCGCCTCAAGGCCAGTGCAAAATATTATGTCCAGGGTATGTCCTCAACATGTGTGGGGCCCACTACTCTCTGAGACAGGCCCATGGTTGCCATGGTGGTCATGAACTCACGCTCTCCCTCTCCAAGGCTGGCGTCGGAATGAATGTTGAAGTCTCCCAGAACTATCACCCTGGGGTACCGCAAGACCACCTCCAACACCAGCTCAGTCAGTGCAGGCAGGGAAGCTGCTGTACAGGTGGGTGCCTGGTATACCAGCAGTATCCTCACTCTGTCTCCGGCCAAATCCACCATCAAATGGAGACCCTCCACACCCATGATAGGTTGCACAGGAAATCTCCTCACAGATCAGGTATCCTTAAAAATAATGGCTACACCCCCACCTCCCGTCCCTCTAGCCGCGGCTGATGCTGTACAGAGTACCCAGCTGGAACAAGATCAGCCATTATAGGCCCCGACTCAGTGTCCATCCAGGTCTCCATAACACATGCGAGGTCGGCCGCCTGGACCGTAGTAGACTTATTAGCCACTGACCTTGCATTTACCAGCATCACCAAGGCCTGGGGCCCTCTGGTCCCCGATCACCTCACTGCCTGCTTGAGGGCCAGTAAGTGGGACAGATATACAACATCTGTCTCATCTCACAGATCGAATTCGCCTCCCAGAAGGCCCAACATAACCCCTATGGCTGGAGACACCACCACCACCCCCGTTCCACTCCCCCGACTCCCCCAGAGGATGCTCCACCAGCCCCTCGAGGGAGATCCCAACCCCCAATACACCCCCTATCATCCTCTGCCACTGGAGGATAACCCCCCCTCTCCAAAGGGCTGCACCCCCCCTTCACACCNCCCTCCTTCACACCGAGGGGGGCAGCCCTTCCCACCCTAACCCAGTCCCCTTCCCCCCCTTCCCCACAGGGCAGACAATCCATTCACCAAACCCACCACCACCCCTATCCCTTCCCTAAAAAAATATACCCCCGCCCACATGAATAACACCCCCCAGCCCACCCAATCCCACTAAGGGCCACGCCTTTTGAGGCAGCCAGTCAGGTATGGAGGGAAACCCTGTCCCGCCTCTCAAAGAATGAGGGGCCGAGCTGTTCTCCCAGTCCAGCAAGCACGAGCCAGTGTAGCAATCTCTCTCTCTGCATAGGCTCCCCAGATGAAGAAAGGGGCTCCAGCCCTAGCAGACCTGCTCCCTACCCGGAGCAGAGCAGGGGATGACGGTTGCTTATTTCCCCTCAAATAGAACTAGAACTAGGGGGACGCTCCATGAAACTAACAGGTAGCAGATTTAAAACAAATAAAAGAAAGTGTTTTTTTATTCAATGCACAATTAAGTTGTGAAATTTGTTGCCAGAAGATGTGGTCAAGGCCAATAGTATAACTGGATTTAAGAAAGGGTTGGACAAGTTTCTGGTTCATTTCTAGGTCCATTTGCAGCTATTAACCAGGTAGGTTTGGGGAATGTAATCTCTACTGTTGGGAGCTGGGAGTGAACAACAGGGAATAAAGTGGCCGAGACTGGCCACTGTCAGAGACAGGTGCTGGGCTCAATGGACGATTGGTCTGACCCAGTAGGGCACTACCTATGTTCCTATTTGACCAGTGATTGGCTCAAAAATGCAGTAACAACAAACCCAGAAATAAAATGGTACCCTTGGCAATGTGGAAAACAGTAAATAAATGGTACGTGGTAAACAGTAAGCAGAAATTTGGTAAATCAGGACAGTATCTCACAGTATTGTGAGAACTGAGAAATCACATCAGTATTAGAAAATGGTCAGAAAATTGATCCCGGTCCCTGATATGGCAAAATGTATCACAAGCAGCAATTTAGCTTCTTGTCTCAGCCCTAGTGGTAACCCTTGTGTCGTGTCCAGTGTATTTACTAAATGCGGAATTGGATCCTGCTCTGTGTTTGGATTTCAGGAGACTGTTTGCTGAAGAATCTTAAGAACAAGAGCAGATGTATTTGTGAATAGGTAGCGTAGTCTTTGGATAGTTAGTTATGCATGGTTTGTTGCTGAGTGGTTGATTTATGACATCAAGGAACCCAGCCAGACAGCCGGCAGTTCATGGTAATTTATTTTAATGCTACAGTCCCATTAGTCAAATGATGTAAAGGTTCTTTAAGGTTAACTCTGGGCCAAACTTTGCCTGTGAATGCTCCTAGGAGTTGTGCACAAAGATCTGAGGGATGGAAGGATTTGGCCCTCACATTTTGTAAAAAGGTCATGTGTCTCTGCAAGGCAAGCTGTAGGTGTTGCTCGGACAGGGTTCTCTGCAAGATAACACACTGTTATTAAGCTCCTTTCCCATTTTACTGTTTCACTATGCTCTCCTCTCAAACCCACACAAGATAATGCTGTGGCTGCTTTTTGCCTTCATGTTACTGTGCTGAAGATTTGGCGAGCCTATTCATTGCCTAGGGAGATGGTAGGCTCTCAACTGGTAGAAGTTTTCAAAAAGAGTTTAGACAGCCATCTGTGGGGGATGTTGTAGCTGTAGTCATCCTACATTCAAGCAGGGAACTGGAGTAGATGACCCAATTCCCTCCAATTTGGGGTGAACTCACATGTAACTCTGATAAGTCCAATGTCCACAGGGCCCCAGAAGCTGTATAATCAGCCCTGGAAATCAGAGTGCCTCACTCACACACAACAGCAATCCAGGGAACTTCTGGGGCTGTGGATATCGGAGTTTAGCAGAGTTATGTGTGAGTTCACCCTCTATGATTTTACAACTGTGTAGATCTGAAGCAGGTGATGAAGAGGGAGCACAACTTTCAAAGCAGATAGATGTGGTGGGAAAAGCAGTGAGGGGATTTGGTCTCTGACATGGATGGGACACTGTCATTGAAATCTGCACTTTGGCTAGAAATCAAAGGAAGATGCATATTCTGCCATTATTAGCATTAATCTCGATGACACTGGGGCCACTTACCCACGTTATGCAGGCTGGGGAATCTCCATTCTGGGAAACTTACACTGAGCTCTGCATGTGGGCATGGGGCTAAAAGTGTCAGCAGCTGTGTCCAGTGGCTTTTTTCCCTACAAATGTCAGGGCTCAAAATCCAGCCCTGACATTTGAAGGAAAAAAAGCCGCTGGACACAGGAGATTCCCCGCTGGGAGATTCGCTGGCCTACATAACATGGGCAAGTGGTTTGGGATCGGCATAGACCTAAATCTGCAAAAAAATGTATGCCTCTGGAATCCCAGCTGTGAATTTTTATTCCTTTGGCTAAGTTTCTCTTGTACACTGAAGAGACAGGCTAGTGAAAAGGGGAGGGGGAAGGTTGCAGATAGCTGTGGATTTGGACTTACTTTTCATTAGCTGGCAATAAGATTTTTACTTTATGGCGAGCATGTGCATCGCTAGGTGCCATTTTTTAGAAATTATTGTTTATCTGAATTTTTATCTCACCTCATCCTAAGGTAATTAGACTCAAAGGGATGGAAGGACTCCTTGAACAAGTGCTTCTGGACCAGACCAGCCCAACTAAAAAGGGAGACAAAATGGAATTGCACAGGACACCACAAGGGAGGTTCCAAGAGGATGACAAGCAATCTCTCATCACCACCCACTGGGAACCTCCCTGGCAGGAATGAATGGAACCACTCAAAAACAGTCCCACGCAGCCCTGCCAAGACCTGCAGTCATGTCAACAACACCTCTTGATCAACTGCATGGCGTAAAATTTCAGCTCAAACTCCAGGAGCAAAAAAAAAAATAAAAAATCAGTCACCAGACTTTATCCTGATATTAAACCATTCTTGCACCACTACACCCCTGAACCAGTTGCCAGACTCAGTTTTCTGGGCGCCAATGGCTCCCAGGTGTCTGCAAAACTATCAAAAGTCACTGAAAGGTCTAACAAGATCAACAGGGCACGGTTCCCTTTGTCAATCTCTATGCACCACCCACCCATGACCATTCAAGGAGCATCGGAGAAAAATCTGGACTGCTCCATGCAGGGGAAGGCCAAAATGTGCATGGGTTGGGGCGCACATGCTTCCCTGTTCCATTTGAATACCTCCCCACTCACCCCATGTGGGTGGGCAGTCTGCACCCATTCCACTCAGTGCACACGGACCCTCTCCCCAGCTGTGCTCATTTAAAAACGGCCAGAGTACCTGTCTATGTCAGTGTGTAAATCCCCCAGAGAACTCTGGAAAGCAATGAGATCCATTAGTATCTGGGAGTGGACCAACCTAACTGGTCCACCACCCTGAGAGGGACATAGGAGGGCAGGGATCTGGGCCTTCAGAAGGTGATGGTCTGACCCTGACAACAGTGTTGTAACAACAGCCCCAATAATCAGAACCCCTGTTTTCAAGCCAATGCAAAACATGAAATCCAGTGTGTGTCCCATCTCATTTCTGGGGTCAGACTTTATTTGGGATAGATCCATGGTTGTCATGGAGTCCATGAAGTCCTGCTTTGGCCCCAAATGCTTAGTCTCATGTGTATGCTGAAGTCATCCAAGACTATAAATCTGGGTGACCTCAAGACCACCTCTGAGACTCAGCTCAACCAGCTTGATCAGGGAGTCTGCTCAGTACACCAGCAAAATTCCCAGTCTATCTCCAGCCTCCAAGACAAGGTAGACACACTCTATATGGATGAGTTAGGCACCGGATGCCTTTGAAAGACCACCAGGGTGTCTTTACAGATAACTGCCACTCTGCCACCCCAACACCAGTTCTAGACTGGTGCTGCACTCAGTACATGGCTGGCACCATCTAAGACAACATTGACCTCATATGCATTACAGAGACCTGGCTGGATGATGCATCTGGGCCTGTGGCCTCATCCTGAATAAGATCAAACATGGCTGATGTTTTATTTGCCACTGACCTCATGTAACCCACTGATCTGAAGCAGCATCAGCTTCAGATCAGCACCCCTGTCCCCACTCCCAGCCTCAACCCCCAAATATCCCAAGGGAGAAGGAAAGTGGGACATGGGAACAGTGAGTGCATCTCCCATATCCCCAATGGCTTTTCTCCCTCCCCCCCCACTCCATCATACCTCCCATGCCCAACACAACACCAATTGGTTCTGTAGCTTCCCCACCCTCACGCAGGACTGGCCCCAGGCATGTACCAGATGTGCAGCCACACATGGTCCCATGGCCAGCTGGGGCCTGCTCTTCTCTGGCTGGGCAGCAGGCTGAAGCCTGCAGCCAGCTTCTCCCCCAATAAGTTCTTCTGCCTACCCTCCCTGGCTCTGGTCCCCATCCCTCAACTGCCTCTGCCTGCTAGTAGTGCAGCAGCAGCAGAGGGACACCAGGACATGGATTGGACTGGGAGATAAAGCTGTTTGTTTACAAACAACTCCTCCCCATCTGTGCAATCAGAAGGTTGTTACCTTGTAAAGAAGGTTCTTTGAGATGGCTCCCAACATTCTCACAACTGGGTTGTGCATGCTCACCCTATTCAGACAGTAGACCACATGATGGTCTTGAGCTATTCTAGTATAAAAAGCAATCTCCCTCTCAGAATGACAGTTCCTTCCAACCCTTTCTAGGAAATAAGTAAAAAATTCCATGTGGGCTGGAAGGGTGGGTGTTGTGAGAATGTTTGGAGCCATCTCGAAGAACCTTGTTTACAGTTATTATTATTATTATTATTATTATTATACTACTACTACTACTACTACTACTACTACTAAATAATAATAATAATAATAATAATTAATAATTAATTAATAAATAATTAATAATATAATAATTAATAAGTTCTTATATAGTGCCAGCAATGTACCTGGCGCTTTACAGAGAATAAGGTAGACACGGTCCCTGCCCGAGAGCTGACAATCTAAAGACGGGGGAGGGGAGGTAGGGAAGGGGGAACAGAGGGAGGGACAAGGGATACAACATTCATGAGGATGCGAGAACTCAGGTAAATGTTCTTGGCTTGGTTCCAGTACATTGGGAGTTTGAAGATAACAGGTGGGGGATAATCCTGGGTGGGGATGATTAGCAGGAGTTAGGAAGGGCAGAGCAAAACAGGTGGGTTTTGAGGAGGAACTTGAAGGTTTGGATGGTGGGGGCAAGGCGGACAAGGGCAGGGAGGGAGTTCCAGGCATGCGGGGCAGCGAGGGAGAAGGGATGAAGGCAGTTGGGGGAGCAGGGGAGGCATGGGAGGGTGAGGGAGGGGATGGAGGAGGCGTGGAGTGCTCAAACAGGGGTTCGGAGGGAGATCAGGGCAGAGAGGTGAGGGGAGCGAGGTTGTGAAGGGCTTTGTAGGTGAAGATGAGGCACTTGTGCAGAATACATTCAGGAAGGGGGTGTGGCAAAATGCCCTTGCCCTGACAAAGACCCCCCCCTGACCCCTCTGACCCCCCTTCGCTGAAACTGTAAGCCTGGCTCAGTCAAAGCACATGTTCAGGACTTCCTCATTCCTGAAATTCCTAAGGGAGAGGGGGGGAACTCTACACATAAGACAGGTGACGTGGGATGATAGAATCATAGAAGGAGAGGGGCTGCTGGATTACAGCCAGCTGACCCTCCTGGACAAATCAGAACGAAGGTCAAGGATGCTTTAAAAGGACCAGGACAGGCATTTTGACTCTCTCTCTCTGGACTCACTGAAAGAGATCTCTAGCACACGCTGACCTCCCTGCCTGGAGGCACACATGGACTATATGACTTAACAGTAACTCTGGCCTTGCCAGAGAAGAACTTGGACCCCATAGGAAAACCATCCACTGTGGAGAACTGATCAGAACCAGTGAGTACTTGCTAGCTACAGTTTATAGGAAGACGCTTTCCAAACGGGCTACTATGTCCACAGGACTGACTCTGAATGCTCAAAGGGTTATCACCCCTAGTTCTATGCTTTTATTCCTTTTTGTTATATGTACCAGTAAAGCCAAGTTTTCTTTTTACCCTACTGGGTGTGTGTGTGTGTGTGTGTTTTACTGGCTGACCATTAAACGCCTCCTTTGGGCTGGGTGTCCAAGCCTCGCTACTAAGGCAAGGAAAGAGGGGGAAATCTACCATTTGGCTAGGGGCCAACAGCTTTGGAACCACGGGAAGCCTCCTGTGGGTAGCTCTGGGGATCTGCCTCCAACGCAGAGGAGGAAATCCCAGAAACAGAGTGCCAGGAAAGGGGAGTGCTTTTGGGAAGCTGTGAGGCTTATGCCTTTTGGGGGTTCACATTTCCTGAGCGGTGTGAATGCCCATGAGGAAACACGCAGGTGGTGGCAATGGAATATCAAGGGTTTTGGGTGGTTTGCCAGCTGTGGGAATTCCTGGTCAGAGATTTGGAGAAATACAGTAAGGTGGGTGTCTCCGCTGTATAGCACCCCCCTACTGGCATTTTGCCACAGGGGGAACCAGTGGAGAGAGGAGGAGAGACTGCACATGCTCAATGCGATGGGCTAGGTGGATGATCCTGGCAGCAGAGTTTTGAACAGAGATGAGGGAAGAAAGGTGAAAGCAGGGAAGGCCAGCGAGGAGGAGGTTACAATAGTCGAGGCATGAGATGACATGGGCATGAATGAGAGTTGGCAGAGGAGACAGATAGAAAAGGGCAGATCTTAGCAATGTTGTGGAGGGAGAAGTGGCAGGATTTGGCAACGGAGTCAATGTAGGGTTTGAAGGTAAGGTGCAAGTCGAGGATGAAGCCCAAGCTACAGGCTTGGGGGACAGGGAGGATGGAGACCCCTTCAATGGCAATTGACAGGAAAGAGGGAGAGGAAGGATTGGGAGGGAAGATCAGGAGTTCAGTTTTCGCCATGTTCAGTTTGAGTTGGCGTTGAGACATCCAGGTAGAAATATCGGAGAGACAGTTGGTGAGACGAGCTTGAACAGAGGGGGAGAAGGAAGGAGTGGAGAGATAGAGTTGAGTGTCGTCAGCGTATAGGTGGTATTGGAAACCATGGGAGGCAATGAGTTTGCCTAGGGATTGGGTGTAGATAGAGAAGAGGAGAGGGCCAAGGACAGATCCTTGGGGAACCCCGACCGAGAGGGGTAGGGAGGGAGAGGGGGAGGAGTTATGAAGAGATACATTGAAGGAGCTGTCAGAAAGATAGGAGGAGAACCAGTCAAGAACAGAGTCCCAGAATCCCAGGGATTGAAGTGATTCAAGCAGGAGTGAGTGGTGAATAGTGTTGAAGGCAGCAGAGAGATCAAGGAGGACAAGAATAGAGTAAAGGCGGTTGAATTTAGCCACAAGAAGATCGTTGGTGATCTTAGCAAGAGCTGTTTCAGTGGAGTGAAGGGGGCGGAAGCCAGATTGGAGGGAGTCAAGGGAGGAGTTGGCAGAGAGGAGGTGGAGACAACGGGAGTAGACAACGTGTTCAAGGAGTTTGGAAGCAAAAGGGAGGAGTGAGACAGGACGGTAATTAGAGGGTTCAGAGGGATCCAGAGTGGACTTTTTGTGGAATTGGGGGGAGTGGGGGAGTGGCGTGTTTAAAGGCAGAGGGCAAGGAACCGGTAGAGAGGGAGAGGTTGATGATGTGCAGGAGGGGAGGGGTGATGGTGGAAGCAATGGAGGTCAGGAGGTGAGAAGGAATGGGGTCCAGGGGACAAGTGGAGGGGTTGGAGGAGGAGAGCAGGAAGGAGATTTCCTCAAGGGAGGCGGGAGGGAAGGAGGACAGGAGAGAGGTGGGGGGAGGAGGGAGAGGGGGGGAGTGGTAGGGGGAGATGACTTGGAAGCAATTTCCAGATGGATCTTGTCAATTTTAGAGGTGAAAAAGAGCAAGATCCTGAGCAGAGAGAGAAGAGGGAGGAGGAGGACAGGCGGAGTTGATAAGGGTGTCAAAGATGGAAAAGAGGCGGCGAGGGTCCCGGGAGCAGGACTCAATGTGTGAGGCACAGTACTGCTGTCTAGCGAGGGAGATAGCAGAGTTGAGCAATGAGATAGCAGAGTTTACAAGGCAGCAACCTTCTGTTCTTCTTCAAGTGACTCCTCACAGTCTGTTTTTAGCTGGCTCTGCCTGGTGGGGGGGTCCATTGGTGCACCAGTATGTGGGCAGGGCATACACACGCATCCCCACTCACCCCCAACTCATCCGCACCCATGGAGTAACTGCCATTTCTGGGTGGGGATGCTTAGCAGGAGTAAGGAAGGGGGAAGGGGGAGAAGCATGTGGAGGCCATGCTTCTCAGTGGCTGCTTGGAAGGATGGAGAATGGGAATCCTTCCTGTCCAGAGGGAGTAAATGTTATGTAAATTTACACATTTGCAGGTGGGCCCTAATTATGCAAATTAAGCCCCGCACCAAGACTTCGCACATGGCCTCACAGACCCTGGGGCCAGCCCTGCCGCCACCCCCAAACAGGGCCCCCTCTCTTGTTCCTGATTATTACCAATCCCCACTCCCTGAAGATGATAATGGTACCCTCAGAGTTTCAGCAAGGACGTAGGGGGATTGATGGCTGGAGAGTACTCCCCGAGCCCAGTATTCCCAGAGGCTGATCAACAAAGGAGTCAGGCAAGAGATTTGGACTTGGTCACTATCATCCATATCTTCATCACCTCAAAGCTAGACTATTGCAATGTGCTCTGCGTGGGGTTGCCCTTGCCGTGGTGGCTCTTTGGAAGCTGTAGCTAGTATAGAAGGTAGTATCCCACCTTCTGTCAGGAGCGGGCCATTTGAGAGCATGTTACACTGGTGCTCCACAGTCTGCACTGGCTACCAATAGCATTGCAGGTAGAACTCAAGGTCCTAGTTTTGACCTCTATGCCTTAAATGCCCTGGGCCCCACATATCTGAAAGCTTGCCTCCTCCCTTGTGTCCCATTGTAGCTTTTGAGGTTAGCTGGGAGCGCCTTCTTGCACGTGGCCCCGTCCCATCTCCCCTAGATGTTCTTGCTAGGGGGCGCAGGGAGGTGTTCTCGGTGGCTACAGTTATGAAACTGCCTTCCCCTGGAGGTTAGTCTAAGTGTACGCCTGCTCATCTTCCAGAGGTGATGTACGCTTTTATTTACTTGGCCAGACATTTGGCAGGCAGGGACAGAGTTTGGAGAGGTGTGGGATGGGATTTTAATATGTTGTTATGCAAAATAACCTGCTACAGGCCCTTGGGATAGGGCGGGAGAATAAATTTAAATAAATAAAACCCAGTCGCAAACTGTTCCCAAGAGAATTTTAGGAGTGCCAGCTCCACCGCCCAAAAAAATCACAGTGAAAGATTATATACCATACAAGGTGGTGGTGGTTGTTGTTTTAAAAAAAGATGACTAAGGCCTGTTTCCTGTACAAATGCCAAGCACCTGCTAGTTTAGCTACACCTTTTGCCTAAGGTACCACAGGAGTGATTAAGTTTCTTGCCTATTTCTGTCAGTCTCAAGGCTGACTCAGCAGTCCTTGCATACACGCAATCCTCTGTTATTTCCAAGTGTCATTTACATGAGGCCAGGCTTGGAAAAAAACATATACCCTTTCCCATATAACAAGACAGTCCAAGGTCTACTCATTAGCAATGGACATAGGATCCAGTAAGAGAGACTAGGATGAGGTCATCAAATGCAGCAATCCCATTTGCATTTCCAGGCACTTCTGTACATTTGATAGCCAAATTCTGCTATGACTTTCAGCAGTGTTAATCCAAACTGACCCAACATATTCCACTAAAAATATCAGAGAAATGAGATCAGAATTTGGCTTTTGTTTTGGATTTTCTTCAGTGTTACAGGCAGCAGAATTAACCATTTCCCCGATAATGATCAATAAAATTAAAAGTTGCCAGAAAGGCAAAAAAAATCTAAGATTTCCATCCCAATCCTCAAAACATTCTGCCAGGACAAGCACTGAAAAGAATGGAGCTTGTGCTAGGGAAATGCTTTAAGGATCAGGCTGTCATAATTCAATGTGTAAGAGAAAAGTCCTTGCCAGATTTTAAAGTGTGGTCTACAATACACCAGCAGTGAAAACAGACATGCACCTTAACTCCACTTTAACACTGCTTTAATATTTTTTATGTATGTTGCAGGATTACATAGGGCACCAATACAGCCCTGCAACATTCATAAGAAATGTTAAAGCTTTGTTAAAATGGAGTTACATGCATGTCTGTTTTCACCTGAAGAAAGTCTTTTAAATTGCTTCTCTCACACACTCACTGAAGTTTTGGATGGAGGTCAGCATCGTGTCAATTTCAATACTATTCCCACCCCAAGGATCAAAGAAAGGGCTTGCCTTGAGAAATGATATTTATTTATTATTATTATTATTATTATTATTTTATTTATTTATTTATTTATTATTTCTACAGTGATTTCAGAATTCAAAGTGCTTTATAATCCTTGTCTACTTCACCCTCACAGGAGCTCTGAGAGGTAGCTCGTTATTATTCATGTTACAGATGGGAAACTGAGGCTGGGAGATAGTGACTTACCCAAGGCCACCTAGTGAGTTCATGACATAGGCCCTTTTTACATGAGACAGATCCATGCATGTACATGCAAGTCCACTGCATGTGCATGCGTGAGTGGCACACCACAGTTGGTGGGGGGGGGGTGCATGCTCCCGCAACCCATTCATGTCCACCCATCACCCACGCACGGAGCAACTGGTGAAAAGGTAGGTTGCTCCATGTGTGTAGATGGATGGATGTGGGCGGAGATGGGTGTTCGCCCGCCTGCACCCCCTCACCCATCGCCCTGCAGCGGCACTCCACCTGCTGCACACTGATCCCCCTATGAGTTTAAAAAGGGCCTTAAACAGGATGTGAACCCTGGCCACCCAGGGCCAAGTCCAGCAGCATCTTATCTATATTGGCCTAATTATCCAAGCTGAGGCAAAGGTGACTGTGAGCTTGACTCTCTTCCACTGACTGTGCTTCCTTCAGATTTTACTCCTTTTCAGCCAGTCCCTGCTTTTCAAGGTAAGAAAGTAGAGGCAGCTCCTCATTGTCTACGAAAGCTAACAAAGAAGACCTGGGCTAGAACTAGGCAAGAAGGGCTAGAGCTAAGTAAACATTGCTGAATAGATAGATTCACCTGCTTCGATTCCAATCCGAGTGAAGTGGATATCACCGGATATCTGATTCAGCTATTTTGACCAGTTATTTCAGTATTTTGGCTCAGCTACTTCATTTTGGCACTATTGCATGTGCCCAATAGCTGAAATAAAGTAACTGAAATGCCAAAATAGTAATATTGAAATAAAAAATATTGACATGAACAAGGTCTCCAAAATGAAATAACTAAGTGGCTATGCGAAAATCCGTTCGGGTTGCGGAACTCATTTGGATAGTGCTCCAAAAATGTGAACACAAAGTCCAATATTTACTTCGGCTCTAAACAGGACTCTCATTAAGTTGCTCCAAATCTTAGCTATCTGGCCACACTGCTTATGTTACTGAAGAAGCAGCATCATAAAAAATAATAGCTATTCACCTTACTGTGCAAAATCCTTCTCTAGTACCTGAATTAAAAAGAGTAGCCAGCTGTTGCTTTTGAAGCCCACAGGGTAGAACTTTCCAAAGGACGTCTGAAGGTCAAAGGTGCATGCCTAGTTTCTGGGAGGGGATGGTTTGTGTGTGTGATTGAGTTCTTTTTTGTCAGCTGCAGTCCTCAAGGCAATAACTCCAGAACAGTCTCGTTGAATCACTGGAACGATTACAGAGTAAGTAGTTTGAGGGCTTAATGTTTTCTCATTAAATATAATAATAATTAATTAATTAATAATTAATAATCAGAGGTGGAGCTTAAGGAGTCAGAGGGTGGGGCTTTGGGGAGTTAAGGGGCAGAGCTGTCCTCCACCTCCGTTTGGGCTGTTGTTACTTCCCTGCCTATACCAGGTGAGACTAACATTCTAGTTAATGTCCTACACACACTTCCTAATATTTAAAAGGGGACGGTAAAGAGCAAGGAAAGAACACATTAAAGGGAACCAGCAGTGGATCCTAAAAGCACCTGGAGAACAAATAAGTTCTCAGGTGCTTTTTAAAGATGAGGAGGGAGGAACTAGGGACGGAGCAGGTTCCATGCTGAGGGGCCCGCCTGCCACAGCAAAGGCCTGATTGCTTGCCGAGTTAAGGTGTGATGGCTGGATCTCTAGACAGCAGGTGGTTTCTGAGTGAAGATAATAACCACCAGTGCTAGTGCTCCTGGAGTAGGTCTTGAATATAGCCAGGGCCTATATCGTCCAAAGTCCTAAAAACCGGCAGTGCAATCATAAATTCAATCTGTCACTCTACAGGCAACTAAGGCAGAGAATGCAGGGTGAGTGTAATATGATCATGGCTGCCCAATAGGGCCGGCCCCCAAACATGGTCTCACCTCAATAGGAGGCACCCTCTATGGGATCCTAAAGGGGGTCATTTTTGGAGCCTTGCTGGGTGGGAGTGGGACCCCCACACCCTGCCCAGGTGAAAACAGGGGCCACTGCAGGGCAAGAGCAGGGCCCAGGGTGGTCGTCCCAGGTCGCCCTGTGTTAAGACCAGCCTTGCTGCCCAGCGCAGTAAGCAGCTGTGCTTCTTCATGCTGAACAAGCTGTAAGCAGTGGAGAAGCAGAGCTGGAAGTCCACAAAAGAGGGAATTACAATAATTGGGCCTTGTGGTCACCAGGTCAGTACACCAGGTACTATATCACCACCATAGGGTAGATTTTTTTTTGGTTGCACAGAGAGCTGGTAAGATTGGTGACTACAGGAATGAAGAAAATTATAAATTGTTTTAAAGTGTACTGATACTGTCATGTCAATGGGCATTTTTATACACCTTAAAGTGCTGGTATTTCAATCTTCTGAGTTTATAAGTCCACAAGTAAGGGCGAATTCACACGTGCAGCAATTATCTGGATTTTTTAAAACTGGTTCTCAATAGTTCGCTGTTAACAAGTCCTGTTGCATTCACATGCATGCCATACCGTTTTTAAGTACAGCGAAATAATGCATTCAGACCTTCTT
>QEPC01003278.1:2816052-2833701 GCA_003113815.1 Sphenodon punctatus
CCAGATGTACCTGGAGCTGGAGTGCCACCGCCCGCTCAATAACCTTCCCTAAAAAGGGAAGGTTAGAGACAGGTCGGTAACTGGCGAGCGCATCCATGTCCAAAGATGGTTTTTTTCAGCAGGGGGCGCACAACAGCCTCCTTGAGGCAGGGTGACAACCTCCCCTGCTGCAAGGACGCATTCACCACCCTCGCCAGCACCGTCCCCAGCGTCTCCCTGGAAGCTTTTACTAACCAGGATGGGCACGGATCAAGTTCACAACACGTGGCCCTCACAGACCCCAGGACATCGGCCGCATCAGCTGGCGTCACTTCCTGAAACTACCCCCACAAAGCAGGACTGGACGGGGCCTCCATCCCCTCACGCTCATCCCCTACTGCCCCTAATCCAGCGTCAAAGTCGGTCTGAATCCGAGCGATCTTGTCTGTGAAGTAGTTGACAAACTCCTCACAGCGGGCTTGGGACAAGTCCCCATCAAGGCGGAGGGAGGGCGGACTAACCAGCCCCCGCACCACCCGAAACAGCTCCGCTGGGCGTGACTTCGCAGACGCTATGAGGACAGCAAGGAACTCCTTCCTCGCCGTCCTCACAGCCTCAACATAGGACCGCAAATGGGCCCTATAGAGAAGACGGTCGGAGTCAGATCGAGTCCGACGCCAGCGTCGCTCTAGCCTCCTGCCTACACGCTTCATACACCGCAGCCTCTCAGTATACCAAGGGGTCCTCAGTGACCCCTTGCTTCGATTGTGCGTTGTATCCTTTGTGAGAATGTGTGGAACCTCTGTGCGTGGCTGAAGTGCGATTGAGATGCTGTGAGTGACTGTGGAGAGTGGGTGAAGCGTGGATCAGGTAAGTGTGGACACCTGTTGGGTGCACCCCCACCTCACTATTCTCTGGGCCTTCTTAGGGTGTGTGCCCTGTCCCCTCCTCCCCTTCCTGGCTGTGCACACCCCTGCTTCCCAGTACCGCCTCACGCCCTCGTTCCATTCCTGGTCCCTGTATATACGTGGCGTAAGGCAGCTCAAAGGTGTGCGCTCATTCCAGATACCCGATGATGATCCAGGCTGGGGATATTTTATCCTAAAGGCTCTATTCGATCCTGAGGGTTTGTTTCCTGGCACAACCTTGCTGTGTTACATAGGAGTGTGTGTTTCGACCCTTCTCCTGTTCCATCCCTTCCCCCATTCCCCACACCTGCATAGAGGAGAGGCTACAAGAGTGTATATGTATATATGATAGAGCAATAACAAAATTCTGGCTCAGATTCCATTTTTGATAGATCCAGATGTTCCGATCATTCTTGCAAAACACAGACTAGAATACAGTCTGGTTTGTGTTTTGCTGGAATGATCAGATTGATTTCCCCCTGTACTGTGCATATGCAAATGGCAGTGCCCTGTACTGCTCAATCATTTTTTCGCATGCACAACGCAGGGTGAAAAATGGTAACACCCTGGAGTCAGAATATCGGATGGAATTCCACCATGGCTTAAACCCGCAGTGGAATTTCAACCAATGTTCTGAAAATATGAAAGGGTCAGAGCAAGTTACAACATTAAAACCACATAAAAACAGAATTGCATAAAAACATACAAAAATGCCCTAAAACCGACCACTCCAACCCCTCTCCCCACCTGCCAAACACTTGACAAAAAACAAAAATGTTTACATTGCCTTTAGAAAATGCTCATCTTTGACAAATCTCCAAAGGAAGGGAAATCCACAACATGGAGATGAGGGTTTATGCGCTTGTGGAGAGGGTTAGGGGAACAGTGGTCAGAGAGGTGTCCTGTTTCAAAGTCTGAGAGCTGAGCATGTAAGATACCCCAGTGTTGCAGTCAAGTGGAGAGACATTCCTTGGGGCATGGTTCACGTCAAGATTAGGGCTGATGCGGCAGCAACTTTTACCGCGCCGCGATTCCGTTCCGCCATTTCGGAACTGCCTGCGCCACACCGCGACTTTTCTGCAGATATTCCGCTAATTCCGCCGGAATTCTGCAAATCGCGGAATTGCAGAAAAATCGTGGAAAAATTGCGGAAATCGCGGAAAACCGCTATTCCGCTATTTTTTGGCGCTGGCGGAATTGCGGAAATCGCGAAAATGTCATGTTTCCACGATTC
Organism: Sphenodon punctatus; assembly: GCA_003113815.1. Lineage (NCBI taxonomy): Eukaryota > Metazoa > Chordata > Lepidosauria > Sphenodontia > Sphenodontidae > Sphenodon > Sphenodon punctatus. The sequence continues at coordinate 2,818,174 of QEPC01003278.1, forward strand.
CACTAAGTTGCGGAATTAAATAAGCGGAACCGCGGAACCACGGAATGAAACCGCGGAATGAAAGCCTCTGCCATGCCGTTCCACTAATTGCGGAAACACTGTTTCCGCCGGAAATAGCTACCGCTGCGATATTCCGCTACAGCCCTAGTCAAGATAATATCACCACAAAGCTCTCTGGGAACATGAGCGAGCATATATCCCACAGCATGCAGACTAGAGCGTGAAATGTAAGCATCACCCCGGTATTTCAATTGGTCCCTGGTGGATTGGGGACCTGATGCTCTGACATAGGCAGGGTATTTTGTGACTTCAGGTTTTGAAGCAATGGGATTTTTTTACACAGGGGCTCATCACCAGGCAGCACCGTGCACTCGCTCTCTATAAGAGAACAGCTACACAGTCATATCACAGGGGTTGCTGCTAGCACGATAGCAATTTCGAACTGAATGCCCCCTCTTCTTCATAAAGAGCTGAGCTGCTGCAGTGTCTCAGCTTGCCAGTTTATGAGGCAGGACAAAGCTGGGAGTTTAATACCATTCCTTTCTCTCTGCAACAGACATTGAGCATTCAACTGCTGGAGGATATTTATTTATATAGGATATTCTAAAGGGACGTCCAATTTAAAGTTCTTTCTTACAATTACATCAATTTTCCAGAGTGCCAAAGAGAATATAAAATGAAACTACCAAAGAAATGACACAGATTTTGCCAAAAATATCTGCAGCTTTTTCTTTTGTTTTGTTCTTACGTGTGACCTAAAACCCCAATTAGAGGGTATGGTAATTTGATCACTACCAGCCAGGACTGTGTTACTGAAGGCATTTTCAGACGGACATTTATTCTGGAATTAGAGCCTTAATTCTGGAATGAGATGTCCGTCCAAACACTGCAAAACAGTGATTGTTGTCTAGTATTAGCAAAAACACCCAATGTTATAAACCCTAGCTTGCTAGGGTTTATACATATGGATGTTAAACTAACCCTTGATTAGGTCCGTCTAAACTACTATCATGGTTTAGTCAAGTATTTCTTGATTAGCACCACAGAGTCCTACATCAATACCTGACATCCTCTCTAGGCATTTCTGCCTCTATGGTATCTAGGGACACATGACTGTGGGGTGATCATATTACCTCCGTCATCTTTCAACAATGCATTGTGGAGCGCCAAATTTAAATAGCCACAGAATAAAGGGAGGAGTTACCGTTTTCTTCAACTCAAAAATCAGAAAAATGAAGAAAATCAGATTTCTTCAATCCCAGAAATCGGTGCGCTGAGCATGGATGAAAAGCACCATGGGACTGAAATTCATCCTGGAGACTCTAATTCCTGAATAACAGCAAGTTCTGTTCAGACTGACTATTCCGGAATTAAGTTATCAAGGAATAAAGTCCAGCCTGGCGCATTCTCCCCACCCCCATGGTCCGTGGCAGGAGGAGGGCAAAGCAGCTGCCATGGTAGTCACACTGGGAGCCACCCATTTGAATCCCTCCCCGGGTGTTTTTAGACAAGCACCTCCCCACCCATTGCCCACTAGAGGTGTGCACCAGGGACCCATGTCATTATTCGTTTTCAGTTTTTGTTATTTAAATCTTTTGTGTAAATATAAAAAAACTGTTTTAGTTTTTGCTTTCGTTTTTGCTTTCCATTGGTTTAAATGGAAAACACATTTTCGGCTGTAACTTTTTTTTCCATTATATTTTTATGAAATGTGGAAGGATTGTAACTCAATAGAAGGTATTATGTGTACCAAATTTCAGAAAGATTGGATAAAGGAATCCAATTTTATAAGCAGTTGAATTATGTTATTTTGCAAAACTCTGCATATCCATTCCTGACTGTAACTTCTTTGTCTCCCATCTAATGTGGATGAAACTTGGCAGGTTTATACCCCTCCCCAATTTTACTACCTATGTGAACTTTCAGAAGGATTGGATAAAGAGTACCGGTGATATAAACAATTAACTTATAAATGTATGTCTGACTGTAACATCTTTGTAGCCCAACCAGTGTACATGATATTTGGAAGAGCTGTATATCACACCTTCAGGATCATCTCTGCCAAATATCAGAAAGATGTGATAAAGGGTCACAATTTTATAAGTCTGCACAGCATATGCAGAGAATGAGCATATGCCTGGGATTCTCTTACGTGTCACTGTGATATAAGATCAGTTTGTGATGTCAATTGACCAGTAGAAAGGTCAACCAAATATCCTCATTCTGTGCTGAGACCATCCTAACAGCTATCTCTCTCCCCCACTTGTTACTAGGAAGTCAGAAGCATCTGTTTAGGAAAGAGCCAATAGAGATTCTCTTATGTTCTCTGTCACAGTGCTGCAGGATGTGACTGTGATGATAACTGGCCAGCCTGGATGTGTAAACTATGTCTCCTGATTACTGGGATGTTATCCCCAAAGTCCCAGTTATGTCCCTTCTATACCTGCCTCAGGGCTGCTCCCTATGCCCGCCTCAAAGTCACCACCGATTGGTCCTGTAAAGCTGGAAGCATGCAGTAATTGTCCAGTGAATGTGTCTGTCAGTCTGTTGGGTTGCTCCTCATCCTCCCTCCTACAATCTCTCTCCCCCTGCCTTGCAAGGTGCCTGCCTCTGACTGTCACTGTGTGCTGCTAGTTATCTGAATAATGGTCTTCAAGGGGACAACTTCAATTGCTTATAAACTTGGACCCTTTTATTAAATTGTCCTGTAGTTTCACAGAGATGACAGGGAAGGTGTGGGATACATTCCTGCCAAATGTCTTGTAAACAGGATGGAATATAAAAATGTTGCAGCTGGAAATGTATTTTCAAGTTAATGGCTTATAACAGGGATGGGGAATCTTCTCCCTCCTGGGGGTCACTTTAAAAGCTTGCACAAGCTCCGAGGGCTGCACAGACGTTGGGCAGGGGTGCTTAAGGGATGAATTCAAGGAAAGGAGGGCCCAAATCATGCATCTGTGCCATGGAACTGTCCCCTATCCTTGTTTGCATGACCTCATCTCAGCTTCCTTCCCTTGAGCTTATTTTTTCAGTGATTGGAGGTAAGAACAAGATCCAGGGGTCAAATCCAGGAAGTGGAAAGGGGCCACATAAAAACTTGCCATGGGCCGCATTTGGCCCCTGGGTCTGAGGTTCCCCACCTCTTGCTTATAACATCTGGACCCTTTATCCAATCCTCCTGAAATTTGGCAGGATTGGTAATCTTGGAGAGGAACATAATCTTCCCAGATTTCATGCAAATTGCATGGAAGATAAAGAAGTTGTAGCCAGGAATCTGTATGCAGTTTTTCTTAAAATCACAACATTCAGTTACTTATAAAATCGGTTCCCTTTACCCAGTCTTTCCAAAATGTGGTATTTTTCATGCCCTCCATTGGCAATACAATCTCCTCAAGTTTCATAATAATTGAATAAGAAAAAAAAAGTTATAGCCAGAAATACATTTTTCAGTGTTTTCCCATTATTTCAAAAACAAAATTCATTTTTATTTTCGTTTTCATTATTACCCAAAGGACCCCACCCTGGGTGTTATTACTTGGAGAGGGGGAAGGAAGAGCAGTGTCAGTAAGCTCCTCCAGTCAAGACAGCCCCTATCCCCACAGCAACAGACACAGCTTGCAGTGCTCGGACGGCCACTCTGTCGATGAGCTTGTCCAGAATTGGAATATCTTTCTGGGGGGAGGGGGGTGTCATGGGTTGGAGGGACCCCCCCCCCACTTTACCGGGTTTGAGTGACTCAGTTTCCCTTGCGCACAGCTCTCTTGGATCAGTTTCTCTCTCTGGCTAATTCAAGTATGCCACAATGAAACTCTTTTGTCACCCAAGGGCCTGATCCTTCCCATTTACAGACTCTTTACTCTCTGGGTTCGCAAGAGCTTGAGGGCTCTTGTAGCTCAGTTGTGTTCCAATGTTAGACACCAACACTTCTTCATAAAGATAAGAAGTAAGTTTATTGATTACATAAGCAAGATAGTTGATACAGAGTGGTTACTAGAAATCAAAGATAAGCATAACGCATTCCTGATCTATACTGTTTGAGTTCCTACATAGGCATCTTACCCTATAAAGGTCCATAAGCTTCTTGTTCCTCAGTCATAAAGGTAGAATGACTGGGTGCTGGCTTCTTAGTTGGCAAAGAGCAAAATCATGTCTCTCACCTCATGTTTCTCCAGCCTAGCTGCTGGCAGGCTTTTTCACATGTAGATCAGATCTCAAGATGGCTTTAGGATAGAAGAGCTTCTAGGTGACACACTGGCCACTTTAAATAGTTTTCCCCTTCTTTGTGTCTGTTCCCGCCTTTGGGGAATCATGGGGTCGGTCACTTAGGCAACCCAGGCAAACACAAAGGTCCATCTAAATCTCTACAGGGTTCCGTCTGGGAAGTGTCCTCAATATCCATTTTGTAATCTCTTTGTATTTCCTGTAGCCTGGTGACGTGTCAGAGCCCTAATTTGAGTTCTACAGTTCTCAATTGTAACCTTACATACATGGGGAACCTTTGGCATTACATATTTACCAGACTTGTAGTCTACATGTAGTCCCGTGTTACATGTGTGTGACCCTATGTTCCTCCGTGACAGGGGGAATTGACAGAGTGGCTCCGAGATGTCTTCTCCCTCCGTCTCGTCACCACAGGGTCCTTTGGTTTACTGAGGGGCTGCGGTGTTTGAAACAGGGAGGCAGGAGACTAGAGCGACACTAGCGTCAGACTCACTCTGAATCTGACCGACTTCTCCATAGGACCCATTTGCAGTCCTATGTGGAGGCTGTGAGGACAGCAAAGAAGGAGTTCTTTGCTGCCCTCATAGCATCTGCAAAGTCACGTCCAACAGAGCTGTTCTGGGTGGTGCGGGGGCTGGTCAGTCCGGCCTCCCTCCGCCTGGACAGGGACTTGTCCCAGGCCCACTCTGAGGAGTTTGCCATCTACTTTGCAGACAAGATTGCTCAGATCCAGAGTAACTTTGACACCGGATTGGAAGCAGTGGGTGAGGAGCATGAGGTTATGGAGACGCCATCTTGTCGATCTTTCTGGGAGGAGTTTGAAGAAGTGATGCCAGCTGATGCAGTGAATGTCCTGGGGTCTGTTAGAGCCACCAGTTGTGAATTAGATCCGTGCCCGTCCTGGTTGGTGAAAGCCTCCACTGAGACTTTGGGAACAGTGCTGGTGAGGGTAGTGAATGCGTCCCTTCGGCAGGGGAGGCTGCCACCCAGTCTCAAGGAGGCTGTGGTGCGCCCCGTGCTGAAGAAGCCATCTTTGGATGTGGATGCACTCACCAGCTACCGACCCGTCTCTAATCTTCCCTTTTTAGGGAAGGTTATTGAATGGGCAGTGGCACTGCAGCTCCAGGTGCATTTGGACGGCATCAGTTTCCTTGACACTTTTCAGTCTGGGTCCCACCCCGGCTATGGTATTGAGATGGCGTTGGTGCCTTTGTGGACAATCTCCGCCAGGAGATGGACGCAGGATGTTCAACATTTCTGATCCTGCTAGATCTCCCGGCCGCGTTTGACACCGTGTACCATAGGCTGCTGCTGAGATGACTGCGAGACCTGGGGGGTCTGGACAGGACTGTCCTTGGGTGGTTCCGCTCATTCCTCTTGGGGAGAAGCCAGCGGGTGGTGCTGGGGGCTGAAACATCAAGCCCCCGGGTCTTATCCTGTGGCGTTCTGCAGGGTTCGATCTTGTCTTCGCTATTATTTAATGTGTATATGCAGCCCCTGGGGAGATTGTGAGAGGATTCGGGGTGCGACGTCACCAATATGATGATGATACTCAGCTGTACCATCATTTTCAACTGACCCAGCTCCTACTGTCTCATTACTTTCCCAATGTTTGGAGGCCATGGCGTATTGGATGTGGAAGAGTAGACTGAAACTAAATCCCGATGTGATGGTGGTGGGGAGGGCGGGGGAGGTTCTGGCTCCCCTTGTGGGGGTGGGGTCCATCCTCCTGTAGCCCAGCAGGTTCGGAGTCTGGTGGTGGTGTTGGACTCGGGTCTCCGTCTGGATCGGCAGGTAGAGATGGTGGCTACGGACGCCTTCTGCCAGCTGTATCTGGTACGGAGGCTGTGTCCGTACATTTCCAGGCCCGACCTGGTCACTCTCATCCATGCCTTCATCACCTCGAGGCTAGACTACTGCAATGCGCTTTATGTGGGATTTCCCTTGTTTCTGGTTCAGAGGCTGCAGCTGGTGCAGAATGCGGCAGCCCGTCTCCTTACGGGGGCTGGGCGATGGGAGCACATAACACCTGTGCTCTGTGCTCTGCACTGGCTGCCTATAGTGTACTGAGCCAGATTCAAGGTGTTAGTGTTGATCTATAAAGCCCTGCACGGTCTGGGTCCCTCATACCTCGGGGACCACCTCATCCTCCGCTCCTCGGAGTGATCCCTTTGGTTCACTCGGGGCGCCTTTTTGGAGGTTCCCTGTGTGAGACGGGGGGCCACAATGGAGAGGACATTCTCAGTGGCCGGGCCGCGGCTCTGGAACTCCCTCTCAGAGGAAGCCCGTCTGGCCCCAGATCTGCTGGCGTTTCATCAAGCCTGCAAGACCTGGCTGTTCGCCCAGGCCTTTGGAGGGAAGGATGGGAGGGTGAGGTAGTTTTTGGAGGGGGGATGGGATGATATTTTTAAATGTATTGATGAGCTTGTACTTTTAATATTGTTTTTATGGAATTTTATTGTGCTGTTGGTTGTTGTAAGCCGCCCCGAGATGCCGTGGGCATGAGGGGGTGGCTAAAAAATGCTTATAATAATAAATAAATAAATAACATTTTGTTATTTCAATAACAAAAATTAAAATTTTCATTTTCTTTATCATAATAACAAAAACAAATTGCACACGTTTATTATCCACCCATCACCAACCCATCATGCATGTTACAGGGCTGCATTGGTCATCATCATGCATGATGAGTGGGTGATGGGGGAAATAACCCTGACACTCCCATCCATAATAGGTCGCTACTATACTGAGGGGGTAGGGCATGCCCATATTAAATGTGTGCGTAGGAAAATGCGTGATTGTCTTGCTTGTGTTCTCATTTATAGCAAACCATCTCCCTTATAAGATGCTTCTGATAAAGAGCTTGGGAAGCACAACTCTGCACTTACAGTGAGCAAGCCAGCACAGGTGAGAAGCGGGTGAGATTAAGATCTTTGGGAACCACTCCTTGCTCACAGAAACTTGGCTTGTAGTCATCTGGGGAAGCTCCAGTCTCTATTCACCCCCAGTGAAAGGAGGCTCACTGTAAATGTCGACAGACAGGTGGGCACAAGGGATACAGGGTAATCATTTGTATTTCATACTCTGGGCTCTAGCTTGAAGGCAAAATTCTGCCCCCTTTCAAGCAGAAGCAGGGCTGCCACCAGCTCTCGGGCTATCCGGAATCTTCTTAAAGTCCAGGTTCCCAGACTAGCAGGGTTTTTACTTTCATTTCAAAAACATATTTGTGGCCCCACGTGATTTTTGGAGGAAAGATTAAAAATATTATTATTATTATTATTAACAAACATTTATATAGTGCTAACAGTGTACCTGGCACTTGACAAAGTAATACAATAGACACGGTCCCTGCCCCTAGGGCTTACAATCGGAGAGCCAGGAGCTGTGGGAGAGACATAGGAAGGGGAACAGAGGGAGAGACAAGGGGTCTAACATTCATGAAGATGCGAGGTCTCAAGTGCACGTACTTGGCTTGGTTATGATGAGAATGACAGCAGGCAGGTCCATGTGGCAAGGATAAGGGTAAACAGACCGTAGGTATAGGAAATAGTGGCTCAGCAGGATAAAGAGTCAGACAGAGCAGAGCGAAAGAGGTGAGTTTTAAGGAGAGATTTGAAGGTATAAAGGGGGGTGCAAGGCAGATGTGGACAGGGAGGGAGTTCCAGGCATGGGGGGCAGCAAGTGAGAAGGGACGAAGGCGCTTAGGGGAGCAGGGAAGGCATGGAAGGGTGAGAGAAGGGACAGAGGAGGAGCGAAGTGCATGGGCTGGAGTATGGAGGGCGATAAGTGCAGAGAGGTAGGGGGGAGCAAGGTTGTGAAGAGCTTTATAGGTGAAGACTAGGAGCTTGTGCAGGATTCGTTCAGGAAGGGGAAGCCAGTGAAGCGAAGAGAGGAGGGGCTGCACATGGTCGAAGCGGATGACCCTGGCAGCAGAGTTTTGGACAGAGATGAGGGGAGAAAGGTGAGACCGGGGAAGGCCAGAAAGAAGGAGGTTACAGTAATAGAGGCGAGAGATGACCAGAGCATGAACAAGAGTTTAGGCAGAAGAGACAGAGAGAAAAGGGCGAATCTTAGCAATGTTATGGAGGGAGAAGCGACAAGATTTAGCAACAGAGTCAATGTAGGGTTTAAAAGAAAGGGGTGCGTCAAAGATGAAACCTAGGCTACGGGCTTGGGGGACAGGCAGGATGGTGACTCCATCAATAATCATTGACAGTGAGGAAGGAAGATAAGGAGTTCAGTTTTAGCCATGTTGAGTTTGAAATATGACTGCAGTGTTCTGTCCTGAAGACTCAGGAGAGAAAAGGCAAATATTTCCCCATCTCACATTATTGTTGTTATTCAATCCCATGATATTTTGGAGTGCTGCAGTGGGGTGGCTGTGAGCATGGTGGGGGGTGGACAACCCAGGCCTGGAGGAAAGGTGGGGCTCACTTGTATCCTGCTGAGATTGCACAGAGCAGAGAAGAGGAGCACTGTTTGTCATTTGCTTCCTCCCCATCCTCTCCCACGGCTTGCCCTTTTCTTCCCCACAGCAGCCAGCATACCATTAAAAGTGCCAGTTGTACCGTTACATAGAGCACTGGGACTGGAAAGAAGGGGAATAAGAATATAATAATGTGTGAACATAAGTAGTGCCGTACTAGGTCAGACCAATGGTCCATCAAGCCGCCCCAAGCTGTTCTCAGGAGGGGCGGGATATAAATTGAAATAAATAAATAAATAAATCCTGTCTCCAACAGTGGCCACTCTCTCTTGGGACAAGTACCCGACAGGTCACCATGGACAATCCATTCCCTGCTGTTCTAGTCCCCAACAGTAAAAGGCTAGGTCCCCAAAATCTACTTGGCTAACAGCCATTAATGGACCTATCCTCCAAGAAAGTATCCAATCCCTTTTTAAAACTAGCTACACTACCAGCCTCGACCACTTCCTCTGGCAGTAAATTTCACAAGTTAATTGTGCACGGAGTGAAAAAAAATGCTTTCTCTTATTTGTTTTAAATCTACTGCCAGCTAACTATGGGCGTTTATAGACGATCCTGCTTACAAGCGGGATCGCCCAAATGCCGGCTTTTCCCGCCGCGGCGTCTCTGCGTGCCGTGTCTGATGTTCAGACACGGCGCAGAGGGCGAGTGCGCATGCGCGCCCTTCTGCACATGCGCACTCGCCCGCGGAACCAGGAAGTGCGGCGTAAAGCCGGCACTTCGGGAATCCGCGTCGGAGGGGGCAGGATCGCCTGCCCCCTCCGACGCGGATTAAAAAGCAGGCCAAGCATGTAGACGAGCGGCAAGAAAGGCAGCTGATCAAAGGATCAGCCGCCTTTTTTGTCTCGTCTATAAACGTCCTAAGTGTTGACTCTAGTAGTTACTATGTGTCGACTCTGGTAGTTACTATTATAGGTTAGCTGGATGGTTTGACAAGTTAGATTGTATTAGTCCTGGTGTCTGACCGGAATAGTCTAACCCACATAGTCAGAAGAATTAGCACAAGGAACTGGGCTGGAGCCTCTAATGCCACTTCTAAGGGCATAGCTATAATAGGGGCAGCTGGCGGAGTTGCACTGGAGGCCCATGAGGGCACGCTCCCTAGAGTAGCTATGTCCCCTGAAGCTGGGAGAAGGGGGCATGGAACCCAATACCAACTTCTGCACCTGGCTCCATTCTAACCTAGCTATGCTCCTGGCCATTTCTACTTATTTTACATCTGTGTAACTCTGCAGCTGAGTCACTGGGTAAAAATAAACGTGCAGTCAGTTCACCAGCTACATGCTCCAGGAGGGGGCGGGGGTGGCTGGCCCTGGCAGGGTCGGGTTATGACACAGAATAAAAGTTGGGCCAGTGAGCCCTCCCCTGCCCCACCCCAGGTGGGAGAAGAGAACAAACATGCGGGCAGGAGGCCCTGCCATGGGCGTGCCCCCCAGCACCTCGCCCTCAGCCATGATGAGGCCAATCATGGGCAGTCATGATTGCTGGCCATGGGAGCCCCCGATTCCAGGTGGGAGGTGGGGTCACAAACAGATGCTCTGGCAGCTACCACAGGGGAACTTGAGGCAGCCTCCCCAGGCCTCACTCTTTCTGAGGGCCTTGCAGTGGCCTCTGTTTTCACCAGGACAGGTTGTGGGGGCACCACTCCCTCTCAGTGGGGCCCCAAACATGACCACCTTCAGGGCACCACAGAGGTTGCCTCCAAGGGGGAGGGCCCCCTAGGGCCCCCACATTTTATCTTCACCCTGGGCCCTGCAAATCCTAAGGCTGGCCCTGTGCTCTGGCCTGCTATGGACTTTGTTGGCCGATGTGGATGGCCCTTGATCTCGGCTGTGGGCCCAGGATCTTCCAGGGAAACACATCTGGGCCAGTTGCCTACCCAAGGTGGGGCAGCAGCAGGCCCACATCTGGTGGCCCGGAAATAGACATGATGGTAAGTCTCTGGTTCAGGCAGGCCATCATGTCTATCACCCACTTTTGACATGTGAAGCGAGTGGGCCAACCTTACCTCTGTGAGGGCAAGTCTGAAGTTGTGCTTTTTTCTCTGAGAGAGTCATTAGAAACTTTCAGCTGGTGTGAGATTTTGGATGTAGGTTTTCAGTCACCAGAAACAAGTCATTTGTTTATCATGTGAAAGAGGCAGTCAAATAGGGAACCAATACAAGGATGCTCAAATTTGAATACAAATGTGGAAATGGCTAGAGGGGATATATTCTAACTAATCAACAACTGCTTCTGTAAGAGCTAAGTGAGTGTCACACTCCCCACCCCTACTTCCCTTTAGGTGTATTCTGACATCCCCTCCCCCGGGGCCCATGAGCCTGCACTGGGGCCCATGAGCCTGGGGTCCCACATTCCCTGGTACAGCTGTGTCCTCTGCTCCTGGGAGGAAGTGTAGGGGCCCCCATTCCATTTTCTACCTCAGAGCCTATTGCAGCCTACCTTTGCTCCTCCTCTTTCCTCCTAATCTTCTTCCTGACATTATTGTTCACTTGGGGGCTGAGAGGAAGGCGAGTTCTGGTGAGTAATCCTTTCTCTCACATGCAAGCAAAAATTGGCTAACGTTGGTTTCCATAGCATCGTCCCACCAAAAACCCCCAAGTTGTCTGGATTACCAACAAAGAGCACTTGGGTAGCAAACACATTCTGGGTCATAAAGAAACATAAAAGCCCACTGCATGTTTGCTGTCCAAATGAGTGGGTAGCCGTTACATCTGATAACACCCATAAATAAAATAAAATAAAATAAATAAATAAATAAATTTGTCTGGTGCTCATGTGCCTGTGCTTACCCAGACACAGGGCACAACAGGTCCTTCCCTTTCTCTTGCCTGCCTGATGTTGTAAGTCAGTAAATTTGCTGTCATTTGCAAGGCAGACAGTGAGGCCAAGCATGCTGCAGTGGGATTGAAGCAGTTTGCCTCCAAGCCTTGCCCCACAATGTAAAGCTCTGGGAACAGGAGTCTTTCTGCTCTCTCTCATCTTCTTCACCATCCTGTCAGCAGCATGCAAAACAAACCCCAACTTGCATCAGTAATGGAATGAGAAAGTGCCTCTCTTCTGGCTGATGAATGCAATTCTCCAGGCTGATGAAGGGCCCTGTAACATCCACGCATTGAGCTGCAGCATTCTGCCAAGTTATGCAAAGCATTTATCTCCATTTTTATTTTGCTAATCAGCTTTCAATCTGATTAGCAGCCCATGGAGACTCACCTGGGAAATCTTAAACTGACTTGCGCTGCTACAGATAAACATTTCAGTTTTCCTCTGGCACTGCTGCAGCAGCATCCCAAAAAGGTGGGAGGAAGGAGGGAAATCACAAGGGGGGAGTGGAATAGCCAGGAAAGACGCTGCTCATTTTGCCTTGCAGATTTGCATCTGCAGTAAATCCCACTTGATTTCCTCGCTGGATTAACTTCGCTTCTGGGAGCAGAAGCAGGAAGGATCATTTATAAGAAATATCTTAATTGCTGGAATTCTTTTTGTTCTCTCTTTAATTGCAAACTGCAGCCCAAGGGTGTGATGCATGAAAAGTAGGTGTGTTAAGGCGATTCATCACTGATTTATTTTCTAAAAGTGATGGATTCCTGATTGCTTTTAGATTCCACTCATTGTTTTTATTATTATTTATCACTCTAAACCGCATCCTAAAGTATGCTGCTGGGCTCTTTGCATAAAGAAGAGCTGACAGCCTGGAATTTCAACATGAGACAGGAGACTGGTTGACACTAACACTGCTTTTAAACGATGTGCTGAAAAGCACCTCCTGAGCCCTGCGTTGAGAGAAAAGTTGCGCGGAGAGTGTTTACACGCTCCCTGCGCTGCCGGAAGTGATGTGCTCCCTGTTGCCGGCGGCGGCTGGAGATACGGTGCTTTGAACAGGCGCGTTCTGAAAGCCTCACAGAGAAAGAGAAAGGATTTGTGCAGCAATGTTCTGGACAGATGTGTCATGCAGCTGAGTTCACACAGGGCATGGACACCTGAAATGGCCCATCTCATGGTGACTCCAGGGATGCCATTTTTAATTTGGGTCTTAACTGATTGGGAGAGAGCCTTTCACTGTGGAAAAGAGTCCTTGATCTGTTGAGATCTTGAGTGCAGCCACATGAGGTGAGGCAGGTCCAGCCCTCCATGCACCCTGTGACAGGCAAACACAGCAGCCACACTTTGGGTTGACTTGACAGGGAGAGTTGGTCACACGGTCCACTTTCCTGCAGCCATCACCAGCTCCTCCATGCCCCAAGGCAGGCTGGGGAGCCGGCCATATGGGTCTGGATGGATACCCAGACTCCTGCTGTGTTGTAGGATTGGGCTTGCTGCTACTAGGTGGGGGTGGGGAGGTCAGAGGAGTGCACACTCCTCCCCCTGTGCCTAACAGTTGATCATGGTGGAGGGGAGTCTGGGAGGAGCGCAGGTGCACTCCCCTGCCTAACAGCTGATTGTGGTGAGGGGGCCCTGGGCGGAGCACACAGACTCAATAACCGCTCGAGAATCTTGCAAGAACGCACAAGATCTTACCAGGGTTTGCAAGAATCTCGCAGATTGTTATGAGAACACACAGTGTTCTCATTCTAGCACTGATCTTAGGGTGCTTTCCAACAAGATGGAATGCACAGCCTTTGGCTCCGTGGGAAAGTCCAGTAGTCAAATGACATGCAACTTCCATTTCATGGGAAGGGCAGAAGTGTGGATCTTTACTGGCAAACATACACATCTGGCAGAGTAGTGAAATCCTACTCTGCTGGATGTGCATACTTACCAGCGAAGATTCACACTTCCCATGAGACAGAACCTGTGCATCATTTGCCTCTCAGAGAAAGTCGCAGTGCCGAAGGCTGCAGTGCAAATTCCGTCGCATCTCATCCTGTGGAAATCACCCTTAGTTGCTGTCTAAGCCCAGGAGAATTATATGCAAGTTTCAAAATGGAGTCTCACAGGCATAAAGTTTGGTGTCAGAGTTATCACACACACAACACACACAATTTAATTTATATCCCGCACTTTCTCGGCATTACAGCTGACTCAAGGCGGCTCACAATGTAAATACACAAAAACCCTCACAGGGGCAACAATAATCAATATTACAATATCAAAATAACAAAATTACAATTTCCCACGTAGGGGAACTTAGTATAGCTACATCACACACTACAAAACGCCCGTGCCAACCCAACTGTTTTTATCCCACTGTATAAAATTAATTATCGCTTCCAAAAAACCTCCCCTCCCCCACAATTCCCACCACTGACTGGCCCTGCTGCCACCAGGTGGTCCTCCCCCTCCAGCCCCACCCCCTGCTGCCACCAGGGGTTAAGTCGAAGAGAGACCTCCCCCCTTCCACTCCCCCCAACAACCCCAACTACAGACCCTTACCCCAACAGTCTTACACAGTAATATACACCCCTTTTACACCCAAATTCCTCCCACCTCTCTCCCATTTCCCTTCAATAATTTTTTATACAGTATCTCCCCCTAGTCCCCTATAGACCTCAAAGGGCCCCTAAGGGCCGCACCCTTTGGCCGCGGCCCTTCGGCCAGAAGCCTGTGGCCCGCGCCTGCGGATCAGCTGTGCCGGGCTCGTTCTTATAGCCCTTCCGGGTCGAGCGTTGGGGGTGGGGGGGGATGATGTTGTCATGACATCATTATCCTGAACAGGATGGGTGTTGTGTATTTATTTATTTATTTATTTATTTAAGACATTTGTGCCCTGCCCCTCCTGTACACAGCTCGGGGCGGCTTCCAACAATAAAACATCAAACAATATAAAAACAATTTAAAACAATCAAAGTTAAATACTTTTTTAAACAGGGCCAGAGAAACAGCTTTGACATTAAGACCATAAAACAAGATAGGGGGAAGAAAACAAAGCCCTAACCCACCCTCCACCCTCCCCAAAGGCCTGGGTGAACAGCATCTTCTGCAACAAAATACTGTTAAGGAATCACATGGACACCCTGTTTACTAAGAGAGAAAACTTTATTTTATCTACTATTGCTTCAATGGGTGTTTTCAGATGGACAGCAGCCCGACACTGCTGTGCCACACCCCTGAGTCCATCTAAAGGTGGGCTTCTAGATGTGCAGGTGGAACAGAGAATTGGTGTTCTTGCTGCCATTCTCTAAAAGATTCTTGAGGACCTCAAATGGCCACCCAAACAACCAGCCCCTCCAGGGGCTGTCTGGAACATTCCAGAGTGCCACCAGCAGAGTGGACCAGCCAAACCCAGGGCACCAGCCTTTTTAGGGAAGGTTATTGAGCGGGCAGTGGCACTCCAGCTCCAGCTGCATCTGGATAGCATCGGTTTTTTAGACCCTTTTCAATCGGGGTTCCGTCCCGGCTATGGCACTGAGACAGCATTGGTGGCCTTGGTAGATGACCTCCGCCGGGAGATGAATGCAGGATGTTCAGCATTTCTCATCCTGCTAGATCTCTCGGCCGCCTCTGATACCGTGGACCATGGGCTGCTATTGAGATGGCTGCGTGACCTGGGGGGTCTGGACGGGACTGTTCTTGAATGGTTCCGTTCATTCCTCTCGGGGAGAAGCCAGCGGGTGGTGTTGGGGGATGAGACATCGTGCCCCCGCGCCTTATCATGCGGTGTTCCGCAGGGTTCTATTCTGTCTCCGTTATCATTTAATGTATATATGCAGCCCTTGGGGGACGTCGTGAGAGGGTTCGGGGTGCGGTGTCACCAGTATGCTGATGATACTCAGCTGTACCTCTCCTTTTCTACTGACCCAGACCCTGCTATCTCGTTGCTATCCCAATGTTTGGAGGCCGTGGCGGATTGGATGCGGCTGAGCAGACTGAAGCTCAAC
>QEPC01003278.1:2834360-2845286 GCA_003113815.1 Sphenodon punctatus
TTTTTTTAGCTCCCCCACCTGATTTATTATTTATTATGTATTATTGTTTTGAATCTGAACCCTGTTTTAATAATTTATATTAATATTGATGATTTTAAATTGTATTTTATTGTATTTTAGTGTTGGAAGCCACCCCAGGCTGTTCACAGGAGGGGCGGGGTATAAATTTATAAAATAAAATAAATAAATAAATAAAATGTAGAGCTTTGGTCCTCAGCAGATGGTTACTGCAGCTCCCCTCTTGGCTGAGGGTTGTCCCAGGCAACACCATAGTGTGATGAGCAGCAGTCTTGAGCATCAGACAATCCACCTGCAACTGTATGGTGTAGGTCAGGGGAGTGCCTTGCGGGTGGGCCATGGGCCCCATGGTGGAGCTGGACATGAACGGACATGGGCGTGCACCCCCAGAACAGCTTTGGGGGGGGAGGAGCATTCCCATGTCTGTCTGAAGACACCCAGTGAGTCCGGGTAATTTCAAATGGGGAGGAGCAGGATGAGTTATGGGGCAAAATGTATAAATAGAGGAGATGTATCTGGAAAGCCTAGAGGTAGGTGCATGGGGCAGACTGGGTATGCTGCGGGGTTGCATTTATATTGTTTTGGCTGCAATAAAAGGCAACATCCTCTGTCTAGATAATTGTGCTATGCCAACATTTGAAAAGTACAATGGTACACAAAGTATTTGAAATCAGCTATTTAGCATACCAATTTATGTATATATCTTTTTAATCTGTCGTGCCAGAAAAGGTGCTGCTGCTATCACGACGCTGCTGTAATGCATTACTCAGGCAACTTGGAACCAAAAATCTGACCTGAGTACATGTGCACAACTGCCCCATTGAGCTCATGGGTAGCTTATGGCAGAACTGGTAGAAGAAGGAGCTTCCCAAAGTAAAGCTGAATGAGACCAATCCCCATTTTCCTCTCATTTCAGTGTCTGTGAAGTCTTTACTTCTTTTTCCCGGAATTCCACATGCTCTCTGCATACACAGGACATTTTCTATAGTTAGATATTCTCTGCTCTTTCTGTCCACAGATCATGATAGAGCTCATATTTTCTGGTCCAAAGATTCAGCTGCTGTGGCAGCTGAAATTAAATGGACCACGATCTTTTATTCCTGAATCCTTGTTAGGTCTCTCTGATAAATCACCAGTTTTCCACGCTACCCTCTACAGTGTCACCAAGTTCTGTCTCTTTCAGGTTTTTTAGAGCTGTCATTTTTCTGGTTGTCCCTGGTTTCTTCCTGCATTGACATTATTCCAGCAGATTGCTCACATACGTTAACAAAGTAGAGTAAATGCCGAAGGAGGTATGAACTGTAAATGGACAGACCATTTCAAGTTAAATTTGGAGCTAGACCATTTCAAGCTAAATTTACACCTGGTATATTGGGTGCAGCGCTACAAAGCACAAGTACTTTGTGCCTTGCTTAGTTTTCTCTGTAAGCTTTCAGCTACTGTGAAGGCTGGGTCAGTAACTGGACTGAAGACTGCTAATGAAAATCCTGGTTCTCCACGAAGTGATGATAGTCAATCAGTAGGTGACACTTTTCCTTCAGAACCAGGACTGTCTTGGTACAGAACATCAACAGGGGATGTGGTGCTGTGCTGGTGGCGCCATCGTTGGAGTGAGATGTAAAGTCCTAGTCCATTTGGGCCTCTTTCTGTGTTTAAAGGTTTCATGGCCCTGGGTTCCCCAGCCTTATTCTAGTTTGAGTCAGTCACTACTTCCTGTCATCTTAGTGAGCCTTGAATTTCTTCACTTCCTAGCCCAGAACGCTGTGTAGCATTAAACAGTCATGCACATTACACCGATAATGGATATATTACTCCTATGTATTATGCTAACCAGATTTCCTGCTAAATCTGAGCGGCAAAGTTATACTCAACAATGGTCAGACTTCTCTTGGAGAAGTCTCTTGTGTTGTTCCATTTGGGTCTCAAGATTTCAAGATGGATGTTGACAAGCTCGAAAAAACTCAGAGAGCAACAAAGGCCATTTTCACATGGACGCCACCGTGGGCCTGTTGGGTGGAGGTGGATGGGCGGCGTCCGCGTGAAAACGGCCAAAGATGATCAAGGCCCTTTTCACACAGACACTCTAACATGGATAAAGTGGGTGTTACATTTTATTATGCAATACATGCTGTAGGTGTGCTCTATGGGTACCCTCCCTGAAACATGTATAATAAAATGTAATGCCCTTTTTATTCGTGTTAGAGTGTCTGTGGGAAGGACCCAAGAGTCTGGAATACAAGTCATGTGAGGAAAGGCTGATGGCACTGGGCAATCAACCTAACAGAGCAGTTCAGTAGTGGAACAAGTTGCCTTGAGAGGTTGTGGAATCTCCTTCCCCAGGAGGTTTTCAAGAAAAGACTGGATGGGCACCTGTCAGGGATGCTTTAGGTATTGGGTGTACTCCTTCAGGGATGAGGGTTGGACTAGATGTCCCATGAGATCACTTCCCGATCTACAGGCCTATGATTCTATGGAATATTACTGTTGAATTGCATCTTTAATGAACAAGAGAAACAGCAAGTAGTCAATAGCCTTGGGTTTTTGGGGGGCGGGGGGGAGGAGGAGTATTTGTATAAGGGTATGTTCATATTTTATGGGGCTATTTTATAGGTAGGGAGATTAGGAAGGATGGTGCGGCGGCTAGTTTGGGCAGACTCCTTTGGGTGAGAGACGGGGGAGTGAGAAGGGGAAAGGCTGTGCAGTTTTATTGTTTAGCCATGCCCCCCCCCCCCGTGATGGGTGGGTAACTAGGCTGATGAAGGGAATTCTTCCAAGTGAGAGTTGGAGAAATGGAGGTGGGAAGTTTGGGTTGGTGAGTGATTGTGTGATTGAGAATGTATTTTATATGTACTTTTGAATTTATTTTGTGTTTTAAGGGGGATTTGGGGTGTGAATGGTTTGGTGGGGGTGGGATATAGCCATGACCCCTCTGTGAGAGTGTGGGGTATCACAGGTACTCTCCTGGGTGAGAAACGCATAACTCCAATTGGTATTCCTATTGTCTCTGTTCCATATACAAAAAACTTTAGTTTCAAAAACTAGTTAAGGCAGCATTCCATTTCAATCAAACAACATCAACAGTTCAACACACCTACAAATTTTATGTTAAGGCAAATTAAATCTCCTAATCCATACTCTCCATATTAACACACACAGCTCCATCCAACAGACAACTGACAACCTTCCTCATTCTAAAAATGTATACCCATTAATTAATAATATTGAATCCACACCTACACTAACATAGATAGAACAATCATACACTCACTTCATCCATCAACAGTGACACTACTTCAAAACAACACAATCTTAAAACTCACATCTTAAACTTAAATTAAAATATAAATTGTAGTTAATTTTGTTTACTGTAAGACTAGAATTTTTTAATAACATCTACATTTTAATTTCAGTTAAGATGTGAATTTTAAGACTGTTATTTTGAAGTAGTGTTGATGGATGAAGTGAGTGTATGATTGTTCTATCTGTATGTTAGTGTAGGTGTGGATTCTTTCTATATGTTAGTGTAGGTGTGGATTCAATATTATTAATTAATGGGTTTACATTTTTAGAATGAGGGACATTTTGCTCAGAATTTTCGGCTTTTCTCACTCTCCCCATTTGCCAAAATGGGCAATTCAAAACATCAGAACTTCAAAACTAGACAATCGATTTTCAAAAACTAAAAACACAAAATCATTTCTGACCACACTTGAATTTGTTAGCACTTCTAGGTTTCTTAATACTGCTCCCAGAACTAAGTCTCCACGAGCAAAACAATCCAGAGAGAGTGTGTGGTTGCTGTGTTGGTCCCAAGTGACCAATATGGAGACAAGGTGATTTGAATAATACCTTTTATTGGGCCAACTGCTGTTGGTGAGAAAGAGCAAGCTTTCAGGCCACGCAGGGCCTTTCCTCAGGCATGTAGCACAGCCAGTCAGAAATATATAAACTGACCAAATTTAGGGCAGATTTATCAATCAATCAATGGTTTATTCGGCTATTTGTCATAAAATTGTACAATATTATAAGACAGGATAACAACGAAAATCTGATCTCAGCCAGTAACACATAACAACAATAGTGAACAATCTGGTCAAAGTGAGGGAAGAGAAAGAAAACTAATTGCAGTCAACCCCACTCTGATAAGTAGCTCTTTCCCATTGAGCCAGAAAAAAATATAATGCCACCGTCTTCATGTCATCGAGAGTATTTGGAGACAGTAAAGCTGACATTCTCTGTAATTTGGGTAAGAATGGAGCAATCCACACCGCATGTAAATTTTCATAAATAGAACATGTAAACAAAATGTGCTCAATGGATTCTACCTCACCATTGCGAGGGCAGGTATATAAGGAGGCAGAGATGGGTGGGGGTGGATAAAACAAGGCAAAAACAGAACGGTCAGATGTAGATTTCCCCTTGTGTGACTGCTGTGAACCCAGTTCCTTTCATATGCATACTCCCTTCGCCTGATAAGCTATTTCCTACCTTACCCCCACCCCAACCCATATGGTTGCTGTAGCCTAGCTATGTGCTTACCACTACTCACTGTTCCTTTTCTCCTTCACCAATACACACCTTTTATAGCTCCATTTTTAAAATGTCTGACATCTCTTCTTACCACACCCCCACCAGTTTTGTTTTTTCCTTGTTTTCCACTCTCGAAAGCTTGCTCATTCTCACCTACAGCAGTTGTTCCAATAAAACATATAATTCAAACTGCCTTGTCTCCATCTCTGAGCAGAAAAAGTCACCGGGGGGAGGGGGAGGATGTCATTCTGCCACAAAATTCAAAGGCCTGTAAACTTTCTTGTTTTTCATCCAATTTGCCTGAGGTTTGGATAGATTCTTCCCCTCACCCAAGCAATCTTCCCTACCAAATTACAGTGATAAGAGAAGTGATAGGAGAAATCATCTTGATTTTGTAGTGAATAGACTGTAATCTTAACATAATGGGCGTTTTCACATGGCCAGCACCCACGCCTCTACCCTGCCTGACCCCCGGGCAGGCCGTCAAGCCTGCCAGATGTGCAGGCAGAGCAGAGGTGGGGCAGGCTGTCCCTGTTTTGGGGCAGCCCCACCAACTGAATATTTAGGATCACTGCCTGCATAGCAGGCAGCGCAACCCTGGGGCACTGGTCAGAGGCGGGGCTGCTGCTGCTGTCTGTCCGCTTGGTGGGCAGCTGCTGCAGCTCCACATTTGGTTGGGGGTTGCCCTGGGCAACACCATGGAGCCCATGGAGTTGCAGGTGGTAGCCCAGAGTGGCACATGATCCTCCCACAACTCTATGGTGTGGGAGGAGGAGGATGCCACACGGGCAGACCATAGACTGTGGCAGTCACCGGGTCCATTTAAAATGGGCCCAGGCGGGGCTGCAAGTGGGCAGACGCAGGGGGGCACCAGCAAATTTAGTTTGCATCCTCACCAGAATAAATGTCATTCAGTCGTAGGAGGTTACTGTATCCATGGACAGCTTCTGCTTTTCAAACTCTTTAAAGATCCTTCCGTTTTGAAATGATTGCTTGTAGTGTTTTTTAATCCTTTAAACGGATATATGGGAAACAGGGAGACATTTCCCATGTTTGTCAGTCCTCAGTAAAGGTGTAGCATGGGGGTAGTTTTGCACACTTAAGGTAACCTTTAGTTACCGTAGCAATGTTCAACTGCTTGCCCATGTTCAGTAAGCGGCGGTGACTAACATGAGTTTAAGTCACGTTAGTGCGATCACGTCGAACCCCTGATCATTGGCACAGGGGTTTTGGCATTATTTTTCCATTCCCCATTAAATTCAATAATGTGAGATTTTGACCCCTCTCTCGCATTATTGAACTTTAACAGGGGAATAGAAAAATAATGTTAAAACCGCTGTGCACCACAATCGGAGGTTTCATGTGACCATTAGTCCCTGCTCCTCCCTGAATGTCGGCAAGCATCCTGCATCTCCACTATGGGCTTTCTTGCAAAGAAGGCATGGGAACACTAGCACGTCTCTACTTGGTCCTACCCATAGACCTGCTATGACCACCAGTCCAATGTCCAGGCTTTGAAGCAGACAAGGTATAATGTAGAGGGCACGTGTCCTGTTGAGCCTTGTAGTTCCAGCCAGGTCACTCTCATGGGCTGCAGCTCCCAGGGCCTGCTTGCTCCCTACACTGATCTAAGCCGAGAAGGCATGTGAACTGATGTGTATGGCAGTATTCCCTTAAGTGGTTATTTCCCTGGCATTTTGGAATTTTGTTGATAAGAAATGCATTTGTGCAATCTTCAATCCAAGTTGACAACAGGATTTTGCATGAGTGCGTAATATACAGATAGGCTTATCACTAAAGAGCACTGCTGGTGGCCCAATTTCTAAAGGTCTATTTTGAGATTTGGGAGATCCAGGTTCAATCTCTTGCTTTGCCAGAGATGTTCTTTTGTTCTGTATGACCTTTGACAAATCGCCTAGTCTCCTGTGCTTCTGTATACAAGAATACAAAGGACACCTACCTACTATGCTCTGTGGAGTTCTCAAAATAAGGGACACACATTATGCTCTATGGAGCCATGGGGTTCTGAAACAAGGTAAGTTCCCTTAAAATAAGGGACATCTGGCAACCCAGCCTATTCCTGTCCATGTTTGGAAAATGGAAGGTAGGTTAGAGTATGTTTAGGGTAAGACTTCAGAAAGGGGGTCCGTCCCCAATAAAATGTTGGCTGCACCAAGTACTCAAAGCACAGTAGCAAAATTAATAAATCTGTACATATCATGTCACTGGCGAAGATTTAATTCAGTTATTCATTAACTGAATTCATTAAAAGAATATCCAAATAATCTTTGTGAATACAAAATGCCATATTTATTGCAGCCCTATGTAAAAGATCAGTTGTAGTATTTCATTGAGTCAATAAGGTATCTGGCTGCTTTATTGCTTCCTGTAGATTTTTGTGCTGTCGCAGATGTACAGTCTTACAACAGGTTGGCTTTGTACAGTGCGCTCCGTGTGTGCGCGTACGTATATGATGCTCCTTATGTTTAATTCTGCTTTCCCAACTGCGCATTTTGAATGCTTTTCTCCCTCTGTGCATCCTATGCAATTAGAAACAGTCTCCCAGGAGGGAGGTGCAGGCTGCATTCCGAGATATTCTTCTGCTTCTGAAAACAAACAACAACCTTTGAGACTATTTCCCTGCCAAAATAATTTTAGCATTTCACTGTCGCACAGTAGGTAATCCGAGAGGAGAGAATACATCGAGAAGTACGGTCATGGTGACCTCGGGAGTTTCGCTGTGCACAAGACAATTAATTTCCTTCCTCTATATTGTAAAAATGTAGTTCAAGGTATTACGTTTTCATAAACAAGTCTTTATTATAAATGAGCCTCTCCTTTTCAGACAAGACTGTAATTAGATTGCCTGTGGTGATGATGAATGGCTGAGATGGATTCATTGCCGAGGAAGCATGAAACAATGGACCTTTGACAAAATACGCCACCCTGAAAAATTCTAATAGGGTGCTTCCCACTAAAAAGGGAGAGCATGAAGATCTCAACAGCTTTGGGGAGAAATGAAATGGTAGCAGGACGGAGCCTCACACAATGTAGGAGCCTATTACGGAATCAGAAATAGCCAAGGAAGAGGGTCCGTATTTGGCTTGGTTCTCTTGTCTTTCACATCTGTTTTCTATTGGCATAACTCCATTGACTGCAGTGGCGTTCCTCCCAAGCCACTTTAATGTAAGATTAAAAGCAGGACAGAGAAGCGTTCAATACACCAAGGATGAAATTCACGTACCTTAGTTAACGCTGTGCATGCCTGAGATTACAATCAGTTTCTGAAATGACTGGGTTAAATCGGAGTGAATTTGTGTGTTGAGCAAAGTGACAGAATCCTCTCTTTCTGTTCTTTCTCTTCCCTTCTGTCAGAAGGAGAAGTGTGGCTAGGGCAGAAAAGAATATTGGAAAGAATATTAGCTCTGGGGTGACACTGCTTTTCTTCTGTACATATTCAAGAGGTTGAAAGCATGTTCACGCACATGCCTGCAATTTCTCACCTAGGGGAGTTTCTGCCTCACACCTCACCTAATTTCCCTTTCAAGTCCATACTCTTCCCTCCCACAGAGAGGCTGTGGATATTCCCTGAACCCACCCTCCCTACTGTTCCATGGCTACACCGGTCCATTTTCGTATTAAAAACAAAACCAACTATCCCACTAGTGCTCTGCCCCAGTCCAACTGCACCCTTGGCCATCATACGTTAGGGTTGCCAGATGACAATCTATATTGTAAGGGACATTCAGGCTTTCAGGACACAACTCCATACAACTCAGCACCAGATCTTCAGATCATCCCTTGTGTTTAAAGTTTTGATCTGCCAACCTTCCCATATGTGGACAAAGTTCTGGTGGTTTCTTGGTCCTATTACTGGTTGACAGTTGTAATAATGCAAGAACAGAACTGGATTTAAACCAGGGTCTAGGAATTCAGGACAAGAATCCTGTTTGCTCAACCACTCCAGAATTTCATCTTGGCTCTAGTCCCAGGGGAGAGGCCTCTGAGGACCACTTCCACTCAACAGTTCATAGGCACTGGGCAGGAGACACGGCTTCTGCAAGTCACAAGAACTGGCTGGGAGTACTAGAGTGCGCTCATGCTGGGGATGCGTCAATTGCAAAGGCTTGCCTGGCACGGTTCCCTCTCCCCCCATGGTCTGTGGCAGAGGGAGTGTGTGGCAGCTGCCTCCATGGCCAAGTTAGTCATACTGGGAGCTGCCTGTTTGAATCGCTCCCCACACACTCCACATGAGCGGGTGATCCAAGGCAGTGCCATTTAGCGGACACGGACACACACCCCATCACCTTGCTCGTTTAAGAACACCCCAAGAAGCAGCCTACATCTGAGCTACATGGTGGCTAGCTGGCTTCATCTGCAAGTGTGGCAAGGACGGATGGATTTATGAATTATGATATGGTTATGGTTATCAATATTAATGTATGTATTATCAGCATTTCTGTATCTTTAAGATGGGTTTATGAAATAGAATGATGTTTCTTATCATTGTGATCTCTGTACAAAAGGTTATGCACAATAATTACATAGTTTAAGTGTTATTCGTTGTGGTATAAAGTGATGTAATTACAGTGGGAGAGATATGGGGTGGGCATTACGGATTCGGATTAATCGGTAACGGTTTGTTACAGATTAATCCGTACTAAACTGAAACAGTGGCAACTTGCTCGTTGTAGATTCAGTTTAAAATCTATTTTAAAAAATCAAATTTTTAAAAATAGTTCTGCATGTGTAAAATGACCTCCGGATCCTTCTGTGCATCTGTGCCCTTTCCCAGAACGGCAGCAGAAGCGTTGTTGCTATTTTGAAAAAGGGCAGCCAGTCTGCACATGCACAGCAACCATTTTGTGCATGTGCAGACCAGGTGCGCGTTTCTAAAAGGGCAGGGGTGCTGCCACCACCATTTTGAAAAAGGAAGGCAGAGAATTGTCCATGGGCCAATTTGCACATGTGCATGATTTCTTTATTTTTTAATTATTTTAAATTTTTTGTTAATAGAGATCCGTAATCCGAATCTGTAATTAAATCAGGAAATTGCAGATTTAATAATAGATCCATAAAGGATCCGAATGTGCAATTTCCTCCAGACACCCACCCCTGTCAAAGTGTAAATGGCACTGCCATGCAGGCCATTAAGGGAAGTGAGCTGGGACAATTAGCACCTATGCACATGCAATAAAGTCCTCCAGTGTCACTAAAAAAACAGATTTCACAACATCTGGTTTCTGGAATGGTCCAGACAATTCAAGTGAGAAAGCTTGTAGAAGAATCAAGAAGAGGATGGAATCTTCCACGGCTATGACAAAGGAACTAGAGCTGGAATGGGGGAGGAGGGCAGAATCACTCCCTCCCCCTCCCTGGTTTCGAGCACTGTATGCCCAACCCAAACAAAATTCAAATGATGATTGAGCACTGTATTTTTGTTGTTGTTTTTGGTTTGCAATTTTGGATATTCTGTTTGTTTTCATTTTTCATTCACTGCATTTGCTTCTGTTCGTTTTCATCAGGAACAACAGAAATTGGTGGAGTGATTTCCATTGTTCCTGGTAAACACAAACACAATATAAATGAAAAACAAAACAAGCAAAATAAATGAAACGAAGAGTCAATTGTCAAAAATTGTGAAAAACGGATGCTCCATCGAGTAATGTTCGCTACTCCGTTCATTCATTTCAAGTGCAGTTCATTCATTTCACGTGCGGTCATCCAGATTCGATGGGTTTGCTCATTTTTGAGGGTACTAATTTCTGCTGTAGAACTACAAGTCTACTTAAGGAGAAAAGTAAGAGAGACTTAAGACACTTTTACACGAGGCATTTAAGAAGCGTCTCTGGAGCCCTGTATTCAAGAGGAAAGCCCGGCCACGCGGGGTGTGTGTGTGTGTTTACATGCTCCCTGTGGTACTGGAAGTGATGTGCCGCCAGTTCTGTTCAGCAGTGGTGGCTGCAGATGCAGGGCTTTCACGAGGCGCGTTCTGTAGACCTAAATTTCAGGCCTAAGGCTGCATTTAGATGTGTGTGGTGCAAACGCGGCGTGAAATCACACCACATGTAAAAATCCCACGAGTGGGTTTTAGATGCAACATCTTGCACGTTACAGCTGGTCGTGCATTCTTTTAAATTAATTAAATACCTCGATATTGGGGTATTTAGTTCATGGTTGTAAAAGAATGCACGACTAGGGCTTTTAGCAACATACAGAGAGACTGGGTGATTTCAGACGTTACGAGATCACGCTGAACCACACTGAACCACGCTCAACCCCCCCGCGGGGCCAAAGGGCCCTGAACGTCTGAACGGCGTGCGCCAGATGTTCACCACGCTCAATACCCACATGGGGTCAGGTTCAACCACGCTTCCC
>QEPC01003278.1:2849894-2867403 GCA_003113815.1 Sphenodon punctatus
GTGCCTTGTGGCTTCGTTTGCCCTCAGGCGGCCATGTCTGTGTCCCGCCCCTGCCCGGTGCCTTGTGGGGGTTTAGCGCCCGGCGGGGGTTCGGCTGCACGTCTGTTGTGCTGCCACGGGCCGCGATGGTGCGGCCCGGTTCCGGCCCGTGGTCCCGTTCCCGGCACGTCTGTTTGGGTCGTTTTCCAACCCCCGGGCGTGGTTGCGCTGTTCGCCCCCCCTGGTGGTTCACTGTGGTGAACCGGCCGCCCGTAACGTCTGAAAGTACCCACTGTTTCTGATGGACTTTAAGTTTTTGCATCTGGTCAACTGATCCAAAATAATCAACTCTGGGAACTTAAGATATGGTAAAAGTTTAGCTAAGGAAACTTCTAAATCAAGCTAGCTTTGCATGTTATTTTTAACTTTTATTTATTTATGCACCTTCTACATTTACTCTGACCCTATATGGCCAGTGCTTAATATGTAAAAAATGAATTGCCGGGACCCAAACCTGCTTCAGAAGCCACGCCCCCATCCTAGAAGCCACACCTCCCGACCTGAATATAAAACAGGAGTTCTTGTGATTTAACCTAAAAAATGGCCAGCACAGGGAATGGGGCAAGAAAATCAATTCATGAAAGTAAAATAAACCATCCAGAGTTTGTTTCTGGCTTTCATTTCCAACCATTTCCATTTATGTGTTTTAATGTTTTTATATTGGCCAATATTGGCCTTTTCCAGATATTTCATATTTTGGGGTGCACAACAGGGATGTGAAATTTGTATAATTTAAATTAATTATGAAAACTAATAGAGCCCAATTTGTTTTCATAGCTAAGGTGATGAAAGCAAATGAGTAAACAAAATGGCATTTGTTTGATTTCATTTATTTTCATTTTATTCTATTAAAAATAATTTATTTTAATTTATTTTTTAAAATCACTCTGCATGCGTGAAATGGCCTCAGGGGGTGTTCTGCACATGTGCATCCTTTTCCGGCGCCATTTTGGAGAAGGGACATGAATGCATGGATGGCCCCAGTGGCCATTTTGTGCATTCACAGTGATTTTTTTAATTATTACTTTTAATAAAATGAAATGAAAAAATAAATGAAAATGGTAGAGTCCTTCATGAAACCTCCCCAAAACGAAGGGGTTTTTGTAAATGAAATTGAAAATCAATCAATCATCATCATCATCATCATCATCATCATCTTATTTGTATCCCACACTCCCAAACCAAATTGGCTCGAGGCAGCTTACAACAGCATACAACAACAATTCATGGGTTTACATCCCACACAGGGGAACCCAATTCAATAATACATAATAATAATAATAATAATAATAATAACACAAGTAATCCCTACTACCCCCACCCCTCATATAACATAATTCCATTTAACAACAATACATAATAATCAGCCCAGTACCTAATAGTCAGCCCAATCCTCTCTGCTAGTAAGGGGGAGAGCTACTTACTAACTTCACCAGCTCCGGTGATGTGCCTTCTGCTCACATGGTGCACAACACTCCTACCAGGAACGTTTCTGAGAGCGCAGCCTCCCCACCCCCTTTGAATTTAATTTAATTGCCAGGGTTGAACCCTGACAACACCCCCCCCCCCAAATTAAGCCCTGTGTATAGCCAATCTTAACCCTTATATAAAACTTCCTCATTTTAAAACTGATGTCTGTGTCGTCACTGATGCTGAGTGCTGAGAGTTTGGTGGACTCTCAAATCGATTAGATGCTGGGGTGAGCCTAACCATTAATATTTGGCGTAACCTGGCTCTTCCATCAGGCATTTGGCAAGGGAGGAAGAGAGGGTGGGATGGGTTAGTGAGGGGGGTGGGTATATTTTTTGCGCATAATTGGTTTCGGATTATTTTATATTGTGTATTTTATATTATTCTAACATTATTTACGTGTGTTAATGTTTTTATATTATGTAAGCTTCCTCGAGTCACTGTTGGGCGAGAGGGGTGTGGTAAAAGTGCAAATAATAAATACATAAATTTATGTGAGAAAGAAGACTGAGATATAAGTGACAGAAATTTAAACCCTAATGGGGTGGTATACTTGAGAATTAAATGCTGTAATTGAGGAAACCAACTCATGGCTGGTCAAAAGATGTGCTGGGGAACAACCAGATAGAGGAAGCCTCTAAATCAGGGGATGGGGAACCTTTTCCCTCCCGGGGGCCACTTTGAAAGCTTGCACAAGCTCTGCACAGATGTTGGGGGCAGGGGTGCTTAAGAGATACAGGAGGGCCCAAATCATGGATTTGTGCCATGGAACATGACCCTCCCCTATCCTTGTTTGCATGACCTCATCTCTGCCCCTTTCCTTGAGCTCAGTTTTTCAGTGATTGGAGGCAAGAACTGGATCCAAGGGCCAGATCCAGGAAGTGGAAAGGGGTCGCATAAAAACTTGCTGTGGGCCGCATTTGGCCCCCAGGCCTGAGGTTCCCCACCCCTGCTCTAAGGGCGCTTTTAAACGAGATGGAAATGGTGGCTGAGCCCTTTAACAGCCACCATTGAGACCGTCCGTTTAAATGCCCGACGCAGAGCGTAGCCGAGTCTCCTCCGCGTCAAGCCGGCCCGGTGATCCTGCCCCCTTCAACATGGATCGCCGATGTGCCAGCTTTAACCCACACTTCCGGGTTCCCGAGCAGAGTGCGCATGCGCAGAAGGACGCACATGCGCCCATACTCTCTGCGACGTGTCTGATGCTCTTGGGAACATCAGACACGTCGTGGAGAGGAACGCAGAGTTTAAAAGTTGGGTTGAGCCCTCTCCTGCTTGGGAGAGGGCTTGTTTAAAAGCTCCCTAAAACTTTGCCATACCCAGACTCTGCTTGACTCCAGCTTCCTGCTCCTGTTTCATCTTCCCCCTCAGACCTGCCACTGGCTTCCTGATCCTGTCATCCAGCTCCTGCCCCTGTTTTTGCTCCCTGGCTCGAGATTCAGCCCCTGGCTCCCTGACACTTGTACAGCAAGGCTGTTGGTGGCATCAGTGCTGGGATCTTTGGTGCTGTTCCCAGTCCCTACTCTGGCTACAGAGGAAGGGGACAGCTTTGCATAGTTCTTTCACTCTGGGTATGAGAGAGAAAGCACGTTAGAAGGAGGGAGAAAGGGAAGGCAGAATTGGGAAGGGCTGGGAGGAGTCTGGATCTTAGCGCCGCCAGGCTGATTAGCATTTCCTAATGCAGCTTTCCTTGCTCCCCACACAGCTGTCACTGGAGTCAGAAGAAAGGAAGAGTAAACACGTAGCGCACTCTACAACCTGACTTCATGCTGCTCGCTCCTCACTGCAGGAGGAAGCGCCGGGCGTGAATCACCGGCCAGCCAGCCCTGCCGTTAGCTCAGAAAAAATGCAAGCACCCCCGAGGCTTTTATTTTTTTCCTTGGTTTTGAGCGGGAGACAGGGTGGAATTTTTGCAGAGCCATTTGGCCAGTGCGACCTTGTCATTCATGTCTCCTGCACACTAGTCGCAAACACATTTGATTGTCCCACAAAAGCAATTCAGCTGCTCATCAGCTGGGGGATGTTTAATTTCATTACATAGGCGCCCTAAAGAAGCAAGTATCCCAGCAGAAAGGGGATAGATGCAAAAGCCAGCAAGAGAGTTATACTCCCACAATGACTGATTTGGAGCAGCATACAAGGAGAAGGGAGTCAGTTACAGCCAGCGGCTATTGCTGGAACAATCCTCATTTGGCGGGCAACGAGCTGGCACCTTGAGCCTTTCTGCTGGAGTAAAAGGGAGGTTTTCGTATGGTAAATGGTGATGATCTTTTTTTTGTTTGTTGCCTGTTATAATGTGTCCAAGATAAAAGATGTTAAGTCTGGGCAGTGGGCACAGGGTATCTCCTAGGAAATGCTTGTTGTAGATTTTGTGTTTAACGACTAAATTGGTACTGGGGGAGGGAGACACTCCGTACTGACTGACACTGAGCCAGGCCTACAGTTCAAGCTTAGTATGCAGCTGATGATCTGAAGAGCAGCAGCACATTGGGCCAAACTCCAATATTCAGTGAAGGTCAGTGGCTGCAGTAACAGTTACTCCAGATTCCTGCCAGGTATGTTTCTACTCTAGCACTATTGGACTGGTATTATTGCCATGATTCACAGCTCTGGGGCTACAGTTTCCCCCTGGCTGGGTGGAAGGTAGCATTGCTGTGGGCTGATGGGATATCCTTTTGTCCACCCCCAACAGTACCAGCTCAAGCCCCAACCAGGAACAGACAGGGGGTAATTGTGATTTCGTGAATGTCTGTGGGAGCCCTGCCAGATGTTCACCATAGTGAATATCTGGCAAGGGTCAATGCTAACCATGATTTTGGAGGTGAGGCTGGCCTCCCCTCCAGAATCATGGTTAGCTGGACCACAATCAGGAATGGAGCGAAAGTAACATCTGTCACCTAACCCTGGTCCTGACCGTGGCCCAGATTGTGGTACGGGATCGGGTGCAGTGGCCTGATTGGCCACTGCACCCACCTGTCTCCCCGAGGGCAGGCAGCCGGTGGAGCATGGGGGCAGGGCTGAATGGCCACACGTCATGCCACACAGTCCCTCCCCCTCCCCAAATCCCCTCCTCAATCAGGCCGGCACATCTGAAGGATGGCCGGTCTGATCATGGACTGGGATCCGAGACAGATCCCAGTCCAGGGTTCAGTGTGGCGAGCCGAATGGCCCATCACGTCTGAAATTACCCAGAGATGGGTGCTACTGCTGCACCCTCCAGCCCACTGGCAGCAGCCTGTGAAGGACTTTGCAATTGCAAGTCCAGTCATTTCAGACCTCCTCTCCCAACTGGACTCGCAGAGGTCTAGATCAGAGGTTCCCGGACTGAGGATCATGACTCCAAGTGGGATTGCATTATCTGCAAATGGGATCCATCATGACTTCAATTGAAATTGCATATACTTTTGCATTCTTTGGCCATTTTTAAACAGGCATGGTTGGGTGGTGGATCTGTGAGTGCTGCGTGGAGCACTCACGCACGTCTGGTGAGGGGGAGGGGAATCAAATGGGCATGGGGTGGGTGTGCGCCCCTAGCCCTACTCATTAATGGTTTGGTCTGCCCCCACACGGAGCAATCCAGATTTTTTCCCACTGCTCCATGCATGGGCATGAGTGGATGATGCATAGGTCATGGGAATGCCCCCTCTCCCCTGCCACCTTCAGACAGGCATCTGGATGCGTGGGGAATGGGTGGACCACAACTTCCACAAGTTGGGGGTGGTTTCCACAACTCCCCCATGTGCCATTCAGTACGCAGAGTCCTAGCTCTCCTGACAAGACTTCCAGCCATCCTGGAGCCTTCTCCCTGGGGTCTAACTCCCAACTGGGCTTTGCAGTCTCTTTATAAGCCCAGTCCTGATCACCTGATCTTGACCTCTTCCAGTCACATGCTTAACTGGAAGTATCTGAGCTAAGTTCTGCTTGAGAACAGCACATTAATTCCTTCTGTGCTGGGCTTCAGGTGCCTTAAAGGAAGAAGTGACTGCCTGCTCCTCAGTGCTGAACCCTTGCAGGGACCTATCCTAGCCCCTCTTTGGCCTGCCCCTATCAGTACTTAGAGGCCACCAGTTAAAAGACCCTCTATAAACACTTGGGCGGGGAAATTCGGATTCAGATTAAGGCCGTTTTTAGATGTGCCTCCTCTCTTTGCAAATTTCTCCATCCGCTTTCAGCAATCTTGCAACGGGGGGAGAGGGGGGAAACGAGTTTAGACATCCCTCCCTGCATCAGTGGTCACCTGGCCACCATCAGAAACAGCGGCACCAGGAGGCTTGCACATTTTTTTACATCTGGATTTGTCAAACCTCAATATTGGGGTTTGATCAATCCGGATGTAAAAAGAATGCACGAGCCGCCCAGCACTGCTGTTTCCAATGGCAGCCAGGCAACATCTGGTGCAGGGAGGCACGTCTAAACTCCTGCGACCCCCTGCAAGATTTCTGAAAGCGGATGGAGATGTGCTAAAAGCACATCTAAAAACATGCTAAGTCTGTAACTGCACGGAACAGGTTGTAATGGATTAATCCATACTCAACTGTTTTGGTTCTCTTCTAAAAGTTTAAAAAAATGGTGCATGTGCAAAATGGCTACTGGACCATTCCGTACATGCATGCCCTTTTCTAAAATGGTGGTGGCATTATTGCTGCCATTTTGGAAAATGACTGCCAGTCTGAACATGCACAGAGGCCATTTGCACGTGCACAGACCAGCTGCCCTTTAGTAAAATGGCAGTGACACTGCCACCACTATTTTGGAAAAGGGCACACATGCACAGAATGGTCTGGCAGCCATTTTGTGCATGTGGAGTATTGTTTTTATTTTTTATATTGTTTAATCGATTTAAATACGGATCCGTCATATGGATCCATAATTAAATAAGAATACGTAAATTGCAGATACAGGTCCAATACAGATACTAATCCACAATTTAAGCCGAAAAACCACCCCTGATAAACACACAATAAAAACACAGCCCCTGCTCCCAAGAGCTTATCACGTAAGCATGAGATGAAAGCTATCAGGCAGGTGAGGTTGTCAAAGGAAACAATGCAGCTGTACTGGGTTAACATGGCAGACAGCAGCCGTAGAAACTTAGCTCTTGGTTCACTGTGCTCATCAACCAGATTTACTGAAGCTGCTGACTTTGTTTTAAGGAGTTCCTGCACTCATAGTGAAGAGCTTTGTTTTCACAAGCATCCAGCACTACCTTTCCTCCATGAGTGAGTTTGCCTTACATTTCTGTTCTGTACCATGTTTTATCTTTAGCACAGCTGCAGATGCATGAATGGAAATGCAAAAGCTTTACTTAGAAAGTGAGAACTATGATACAAGGAAATGGCTGTGCAGAAAAGATAAGAATATAAAAAGTGCCATTACTGTGTCAGACCAATGGTCCATCTAACCCAGTATCCTGTCTCTGGCAGTGCCCATCTTAGGCCTTTTTACATGGGCAGCGGGTGTGTGTGTGCTGGTGTGGTGGGGGGAGGTGAATGGGTGTCCTTTCCCACGGACAGTTGGACGCACACACATCTCCACCCACCTAGCCTCCTTCGTTTTTTCAGATGGCCCCGTGGGATTGATGGGTGGAGATGTTAGTGCATCCGGATATTATAAACGTCTATCAGATCCCCTCTTAATCACCACTTCTCTAAGCTAAACACACAGCGCTAAACTGTTGAACTTCTCTTCATACGGAATTCGATTAATCCCTTCTATCATCCTTATTGCTCTTCTCTGAAACTTTTCCGGTTCTGTTATATCTATCTTGAGATGGGACAACTAGAACTCCACACAATATTCAAAGTGAGGTCTTACCAAAGATTTATACAGTGCCATTATGATACTTTCCCTTTTATTTTCCATTCCTTTTGTAATGCCAAGCACTTGATTTGCCTTTTTGACTGCTTCCACACACTGAGCGGATGTCTTCAAGGAACTATCCACAATGACTCCAGGATCCTTCTGAGTGGTTCACTACCTAGCATCGTGTATGTATAATGAGGATTATTTTTCCCTATGTGCATCATCTTGCAATTATCAACACTGAATTTCATTTGCCATTTTATTGCCTATTCACGGAGTCATGCACGATACCTCTGTAGTTCCTCACAGTCTGCTTGGGTCTTAACTATCTTGAATAGTTTGGTGTCATCTGAGAATTTAGCCATTGGCTCTCTGAATGTGTTAAATAGTACTGGTCCCAGTACTAACCTCTGTCTATCTCTCTCCAACTTGAAAAATGATTATTTATTCCTACACTTTCTTTCCTATCATTTAACCAGCTACCAATCCATGACAGGACTCTTCCTCTTATCCCATTACTACTTAGTTTTCTCAAGAGTCTCTGGTGAAGGACCTTTCAAGTGCTTTTTGAAAATCCAAATATTACTATATCAGCCAAATCACCCCTATCCACATGCTTATTGACATTGTCGTAAAATTCGAATAGATTAATGAGGTATGACTTTCCTTTGCTAGAGCCATGCTGGTTTTCATCCATCAAATCATGCTTGTCAATATGCCTAGTAATTCTGTTTTAAACAATTGTCTCCACCAGTTTGCTGGGTACTGATGTCAGACTTATCAGTTTAATTTCCAGGGTTGCTTCTGGAGCCCTTCTTAAAAGCTGGTGTTACATTAGCTAACCTCCAATCTTCTGGCAGAGGAGGATTTTAATGATGATTTACATATTACTGATAGTAGTTCAGCAATTTCAAATTTGAACTCTCTAAGTACTCCTGGATGAATGCCATCTGGCCTGGGTCACTTGCTATCTCTTAAATTGTTGATATGCAATAAGACCTCTTCTGACATGGTGCAAATTTCAGATAATTCCTCAGATTCATCACCAACAAACAATAGTTCTTTTTCGAGGATCTCCGCAATTCTCACTCTTGGGATTCACTTCCGGCTTCGCAGGTACTGGAAAACCTCTTTATCAGCAGTATCCAGGCAGAATATGCCTGGAAAAGACTAGAACATAGTGAGGGCTCCGCCCCTCCATCCCCCCTCCCATCCTGAAAAAAGCACAGGCTCGCATCATGAGGGATGGGCTGGTATAAATAGGGGGAGGAGCCCTCACCGCCTCAGTTCCTTCCAACCTCGTGGCGTTGGAAGACCTAGCAGTGCTAATCAGTGCTGATCAGTATTACACCCAAAAACTCTGAGTTATTAGCATCATACTGGAGTGCTGCCCTAGCCCGCGGGGTTTACTCCCCCGGGCACGATCCACCCTTCAGGATGACTGGGAATGCCCAAACAACTGGGCTTTAAAAGGTCTAGCTCCTGCCCCACTACACTATCAATCAGCAACCAACACACTCGCTGTCTAGCCTGCCTGGGTGAAGCCCACAATATTCAGACCTGCAGAGCTTGTTCGGTGTTACCGAACAGGTCTAAATGTGCTAGGGCGCTTCACCTGCAGGATATACTGACTAAAAGGGCATTAGAGGGTGGAGAAGAGGGGCCTCTCAAGCTCCCCACTTGGCACTCTACGGCAATGGAGTCTGTGCCGAAGGTACCGATGGAACCGTCACAGACTCCCGCCCCCAGCGGACCGCTGCCAGAACCGAGACCACCTAGGGATGACTCCCATGCGCCCAGTGCCGCCCAAGCTTCAGAGAGCGGTACCGAGGTTCCCTGCGTGCGCAGCACTGCCCGGTCCACAGACCGGAGTACCCAAAGGGCGGAAAGGGAAAAGAAGAAAAAAAGAAAGAAGAGCTCTACACAGAACACATTGGAGCAGACGGACATAGGGGACGTAGTGGCTCCCCAACTACAGCACACGCAAGGAGAGTTAACCCCATCGGGACCAACAAGCGTTGTGCCGCAACAGCAACCTCTGCAACCGGCAGTACCGCCCGCATGGGCCGTTCCACCCTTGCTGCTCACCCTACCCACCTCGGCACCCAGGGATACGCGTTCCCAGTCACACAGGCACTACCGTTCCAGGTCTAGGTCTCCCCGGTACCGGGATGAATGCGGAGCCCCGCTAAGGTACCACCGAGAACGCAGATCCCGCTCGCCATGCTCTTGCTGTTCGCCCTACCGAGATCCTAGAGATCACCGCTGTGATTATGCCTACACTCAAGGCTACCACTTCCGATCCCGGAGCTCGTCGCCCTACCCGCCCCGGCAGACTTCGACTCGTTGGCGCATTCAGGACTGGGGCATCCCTATGTCCCATCACTCCCACCAAGGACAGCGCCAACAGCAACCACCACCCTCAGACACTGACTCGGTACCAACCCTCCAGAACACCGGAACGGGCGATACCAGAGTCTCTGGAGGAGGATGAAACAATATCTCCTCCCCCTCCTGACGCAGTATCAGACCCAAATGAAATCTCTCCTTGGCAACCAAGAACTCCAAGGCCTTTCAGGCTATGCTACGGAGGATGGCATCTGCCCTCCCTCAACTCCCCACCAGGGTAGTAAAAAAGTTCCACACTGGACCAATCTTTGGGATTCTAGGAGCGGGTGAATTGGGCCACATAATGCTTCCTGTGTTGGAACAGTTGATGGAGCCAGCCTCAGCCATTTGGAGCAAGCCCGCATCGGTGGCCCCCACTAATAAACTAGCGGACTCGCTATATGCAGTTCCCAAAGAAGGGGCACAGATATTCTATAAACATCTGCCTCCCAATTCCCTGGTAATTGCTTCAGCGTCAGTAAAATTCTGAGCGGGAGGGGTGCAGACATCCCCCTCAGATAGAGAGGGATGGAGATTAGACGTGTTGGGAAGAAAAATATTTTCTTCTGACTCCCTATCATTTAAATAACTAATTATGCCTCGGTGATGTGTGGCTACCAACACTGGTTATGGTCAAAATTCAGTACCATCACAGACCCAAATCAGATAGCTGCCATCCAGAAGGAGGGCATGCAGATGGTGCTATTCCAACTGACTGCGAACATGCACATAGCTGACACCAATGCCCGTGGCATGGCTTCTGCCATTGTACTATGCAGGCATGCATGGCTTCGCTCCACTGCCCTGACACAAGAGAATAAGACCAGAATAGAGTACTTACCTTTTGACTGCGAAGAACTCTTCGCTGCATCCACCGACGACACCCTAAAAAAGATTAAAGAAATGAATCAGACGGCCAGGTCTACAGCCATCCGTAAAAAATCCTACCCTACTCTGAACCCTTATGCCTTCCCATCTAGGCAGCGTTCTATCTACCCCTCGTACCCCTACAATGCTGGAAACCGTTTTCAACAGCAAACTCCGTTCCAGTATCACCAATCACAGGGCCTCCAGCAGTGCAAGGGCTTTAATCAACAGAGAGGGCAAGGCAAAACCTCCTCTAATTCATCCTCGGGACCGCCGTCGAAATCTCGTTTTTAATGAAACTCTGATCAAAGGAATTTGTGAGGCTAACCCCTCATTCCATGACCACCTAGTACCTTTTCTACATAAATGGGAAGCCATCTCCACTGATCGTTGGGTCATGGAGATTGTTCGATTCAGCTACGTTATTCAGTTCCACTTCCCCTCTCCCATTTCTTCCCCCCACCCCCTGAGGGCACCCTCCCATACCTCAAATACTAGTTGAGGTGCAGAAACTTCTTCACAAAGGTGCCATTGAACCGGTTCCCAAGTCTGAGTTCAATTCCAGTTTTAATTCTAGATTTTTTGTGGTACCCAAAAAGGACAAGGGCTTTCGCCCCATCCTAGACCTCAGACAGCTCAATAAATTTGTCTGCAGATTTAAGTTCCGCATGACTTCCCGCCCATTATATTTATGGGTCTCCAACAATGCAATTGGCTAGCTTCCCTTGATCTATTCTACAGGATGCATACTTTCATATTTCTATCCACCCTTCTCATCGTAAATACTTACGTTTCGTTGTAGGGAACCTACAGTTCCAGTACAAAGTCCTCCCATTTGGACTGTCCATGGCTCC
The DNA here is from genome assembly GCA_003113815.1 of Sphenodon punctatus. Classification (NCBI taxonomy): domain Eukaryota; kingdom Metazoa; phylum Chordata; class Lepidosauria; order Sphenodontia; family Sphenodontidae; genus Sphenodon; species Sphenodon punctatus. Next base: position 2,861,315 of record QEPC01003278.1, read on the forward strand.
ACGTGTATTCACCAAATGTGTCGCTGTGGTGGCCACTCATCTTCGACGAACGAAAGTCAGAATATTCCCGTATCTAGACGACTGGCTAATTGCAGCCACACGGCAGCACGAGCTTCAGAAACACCTGAAAATGACAATGTTATTGCTTAAGGAGCTAGGTTTTCTCCTCAATCTATCCAAATCACATCTACGCCCCTCCCAGCACCTACCCTTCATAGGAGCGATACTAGACAGCTGCTATGCAAAGGCATACCTACCGACAGACAGATTCCTCGCCATCGAGCGTATTCTAGATGGTCTCAGGACTCAACCAACCAGATCCGTGCGGCACTTCCTTCATCTGCAGGGATTATTGGCATCTACTATGACAGTGACACCATACGCGTGTCTTCATATCAGACCTCTTCAACAATGGCTGGCACAGCATTATACCCCCGCCATCCACCCCGACAATATGAAATTGACAATTCCACAGAGAGTTCACAACAACCTGCTATGGTGGAAGGACAGAGACCAGGTCATCAAGCGGATGCCTTTCGACCCTCCAAGCATCCATACTTCCATCACCACAGACGCCTCCTTGACCGGATGGGGTATCCACATGGGCGACACGCAGGTGCACGGCCTGTGGTCCAAAGAGGAAACAGAGTTGCACATCAACATGCTGGAGCTCAGGGCCATACATTGGACTCTACAGGCGTTACTCCTACATCAGGGGGGGAAATGTGTTAATCGTAACGGACAACACCACAGCGATGTGGTATGTGAACAAACAAGGCGGGGTGAGGTCCACACGCCATGGAGGCAGAGGCCATCTGGCATTGGTGTATCGAGCATGGGGTACATGTTCAAGTGATCCACCTGGCAGGTCATGACAAGTCCGTGGCGGACCTTCTCAGCCGCAAGATGTCAGACCAACACGAGTTGAACACGATGGTCTTACAAGACATCTTTCAGGAGTGGGGGACACCAGTAATAGACCTTTTCGCGTCTCAAGAGAACGCGAAACTGCCCGAGTTCTGCAGTCGCGCAGGATTGGTCCTGGAATCAATATCAGATGCCTTTGCAATCTCCTGGTCCAGGGCCTTCCTTTATGCCTTTCCTCCAGTCCCTCTTCTCCACAAGGTTCTATGCAAAGCCAGAGCGGACAAAGCTCACCTAATACTGATTGCACCATTTTGGCCCCGCCAAACCTGGTTCCAAACTCTCCAAGCAATGGCATCGTTTGTCAAGACCCTTCCACTTCTACCCAATCTCCTGTCATGACTTTGGGGGACAATCCTGCTCCATGATTTACAGATGCTCCACCTCTCCGCATGGCTGATCCTTCCTTCGTAGGGAATTTGTCACCTGAGGTTTCGGCAATTATGCCGAACTCTCTGCGTCTTTCTACTCACAAGTGCTACGAGGCTAAGTGGCTATGCTTCTCCAAGCGGTGCACTTCGCATTCCATCTCTCTCCAGACACTAAACATGAACCATGTGTTTATGTATCTTCTAGCCTTGCAGAAGTCGTCCCTCTCCATTCCCTCCATAAAAGTACCCTTGGTGGCACTGTCGTCACGCCTACAGCCAGAGGGACAGGAAACATTGTTTTCGCACTTATTGATGAGATCTTTCTGGAAAGGATTGGTGAACACGTTCCCGCCAAGGTCACAACCAGCCCCCCAGTGGGACTTGAATCTAGTTTTATTGAAATTGATGGGCCCTGCCCTACCTTTGAGCTTATGATTTCATGTTCCATGGAGAATCCATCCATCAAGACTGCTTTCCTAGTAGCAATCACTTCTGCATGTAGAGTGAGTGAACTGACTGCCCTTAGAGCCTCCCCCCCCCCGCCCCCTGCGTTTCATAGGGATAAGGTCGATTTAAGAACTGATCCTGCCTTTGTTCTGAAGGTAGTTTCACCTTTTCACCTGAACCAGACAATTTCGTTACCAGTTTTCTTTCCAAAGCCTCATGAGTCACGTGCAGAACGAACTCTGCACGCTTTGGATGTCAAGAGGGCGTTAGCTTTTTACATTGACCGAACCAGGAGTATTAGAGCATGTGATTAGCTGCTTATCTCTTATGGAGGCCAAAAGATTGGGGTTAAGATCACCTCTCAAATGGATTACCCTATGTATACAGAGATGTTACACTTTAGCAAACAAGGCTCCACCCTTATACCTGAGTTATTGCTTCGTCTATTGCTAATCTCCGTGGGATCCCGATCCCGGACATATGTCGAGCTGTCACATGGGCTTCGGTACACACCTTTATGAAGCACTACTCATTGGACCTTGCAGCCATGTCAGACTCCAAGGTGGGCAAGGCGGTTCTGAATTCGCTGTTTGATTGACTTCCTCGACTCCCGTCTCCTAGAGGTAGGTGTTACAACTGCTTTTTACTCTTCCAAGAGTAAGAATTGCGGAAATCCTCGAAGAAGAAAAAGAGGTTACTTACCAGTAACTCTGTTCTTTGAGAGGGCTCTGTGTATTCTCACATCCCGCCCTCCTTCCCCTCAGTCTCAGATGGACATTGCTGGGGTCTTCCGGACCGGGGTTGGAAGGAACTGAGGCGGTGAGGGCTCCTCCCCCTATTTATACCAGGATTAAAACTGATGCGAAGAACTGATTTAGTTTCTCAGCAATGACCTTGCCATCTTTGAGCACCCCCTTTTGTTCCTTGGGCCCTTTTCACACACACTAACACTGATAAAATGGGTGTTACATTTTATTAGACATGATGCAGGTGTGCTCTACAGGTGCCCCGCAACATGTATAATCAAATGTAACACCCATTTTATTCGTATTAGAGTGTCTGTGTGAACAGGACCAATGTCTATGCTCATTCCCATTTACCTCATTTGGAATACTTTTACATTTTTTGAAGGACAGTTTTAAAGCTCTGATAGCCTCCTTAATTTTACCATGCAGCCATTTGTTTGATTTTCTTCATGTCTTCTTTGATTTGTGGTATACATTGAATCTGGATGTCTAAAATACTAGTTTTCACTAGTCTCCATGCCTCTTGCAGCCTGCAAGCCTTCGGCCCTGATGACGCATTCCACCATGTTTCTGAAATGCCTATGCCTATTATATCAATGTCCTCACTTAAAGCTAAATACTCTAAATCCCCCATTTTACTTTTTGAGCCTTCTGGCATTCGTATACAAGCATCTAAGCATTATAATACTCTGGTGCTTGTGATTGCATATTTTGTTTAATTTGGAAGTATTTAAGTTTGTCTGTTCCATGCTAATGCCAGCCTGATCTCTTTCGGATTCTTTCCTATCCTCTTTACTGGAATACATTGTCTCCCTACACTAATGATGTCATCCCTTGGGTTCTCCACCTCACCTGTCATCTTTCCCCCAGATCTTAGTTTAAAAACTCCTCTAACACCTTTTTTTATTTTTAGTGCCAGCAGTCTGGTTCCATTTTGGTTAAGGTGGAGCCCAACTTTCAGGTATAAGCTCCCTCTTCCCCAAAAGGTTCCCCAGTTCCTACCAAATCTACATCCCTCCTCCCCATCCATGCATTGAGACTCCAGAGCTTAACCTGTCTCTGGGCCTCTGCATGTGGAACAGGAAGCATTTCAGAGAATGCTATCCTGGAGGTTCTGGACTTCAGCCGCCTTCAGAACATCATCTGGCAATGAGTTGCACAGGTTAATTGTACATTGAATGAATAAGTAATTCCTTCTATTTGTGTTAAATCTGCTGCCAGTTAATTTCATAACATGCCCCCTAGTTCTGTAATTATTTTTTAAATGGGTAAATTGTTGTTAAGCACTCCAAGTGCCATTTGGCGGGGGCGGAGGGACTTGCTACAAAAATTAAATTATTATTTTTAACAGCTCTCTATTTACTTGTACCACACCACCCATGATATTGGAAACTTATCCCCGTCACCTACCCCCATGCTACTTTTCTCTGTGATTTCAGCAGATGGATGGTGACCCAAAATAAATGTTACACTATAAACAATAGTGGAGATTGTTTATTATAATTGTCTATAGTTTATAGTTTAGTTGTTGTTATAGTTATAGTTGTTTATTGTTTATAGTGGGATTGTTCCTCCCTCTTCCCTCTTCTCCCCTCAGTCCTCTCCTCCTCCCTCAATTCTGCCATCTCCACCTTCAACTCCTCCCTCGCCTCCACCCTCACCTCCCTTCCCTCCTCTCCTCCCACCCGGCTCGCTCCAGTAACCCTCGCCCTTGGCTCACCCACACCATTCGCCATCTCCGCTCCTGTACCCAGGCTGCTGAACGCCTCTGGTGCAAATCCCACTACCGCGCTGACTTCCTCCACTTCAAATTCTGCCTCTCATCGCTCAACTCTGCTATCTCCCTGGCTAGACAGAAATACTATGCCTCACGCATTGAATTCTGCTCCCGGGACCCTCGCCGCCTCTCTTCCACCTTTGACTCCCTTCTCAAACCCCTCCCTTCTCAAACTCCCTCCCTCTTCTCTCTCCGCTCAGAATCTTGCTCTTTTTTTCACCTCTAAGATTGACAAGATCTGCCTGGATATCACTTCCAAGTCCTCTCCCCCTACCACTCCCCTCCTCTCCCTGTCCCTCCTCCCACCACCTCTCTCCTGTCCTCCTTCCCTCCCACCTCCCTTGAGGAAATCTCTTCCCTGCTCTCCTCCTCCAATCCCTCCACTTGCCCCCTAGACTCCATTCTTTCCCACCTCCTGACTTCCATTGCTTCCACCATCGCCCCTCCCCTCCTGCACATCATCAACCTCTCCATTTCAACCGGCTCCTTCCCCTCTGCCTTTAAACACGCCACTGTCTCCCACATGCTCAAAAAGTCCACTCTGGATACCTCTGAACCCTCTAATTATTGTCCTGTCTCGCTCCTCCCTTTTGCTTCCAAACTCCTTGAACGGGTTGTCTACTCCCATTGCCTCGAGCTCCTCTCCGCCAACTCCTCCCTTGACCCCCTCCAATCTGGCTTCCACCCCCTTCGCTCCACTGAAACTACTCTTGCTAAGATCACCAACGATCTTCTTGTGGCTAAATCCAACCGCCTTTACTCTATTCTTGTCCTCCTTGATCTCTCTGCTGTCTTCGACACTGTTGACCACTCGCTCCTGCTTGAATCGCTTCACTCCCTGGGATTCAAGGACTCTGTCCTTGACTGGTTCTCCTCCTACCTTTCTGACCACTCCTTCAATGTATCTCTTCCTAACTCCTCCCTCTCCTCCTCCCTTCCCCTCTCGGTCAGGGTTCTCCAAGGCTCTGTCCTTGGCCCTCTCCTCTTCTCTATCTACACCCTATCCCTAGGCAAACGCATTGCTTCCCACGGTTTCCAATACCACCTGTACACTGACAACACTCAACTATCTTTCACTCCCTCTGTTCAGGCTCGTCTCACCAACTGTCTCTCTGCTATCTCCGCCTGGATGTCTCAATGCCAACTCAAAATGAACATGGTGAAAACTGAACTCCTGATCTTCCCTCCCACTCCTTCCTCTCCCTCTTCCCTATCAATTGCCATTAACGGGGTTTCCATTCTTCCTGTCCCCCAAGCCCATATTTTGGGCTTCATCTTTGACTTGCACCTTACCTTCAAACCCTACATTGACTCTGTGGCCAAATCCTGCCACTTCCCTCTCCACAATATTGCTAAGATCCACCCTTTTCTGTCTGCCTCCTCTGCCAAAACTCTCATCCACACCCATGTCATCTCACGTCTCGACTATTGTAACCTCCTCCTCCGCTCTCACCTTTATCTGTTCAAAACTCTGCTGTCAGCATCATCCACCTAGCCCATCACTTTGACCATGTGCAGCCACTGCTCTCCTCTCTCCACTGGCTCCCCCTTCCTGAGCGTATTCTGCACAAGCTCCTCATCTTCACCTACAAAGCCCTTCACAACCTCACTCCCCCTACCTCTCTGCTCTGATCTCCCTCCAAACCCCTGTTTGAGCACTACGCTCCTCTCCCATCCCCTCCCTCACCCTCCCACGCCTCCCCTGCTCCCCCAACCGCATTTGTCCCTTCTCCCTCGCTTCCCCGCATGCCTGGAACTCCCTCCCTGCCCACATCCACCTTGCCCCTCCCTCCGTACCTTCAAGTCCCTCCTCAAAACCCACCT
>QEPC01003278.1:2869381-2889954 GCA_003113815.1 Sphenodon punctatus
GGGGGGGGTGATTTTTAATCCCCCACCTGTATATTTATTTTTATACCACCCTGTTTTACTGATATGTTTTATAATTGTATTTTAAATGTTTTAAATGGATTTTATTTTGTAAACCGCCCCGAGCTGCTGTGCAGGATGGGGCGGTATAAAAATCTATCAAATAAATAAAATAAAAAATAAATAAATGTCCCTAGACACAGGGCATGGCACCAAACTAAAGTGCCCATGGCCAGGGGAACTGCTGTGCCACTTGCTCGACCCAAGCCGTACACAGAGCGCAACAGATGTGCAGGTGGCTGCCCCCACCCCACTCTCAGCCCCCTGCTCCTCACGATGATGGGCTGCCATGGCAGCCAATCACAGACTCTCATGGTGGCTGAACACAGCAGCCCCGGCGTGTGGGGGGTATGGTTTGTCAGAACAGACATGCTGGCCTGCTTTGGTTTAGTTGGGCGGGCACTAGCCCAGCCTGTGATGTGGCGATTTGCCAGAGTCACAGCCTGGGCTAGCCACCAACACATCCCGGGCCAACATCTGGCGGCACCAACACATCCCGGACCAACATCTGGCAGCACCACAACAAACGTGGCCTGCGGGTGTAAGCGGGCCACCGTCACATCTGTTTTTAACCAAAGTCTCAACTGATTTATTATTTATTGTTTGTTGATTTTAATGTTATTATTGGGTTTATAATATTGTATGCCGCCCCGAGATGCCATTGGCATGAGGGGGGCGGCTAACAAATGTAATGAAATAAATAAATAAATATTTGAAATACTCTGCATGTCTTTGATGTTGCCTAGGTCACAGAATTATATTTAAGTCTCAGAATAATAAAGACCTACCTCACAAGGATGATGTGCAAGTGAATTAGATAAGACCTGAGACCCGCAAACCACACTTACTCCAGAGTAAGTGATTTGTGGATCATGGCCAAGGATTGTAAAGCAGTTTGAACACTGAAAGCACAATATAAATAATAAATAATAATGACTATAGTTAGCAAAATTTTAGGAATCCCGGGGTGAAGGGAAAAGGCTTGTTTATGGAAAGGATGACTGGGAAACACACAGAGAAATCTACATAAATAAATAGTGGCAATGGCGCTCGCCTCAGATTTACAAGATGAAACAAAGGCATCTGAATGCTATTCTAGATGAATGTTCATTTTGGAATTCTTTTGATCATTTCATTCTTGATGTAGGATAATTCTGAGATGTAATCAGGTTGTTGTGAGTAGTCTTGTTCGTCAGCCAAACACTGAGGTAATTCAATTAGAAGAATTAATAGCAGGCCTTGTTCCGGAAATAGGTGCTGGCATGGAATAGGGATATGGGCCTTGTGACTACTGGACTAGACATACTTATCATGTTTGCTGCTAATAGTTCAGACTGAGTAAGTGTTATTACGTAATGTTAAGCTACCTCTTTCATGCACCTTTTATGATAATCTACTGCCTCATTTCAAAATATCCATTGTGTCATGTTGTTGCTCTTTCCTTTCCAAGCAGTAACAAGGTTTAGGGGCATTTCTATGGTTGATTCTCTTCTGAGGATAGGAGTTGTGTAAGATGCTGTTTGTTTACAGGTTTGCAAGCTGAGGGGGACTGGGTGGGAAGTAGTTACGGCTACCACCTATCGTGGTTTTGACCTTGACACTTCCACAGGCCTAAAATGGGAGTGTGAAGCTCAAAACCATAAGAGGGGGCAACCCTAGAAACAGGCAACGCTCTCCCCAAGACAGAATCACTGCAGTCTCCAGTCATTGCACCACAGAGCCCCACCCACAAACTGTTTCTTCTCTTCAGTTTCTCTAGTGTCTGTCTGCAGCCTCTGCCATCAAACCTTCCACTGTTTTAAGGATATTTCCCACAGCCCTTCCTTTTGCCTTCTCAAGAAACTCCATACATTCCACAGTGTTGCTGTGCTATACCAAAACATAAAAACATGGGCAGTCCAGATGTGCTTTTGTTTTCAGGTACATTGCTACACAAAGAGGTTGATGAATAATTTCCCTGTATGATTGAGGATGAATCTCCCAGCCCTGGGTCTATGTGTGCACAATTCCAACCCTGTGCTTTTATCTCAGCTCTCGAGTCTACCTCCTCCTCCTCCTCCTCCTCCACTCATGAACATTCTCCTTGTTTGGCTGTTCCCTTTGAGCTAAGCTGTGTCCTTGATGCTCTCTGAAGATCCCAGCAGACTTGAGATTTATGTGAGACTGAACCCAATGTCAATGGAGAGATTCTCACTGACTTTGGGTGATTTCAGACGTGACGATATCACAGTGAACCACGCTCAATTCCGCGTGGTGGCTGTGATAGCGTCACATCTGTTGGGGGAAACGGATGTTTCCCCCTAGATGTTACCATGGTTGGGGATTGCATCGACACGTAAGCAGCCGAAGCGGGGGGACCGGAGGCCACCGCGTGTCGAATGCAATCACATGCCGGGGTGAACCCCGGCGTCACGTCTGTTCGGGCGCCACAGCCCGGGATCACCGGCGGGACCCCGGGCCGTGGCGAATCCGGCCCGATGCGTCGGCCTCATTGGCCCCGCCGCCCGCCCGTCTCCCCGGAGGGCGGGCGGTGGGAGTGTGGAGGGGGCGGGACCATGCGGCCGCACGTTGCGCCGCACGGCCCCGCCCCCTCCCAGATTTCCCGCCGGGATCCCCCCGGCACGTCTGTTGCGGCGTGACGGGGTGACCCCGGCGGGGAATGACTAGGGTGATTTCGGTACGGGGCCAACAGGCCCCGTTACGTCTGAAATCACCCAATGCACCTTGGATCAAGTCCTTAGTGGTTGACATATGGAAACACAAGTACAGTTCGAGTGTTTAGTGCAGCGTGTGTGTGTGACTTTGTCCCCCTCTCATGGCTAAGGTGAAACACATAACTGGTTATTACCTACATAAGACTTCATGATTGTAACTTCTTCACAATGGGCATTTTTACACACACGTTAAAGTTCCGGATTTTTCAGTCTTCTGGGTTTACAAGTCCACAACTAAGTTCCGGATTCATTTTTCACACACACACACTGCTCTGAGGCAGTTCCTGGATGCATTCTTCACACAAACACTGCCCTGAGGCAGCCTAAAGTAGCCACAGCTGTAGATGTGACAGGCTGCCATGGAAACCAAGTGTCCACAGCCGCCTGGAGCAAATCAGTTTACCAGGAGAACCTTTTACACACAAAAGTTCTGGGAGAAGTTCTATGCAGATGTTCAAAGATCCGGATGTTTAAGATCTGGGCGAGTGATTTAGACACACAGAAAGTTCAGGATGTAACAGCAAATATGCAGGAGAAATGTGGGTGTAAAAACACTCTTTGTAGCTTGGCTTCCCCAAAAAGGGGGCAGGGAGTGAAGTTCAGCTGCCTGGCCACACCCACGCGCTGCTGCCATCGCCACACACCCCACCCTGCCATGACAGACAGCGGCTGACTATTACAGGTAGCCATCGCTGGGCACCCAACTAAAGGTGACCGACTATGCCTATAGTAACAGTCCAAGAGGCCGGGAGAGTGGGCTTTGCGCTTCTGATGCTGCCGGCCGAATGGCAGTATACTCAGGGAGCCAGCTAATCTCTCCTCCTCAGGCAAACACCGTCCCCTGCATTTCCCACCATCCCTGGAGGCACTTCCACCTTGTATGTCTGACTTTCCCACCCTTTATTTTTTATTTATTTCATCCTATTTCTATGCTGCTTCTTTTGAAAAGACCACATTTTCAATCCAGTAGGCACTTTAGTTTCTGTTGTTAGAAGGCATCTTGTGATTGGAAATGCTACTGCAGCACCAGCCAGACCCAAAGGAAGCAACACAACTTCATAACAAATGGATTTTACCTAGAACCAAGTTTGGGACATTAGTACAAACTGTGGGTGTTTTTAAATGAGATGCTACCCTGCATGGCGGCTACCCAGGAGCCACTCATCCAACTGCCCATCTGAAGGTGAAGTGGGGCAATGCACGGTCCTGTCATCCATGCAGTACCTACTCATGGTACACTGCTGAGGAATGTGATGTGCGGGGTAAGCCATAAAGGTTTGTGTCAACTGGCGCCCATGCATCTCCTGCCCATATGAACTGGGGTGGCCACCCACACCAGCAGACTGGTCTGCTGTTTATAGGCACTGTGGGCAGGGGACATGGCCTGTACACGTCACAGGAACTGGCTGCAAGTGCTGGGGACTCTGAGTTCCCCAGTGCTCATGCCAGGACATGTCAATTTCAAAGGCCAGCCCGGTGCGCTCCCCCTCCCTGTGGTCCATGGTAGGGTGAGTATGAGGCGGCTGCCACGGTAACCACACTGGAAGTCACTGATTAGAATCCCTCCCCACACACTCCACGTAAGTGGCTGTTCTGCAGCTGTGCCAATCAGCATCTGCCCCCTACCCCCACCCCCTCAAGTCTGGCTTGTTTAAAAACACCCTGTGTAACATGATCTGGAAAAGGAATAATATTTTCCTTCAGGTATACAGGGATAATTTAGGCTTGCCCCAGATTAACAGAATGGAGAAATATGAAAGCAACCCTTTTCCTTACCCAGACTTGCACCCCCTCCTGTCTGTGCCAGCGTGAGGCTTGAGCCACTACTGTGGGCAGTTTCTCACCCTAGGATGAGACCTCGGGCTGTTGGGGGCTGGGAGTGAGTAGCAGGATATGGATCACTCGGTTGTGATCTGTTGTACATTTCTCTGAAGCAACAGAAGCTGGCCACTGTTGGAGACAGGATGCTGCTGCAATAGATGAACAAATGGTCTTACTCACTATTTAAATTTTTATGAGTGCATAGGAGTGAAATAAAAAGTAGCAAGATCCTTTTAAAAGGAGTGGTTTTCAACCGTCCAAGGCTGGACATCCCAATGGGGCACTAGGTGAGCAGACATGTCCATTAGGAATGAAGTGGGGACATATGCACAGTGTTCTGTCCATTAGTGGTGTGCATCAGGCCCCCATGTCATTTTCGTTTTTCATTTTTGTTTTCGCTATTTAAAAAAAGTCATTTTAAAAATCGTTATTAATGACAATGTCATCGTTTTTATCGTTATCGTTGTCGCTTCTGTTTTCGTTAGTTTCAAACAAGATTTTTTTTTATATCATATTTTTATTGGTTTTTCATTTAGTACATAAACCACTCTGCGATCAGTATCATTATCGATTCCCGTGTGCAACTAATATCTATTTAAATCTAAGGGAGACAGGGGAAGGGAAAAGGAAAACTATCTATTAGCTATTAGCTAATCAATTATGTATATAACTATTCGAACCTAACCTATTGTAGCGTTAACTTACCATCGGGGATGTATCCCTCTGCTGTTGCTCTGGCTGCCGCTGCTGCTGCTCCTGCTGGGGGATGCCTGGCTGCTGCTGGAGCCCTCGAGAGACCTGTGGGAGACGGGCAGCGTGAGTGGGGTTTGCAGGGGAAATTCCTCCCCCCCCGCGCCACGCACCGGGGAAAGTTCAAAAGGAGGCCCGGCGGCTGCGCCGCCAGTCACATGCCGTCGGGCGCGGCCCTTTGGGGCCCTTTGGGGCATGGAGGGCAGGAGGGGGGGGAGACTATGAGTGATGTGGTGGAAGAGGAAGGGATATGGGATATAGAGGAGAGAGGGGGGATGGAATTGAGGGAGGGGGCGTATGCCGTCGGGCGCGGCCCTTTGGGGCCCTTTGGGGCATGGAGGGCAGGGAGGGGGGGAGACTATGAGTGATGTGGTGGAAGAGGAAGGGATATGGGAGATAGAGGAGAGAGGGGGGATGGAATTGAGGGAGGGGGCGTATGAAGAAGTAGAAGTAGATATCTTGGGAATGTTGAGGGATGGGGGGCTAGTTGAATTATATTCCCCTGATGTAAGTAGAGTAGAAATAGTGAGGTTTCGGAGTGAGCGGGTGGGAAATGAATTAGTGGAGGAGGGGATTTTTTTGGCTTCAGTGAGGGAAATTGAGGAATGGTGGGTGGATTAGTTGGAGGTGTAGGAGTGTCTTTTTGGACTATTGAAATGTTGAGATATGAAATTTGCTGTTTTTCTTGTATTTGCATTGTGTTAAAGAAGCTAGAAGGGGCTGGCTCCCCCTGGTGAGAGGGGGTGGAGTCAGCCTGTACCCTGGTGAGAGGAGGGTACTGGATGGGGGAGACTGCCCTGTTGTTGTGGGGTGGTTTGTGTTGGAGTTATGATAGGTGGAAATTATTATGTATAATGTTTTGATTGTATTTTGGTTTTTGTTTATGGTTGGGTCCCCTGCGTGGGAAAGGATCCCCAGCATATGTAAATTTGTATTTGTTAGCCGCCTCGAGTCGCATGAGAGAGGCGGGGTATAAATTAAATGTGAAATGAAATGAAAAAAAAAATGAAATATGTCTATAATATATATTTATATCTAATCTATACTACCTCTCTATATATAATGTACAGGGGGGAGAAGGGCAGGGAAGGGGAGAAGGTAAAAAGGTATTTATTTATTTATTTATTTATTTACAAAACATTTATATTCTGCACCCTCCTGCAACTCGGCAGCTCGGGGTGGCGAACAACATAAAAACATCACAATAAAATCATCTAATTACAATATAAAATATATAAAATTGACACATAAAATAGCATTTAACAGATAAAATAAAATCCCCTTCCCACCCCCTCCCCGAAGGCCTGGCGGAACAACCAGGTCTTACAATAGCTGCGGAAAGAGGGGAGGTCAGGGGACAGATGGGCCTCCAATGGGAGAGAGTTCCACAGCTGAGGTGTGGCCATCGAGAATGCCTCCCCACCATCGCCACATGGCCTACCCGAGGGACTTCGAGTTGGGCACCGCCAGCCGACCGCAAGGGCTGTGAAATGACCCGAGGTTTAAGGCCAGAACCCAAGCCATTTAAGGCTTTATAAGTCATAACCAACACCTTGAATTGGGCCCAGAAGACAATAGGCAGCCAGTGCAGAGTCTGGAGCACCGGTGTAATGTGCTCGCAGCAGCCCGTCCCCCTTAGGAGGTGGACCGCCGCATTCTGCACCAGCTGAAGCCTCCGGACCGTCGCCAAGGGTAGCCCCACATAGAGCACGTTGCAGTAGTCCAGTCAAGAGGTAATGAAAGCATGGATTATGGTGGCCAGATCTGAGTCCAAGACATACAGCCGCAGCCGTCGCACCAAATGTAGTTGGCAGAATGCTCTTCTCACCACAGCCTCCACCTGACAGTCCAGGGAGAGCTGCAGGTCGAGTAGCATCACCAGACTACGGACCTGAGCAGCCAGAGGGGGTAGACCCCACCAATGATGGGAGCCACCCTACCCACCAACATCACCTTTGTCTTGTCGGGATTCAGCCTCAGACAGCTCGTCCTCATCCAATCCCACAAAGCTGCCAAGCATCAGGTAAGCACCAAGACTGCTGGGCCTGGGTCTCCAGAAAACAAGAGGTAGAGTTGTGTATCATCGTCGTACTGATGACATCGTATGCCGATTGCCGAACCCTCTCAGGACCTCACCCAGCGGTTGCATATACACGTTGAACAGGAGAGGGGACAAAATAGAATCCTGCGGGACTCCACACATGAGATTCCAGGGAGACGATGTACATTCCCCAAGAACCATTCGCTTAGTTCTCCCTGCCAGGAATGAGCGGAATCATTCAAGAACAATGTCACTAACCCCCAACCCGGTCCCACAGCCTCACCACCAACATCTCGTGGTCAACGGTATCAAACGCCGCCGACAGATCCAGTAAGATCAAAATTGAGGATCTTCCCTGATCCAATTCATGGGGCAGGTCATCGATCAAGGCCACAAGTGCAGTCTCTGTGCCAAACCCGGGGCAAAAACCAGACCGCAAGGGATAAAAAAACCCAACCCAGTCCAGATGCCTCTGTAACTGCCAGGCCACCACCCGCTCAATAACCTTTCCTAAAAAGGGAAGGTTAGAGACTGGCTGATAGCTGGCTATGGAGTCAACGTCCAAAGATGGCTTTTTGAGCAGAGGCCGCACCACCGCCTCTTTGAGACGGCTTGGCACCCTGCCCTCCCTAAGGGAGGCATTGACCACCCCTGTCAGCAATGGCCCTAACGTCTCCCAGCTGGCCTTCACCAACCAGGACGGGCACAGATCTAATTCACAACAGGTGGCCCTAATAGTCCCAAGGACATCTGCCACATCAGCAGATGACATCCACTGAAATTGATCCCACAAAAACACTAATGAAGGGGGCTTCCTGTACCTCTGATACATCCACTGCCGTAAATGCAGCATCGAGATCATGGTGAATCTGGGCGATTTTATCCGCAAAAAAATCAGCAAACGTCACAGTGGGCACTGGAAAATTCCAGTTCCAGGCGGAGAGAGACCAGACTGATCAGCCTCTGCACCACCCAGAAAAGCTCTGCTGGACGTGATTTTGCAGACGCGATGAGGGCAGCAAAGAACTCCTTCTTTGCTGCCCGCACCGCAACAGCATAAGCTCTTAAACTAGCTTTATGCTGTAATCAGTCAGCTTCAGCACAAGTCTGGCACCACCATCTCTCCAACCACCGTTCATCCTGCTTCATCCGCCACAGGTCCTCCGTAAACCACAGCAACCCCCATCGTCGGCTCTCCGGAAGCGGATGCTTGGGAGCCATTTAGTATATAGCCTCAGCCAGAAGGCAATGAGGTCATCGAGTGAACGATCATCAAGATCGGAAGGTATTTCCCCCAGAGCATTCCAGAACCTCTCTAGTTCCATAAGTTTCTGGGGGCGAACCCAATGAACCGGTCCCGTACCTTTTCAGGGGCTGACATGTGCCAGGAGACTGGTCTGAAGGAGGTAATGATCCATCCATGACAGGGGTAAAGCTGTTACATCCCCCACCACTGGATCCCCCACCTCAAGGCCGGTGCAGAACATCAGGTTAAGGGTATGTCCCCCCTCATGTGTCGGGCCCTTAACCCTCTGAGACAGTCCCATGGTTGTCATGGAGTCCATGAACTCACGCTCTGCTCCCCCTAAATTGGCATCTACGTGGATATTGAAATCCCCCAAGGCCAAAGTCTTCGGGGATCGCAAGACCACCTCCGATACCAATTCCGCTTGAGCGTGTAGGGATGCTGTGGTACAGGTAGGTGTGCGGTATACCAAAAGCAACCCCAATCTGTCCCACCAAATCGATCATGAGGTGGACCGGACCCCCTCCATGCCCGAGATGGTCTGCACAGGATACTGCCTCACAGACCAAGTATCCTTAAAAACAACAGCTACACCGCCTCCCTGTCCCTCTGATCTAGGCTGGTGCTGCACAGAGTACCCGGCTGGAACAAGGTCAGTCAATATCAGCCCCGACTCATTCTCCAGCCAGGTCTGTGTAATACATACAAGGTCGGCTGATTGATCCAGGATCAATTCCTGGATCATTGTTCATTTATTACCAACCGACCTCGCATTTAACAGCAACAGCTCTAGGCCAGGGGCTCCTCTGATCCTGATCCTTGTATCACCTGCCTGGAGGCCTATGCAGGGAACAGGAACTAAATATCTGTTCCTCCCCACAGTTGGTCTCTGCCTCCCAGAGAAACCATAATTACCCTGGCCCATCACGACCCTAATGGCTGTGGATACCCCCCTGGTGGCTGTCCTGCCGGACCCCTGAAGACATACCCTCCCCCCCAGCCCTTGCCCCTCCCTCCCTTCTTCCTCCCCCCCCCCAACACCCTTTCCTTCCTCCCCTGGTCCACCCCTCTCACTGGGAGACCAGAACCCCCCACCCTTATTGGGTCAGACCCCCCTCTCTTAGGTATAAGGAAGGAAAGGTATTGGTGGTAATACAATGAGGGCTAGGGAGGATTTTTTTTGTGCAAGCACCACAGTTATGTAAATGCAACCTGACAAGCAGAGCTCTCACACAATGGAGAGAAAAAACCTGGCCCTCCCATTATAAAGGGTTGCAGTGCCCTCCCCCAGAGCCCCCCTGATTGGTTGTGGGAGGCAGCAGGCATTGAGCAATCACAGAGTGCCATGAGACTGCTGGGGCCTGCTTGCGCTGCTCATTGGCCAGCGATACATCCATCAGATACTGCTGAGCTGCTTGCCCCTCCCAACACAATTCAAGAGTTCAACCCTGTTAAGACTTAGAGATGTCTGCTCCTGCTCCCTCCTCCCCTCTCCACATTTTCCTTCCAAAACCCAACTGCCACAGCACTAATAATAACAACAATAATGGCATTGTCATTTTTGTTTCTCATTATCATTTTGTTATCGTTTTTATTATCGTTTTCATTATTGTTACTGTTACCATTATCGCTATTACCATTATTGGTATTCTTGGTTGTCATTTTCTGTATTCTCGGTTGTCATTTGTTATCGTTGTCGTTATTCTCGGTTATGCTCAGTTGAAAACTAAAATTTTCGTTATTGTAATAAAGAAAATGACATGCACTGTGCCTGGAGGGTCATCAGTGTGTTCGTTTAAACTTGCATATGTATAGCGTGGCCAACCCCAGAGGAGACTCATGAACAGCTGAGGGTCCTGTACTCCAGGGAGCTGCTAGCTACTCGCCCAGCTACCCTGTTCCTTTCACTCCCTCTCCACCCGTGTGGAGGGGTGGGTACAGAAGGTGTAGAGCAGTCAGGTGACATCTGATCCCATACAGTACAGAGTTCTCAGCCATGCATCTACCCCCTTACTGGATCTGGCATAGGCAGGAAGGGGTGCATGGAGTGGAGCAGTGAGGCAGGTGGTTGACTAGAAAACCTACAAAACACAGGGGCCTAGATAACGTTACCACCTTGCCTAAGTTGACCAGACGTCCCTCTCTAAAAGGGACAGCCATGCCTGGAGCTGCTCCCTCATGCTGCCGCCACCACCAGAGGCAAGAGTGGGACATTTAAATGTCCCACCTCCAGGCAGCTCAAAACCCCTGCCCCCACGAGATGCCTCTGCTGCTTCCACTGCTGGTGAGTGTGTCCGTGCGTGCATGTCTCTGTGTATGGGTGACTCTGGATGGGAGTGAGTGACTTTCTGTGACTGTGTATGTGTGAGAATTACACACACTCACACACATTGTTAGACTGTGAGATTATATGTGTGTGAGTGTGTGCAAGAGATCAATCTGCCTTTTGTTCCCTTTTATTTTTTTTAATTTAAAATTAATAATAAAATTTTTCCAAAGCCTAGCCTCAGCATTAGGCAATGGGCTATTTTAACTTGCACAATTTGCAATCCTCTATAATATTTGTGCAAATTAGGGCAATGGGGTGGGCGGGACATAGGATGTTCCACTTTGAGGGTTTCAAAATCTGGCCACGTTATTCTTGCCTTAAGGCCTGTCCTGTCACTACAATTGCGTTCTCACCCTGGATTCAGCCACAGTCCATATTTAGGACTGGCATATTATAGCATGCAATGAAGCATGAGGAAGAACACTTTCACCTTCCCCTCTCCCTTCTAACGTGGAATGAGCTGCTAACAGGAAACAGCCTTGCTTTTGTGCTGAGGAACTCCTGGAATTGCCTAGTAGCAGTCCTCCCACACTGTGTTCATATGTAAAAACCAAAAGGCCAAACTGTTGTGCTACAGGGCTAAAGGGAACGGCTTTACAGCTGTTAAACTGCTTAACTGAACTGTTGACCCTGCATCCTGGCTGTGACTATAGTTTTTAATACTGCATTTTTATGGAGTTAAGAGGCTGCTCCCCTCTCACCCCTGAGGCTTTCACATGTATGGACTATTCCACCCCCACCCCACCCCACCCCACCCCAAATTACTAAATTAGCCCCTCTCTCTTTAGGGGAAAGGGAAGAAGTATACCCTTCATGCAGCACTACTTTACTCCATAAGGGCATCGACCAGGCATGACGCATTCATGGCAACTAACAAGGTTTGTAAATATACCATGTCTCGGAAGTCACTGATGGCAGATGTTTTTTTCTCCATCACTGCACACAAGCCTTGTAAGCACAAGCACCCTTTCAGCATGGTGATGGCAGCAAAGAGAAACAAAGTCCACTGCTCCTGCTTCACTAGAACCACAGGGAGCAAAATTTCTTCTTGGATCTGCATTCTCAAGTCAAAGGTTGTTCCTTTTGCGAAGTCATGTAAAGTGATGAGCAGTTAGAACTACTTAGATGCTTTTGCTGATCCAGAAGAGATCATCAAAAGCATCCACTGTTTAAAACGTGAATGTGTCTTCTTTTAAAACTGCTACAAATACAAACTGGTCATCCACACCCATTGGGTCTTTACTAAGCAGAAGGCAAAGGATGTTGTTCGGTTACTATAAACTACATATCTGTATCCATGCATGCAAACAAAATAAAAACTTGAATAGCCAAAATAATAAATATTAATAATAATCCTTTGCATGGATCGAAATTCAGCCTGGCACAATCAGTCTCAAATCGCATTGGCCAGATAGATTACCCTGTTTACACCAGAATGGATCGGCAGTTACATCAGTGAAGTTATTCTAGATTAACAGGGTGTAAATGATAAACTGGCCCAATGGAAGCAGAATCAGGGCAGAACGTGACCCACTGTGTATAACAGCAACACTAAAATTAATTAATGTACTTTAGTTATTTAAATGAGACCAGGATGACATGGCTCTCCATGGATCACTGGGTGTTTTTACACACACAGTTCTCCTGCATGTTTGCTGTTGCATCCTGAACTTTCTGTGTATCTAAATCACTCAGCCAGATCTTCAACATCTGGCTCTTTGAACTTCTGCATATAACTTATCCCAGAACTTTTGTGTGTAAAAAAGTTCTCCTGGTAAACTGCTTTGCTCCAGGCAGCTGTGGTCACTTGGTTCCCATGGCAGCCCCTGACGTCTACAGCTGCGTCTACTTTAGACTGCCTCAGGGCAGTGTTTGTGTGAAGAATGCATCCAGAACTTACTTCTGGACTTGTAAACCCAGAAGATTGAAAGACCCACACTTTAAGGTGTGTGTAAAAATGCCCAATGTTCTGACCACATCAGTTCTTCCTTGTGTCTCTCCAACCCACTAGTCCTAAATCCATTGCTTGTAAGGTCTTTTTTGGTTTCACCCTACCCTTCCTACCAAACTGTTAAGTGCTGTTGACCCCTCTGCTCAGTACTGCCAGCCTTTTGCATCCAATAATTGCCATGCACCTTCACACTTTCATGCTACATAAAAGCATGCAAATAACTTCTTAGAAGTTCCATGAAGTCCCTACTTTATGCTCCATCAAATCTTTCCTTGATGCCTACAGAGCATTCCCACTGGACAGTAGTTATGCAAGTGGAAAGCTAAGCCTATTATTGACTGCAATATTGCCCTGTTTTTACTGGTGACTCACCCTTCCTCTCCTCCTCCTGCCCCCACCTCTTCTATCTGTCTGTTTCATCTGGCTCATGCAACCTGTTACAGTTCCCAACGATGATTGTATTACTCATTCCAACATCGCCTTCCAAAATGGCCTTCGGCCCTTCCATAGCTGCTTTGCATCCTTATCAACAAAGGAATGTATGTGGCCCAATAGCATTTGGAATTGTTCGTCTTCACCTGCTGTTTTTATTAAGGGCACTGCAGATGGCTTAATTCTTAGCCAACCTCATGTATTAATTAAAGGCTTCAGCTGTTTGGTGTTGCCCAGCTAGAATGGCACTTGTCCCACAGACATTCCCATGAGAACGCCTCATTTAATTGGCATATATCACTGCCCATTCAACACCCATTTGTATGTGGTGTCCATGCAATGCTGAATAAGTGGATTTACACAAAGTCTGGGAAGAAAAACAACTTATTATTATTATTATTAACAAACATTTATATAGCGCCAGCAGTGTACCTGGCACTTTACAAAGTAATAAAATAGACACGGTCCCTGCCCCTAGGGCTTACAATCTGAGAGACAAGAGCTGGGGGAGAGACTTAGGAAGGGGAACAGAGGGAGAGACAAGGGGTCTAACATTCATGAAGATGCGAGGTCTCAAGTGCACGTACTTGGCTTGGTTACAATGAGAATGACAGCAGGCAGGTCCATATTGCAAGGATAAGGGTAAACCGATCGTAGGTATAGGAATAGTGGCTCAGCAGGATAAAGAGTCAGACAGAGCAGAGCGAAAGAGGTGAGTTTTAAGGTGAGATTTGAAGGTATGAAGGGAGGGGGCAAGGCGGATGTGGACAGGGAGGGAGTTCCAGGCATGGGGGGCAGCAAGTGAGAAGGGACGAAGGCGCTTAGGGGAGCAGGGAAGGCGTGGAAGGGTGAGAGAAGGGACAGAGGAGGAGCGAAGTGCACGGGCTGGAGTATGGAGGGCGATAAGTGCAGAGAGGTAGGGGGGAGCAAGGTTGTGAAGAGCTTTATAGGTGAAGACTAGGAGCTTGTGCAGGATTCGTTCAGGAAGGGGAAGCCAGTGAAGCGAAGAGAGGAGGGGCTGCACATGGTCGAAGCGACTGGCGAGGTGGATGACCCTGGCAGCAGAGTTTTGGACAGAGATGAGGGGAGAAAGGTGAGACTGGGGAAGGCCAGTGAGAAGGAGGTTACAGTAATCGAGGCGAGAGATGACCAGAGCATGAACAAAAGTTTTGGCAGACGAGACAGAGAGAAAAGGGCGAATCTTAGCAATGTTATGGAGGAAGAAGCGACAGGATTTAGCAACAGAGTCAATGTAGGGTTTAAAAGAAAGAGCTGAGTCAAAGATGAAGCCTAGGCTACGGGCTTGGGGGACAGGCAGGATGGTGACTCCATCAATAGTTATTGACAGTGAGGAAGGAGAGGAAGGATGAGGGGGGAAGATCAGGAGTTCAGTTTTAGCCATGTTGAGTTTGAGTTGACGTTGAGACATCCAGGTAGAGATGTCAGAGAGACAGTTGATGAGACGAGCTTGAACAGAGGGAGAGAGAGAGGGAGTAGAGAGATAGAGTTGAGTGTCATCAGCATAGAGGTGGTATTGGAAGCCATGGGAGGCAATGAGTTTGCCTAAGGATGAGGTATAGATCGAGAAGAGGGTCAAGGACAAAGCCTTGGGGAACACCAACCGAGAGGGAGGAGGAGGCGGAGTTGGAGAGAGACACATTAAAGGAGCGGTCAGAGAGAACTTCCTTCATTTAATGCTAGGCTTCATCTACAAGTGGTATACTGAAAGTTACAAATCTCTGGCCCTTTAGGTTTTTACATATTTTCATTTATAGAAATTCTATAAACTTTATACAATTAAATGTATACTTTATACAATGAAATTCTGCGCAAAAAGACAGTTAAGGTGTTGTGAAAAATTTTCATAGGTGACTTATGACGATAAATAAATGACCTGTAAAGAACTAATGTCATAGATTAGTTAGTGGAAAATACTAAAAAAAAGAGTAACCATGCACGGCAAATATGGTATGGTAATAAATTAAGTACATATGTTGTGTTAATTTTAATGTTACGTTACGCAATATAGATAATGAAGTGTAAATAATCCCCATGCTTTTTGGTGTTTAAGTTTTATTACACTGTATGTTGTTAAATGTGTTTTCTGTTGTAAGTTTAATTTATTTGTATGCTTTTTGACATTTAACTTTTGGTAAACTGGATGTTGTTAAATGTTTTCTGTAAGGTAAGTCCAGGGCCGGCCTTACCATTGGGCAGCTGCCCCAGGGCCCGCGCTTGGGGGGCCCCACGGGTTAAGGTTTGATTTTTTTAAAAAAATTGGCTTGGGTCAGGCAGGGGGGCAGCAGGAGTGAGGGAGAGGCAGAGGTCCCACCTCTCCCACACTCCATGCACCCCCTCCGCTGCAGCTGTCACAGTCTCAGTCAGGGGAAATGAGGGAGACAGAGGCAGAGGCCCCACCTATCCCTCATTTCCCCTGGCCAGGAGACTGACAGGTGGCGGGGGGGGCACCCACGGAGTGAGGGAGAGGCGGGGCCTCTGCTTCTTTCCTCACGTCCACCAGAAGTGAGGGAGAAGCAGGCAGAGGCCCTGCCTCTCCCTCATGCCGCTGGCCCCCTCCTCTGCCTGGCTGTTTCGGCCAGGGAAAATGAGGGAGAGGAGGGACCTCTGCCTCTATCTCCCTCATTTCTCCTGGCTGAGACTGTGACAGCTGCAGTGGAGGGAGGGCAGCGGAATGTCTGGTGATGGTAGGCAGTGTGGTGGCACATTTAATCTGCTTTGGTGCCCGGCCCACCTGAAGCTCCGAGCCCGGCGTGGGGCCCAGGCCAGAGGTGGCGGAGGTGGTGGTGGCAGCAGCAGCAGATCAGATAAGTGATCCAATTCAGAATCTGAATGGCTTCTCAGGCTTGGGAATGGGCAGAGGGGTGTGCCCCTCTGCCCATCCCCAAGCCCAGGCCCAGGCAGCACCCCCTGAGCCAGGGAGCGCTCCTCGGCGCTATAAACAAGACTTACCCACTTCAGAAACAGGGTTGCTACCTGTCCAGGTTTTTCACTCGGATAATCTGGGAATTTGGAATCTTCATTAGACATTCCAGGTGATCTTGATGCCTAATGTCCAAAAATTGGTGTTGAGAGGCATCATTTCTATTGAGTGCTATAGGCAGGGATCTGTGTTCGCTGCATTTGCGTCCCTGCCTATAGGCCTGTGCCTTATCTGTCCTATGCTGCTGTGGGGAGTCTGTTGTATGAGGTGTTTTAGACCTGTGAGGTGTCTGTTGTATAGGTTTTTTTTGGGTGTCTGTTCTGTGGGGTTCTACAGAGCTGTAGGGTCTCTCTTCCATGGAGTGTTATGGAATTGTGGTGCTTAGGAATACAAGCCTTTTAAAGCCCAGTTCCAGTGTTAGGCAATGGGCTATTTTCAATTTGCATAAGCTTACATAAACCAATGCATGAAAACTAGCACTGCATAGTATTCTACCTTACTCAGAAGACACTTCAGATGAACAAATAGTTTGCTTTAGGAATAGGCCAGACTGCAGCAAATTTAGATTGTTATGTAAAAACCCCAAGGAGTGATTGTGGCAGAGTGCTGTAGGCGAGTTGTCGGGGTGCTGAACCTTTTCTATCCTGGGGGCCACTTTGAGAATTAGTAAAAGCTCTGAGGGCCACATACATGTTGGGGACAGGGGTGCTTAAGGTGTGTACTCAAAAAAAGAAGGGCCCAGGTCAAGGATCTTTGCTATGGATCTGACCCCTATCCTCGTGTGCATGACCTCACCCCTGCTCGCTTACCCTAACCTAAGCGCACGTTTTCAGTGGTTGGAGGTGGGAACTGGATCCAGGGGTCAGTTCCAGGCACTGGAAAGGGGCCACATAAAAACTTGCCGTGGGCCACATTTGGCCCCTGGGCCTTAGGCTCCCCACTCCTGTGCTAGAGTCAGGCATATCAGCACCCTGTCCTATTAGAAAGTAGGTGTTTGTTTGTTGATTTATTTGTTATATTTTTATATAGATTTCAACCTAAAAACCAATACAACTACATCGGGACAGCAAGGAGACAGCAGGGCCTGGGTTGAATGAAAATGACAAATACAGCTGGGTGTCATCAGCATATTGATGAAAATGAACCCCCCCCAGCTGCGCATGACTTCCCCAAGCGGCTTCATGTACACGTTAACCAGGAGAGGGGACAAAATAGAAGGCTGCGGGACCCCACACGGGAGGCGACGAAGTACAGTACTCTAGCACCACCCGCTGAGGTATGAACGGAACCATTGCAAAACAGTCCCGTCCGTGCCCACTAGGTCCTGCAGGCGTGTCACCAGCAACTCATGGTTAATGGTATCAAAAGCTGCCGATAGATCTAACAGGCCCAGCATGGTCATACGACCCTTGTCCAATTCTACAAGGAAGTTGTCGACCAAGGCCACAAGCGCTGTCTCTGTGTCGTAACCTTGGCAAAAGCCAGATTGCATGGGATCAAGAAAATCGATGCCATCCAGATGCACCGGGAGCTGTCGAGCCACTACCCGTTCAATAACCTTCCCTAGAAAGGGGAGGTTAGAAACAGGTCGATAACTAGCCGGGGCATACAGAGGAGCGGGAAGCTGAAGCAAGCACTGAACCATGAGTGTGCCCAGGAGGGCTAACCCTGTGGCAAGGCAGGGACAAGACTGCTCCGGGTCTGAGCCCCGCAGAAGGGCCAGGACACTTAGGGGGTTTCCCGGAAGGTTGGCCCCAGTGAAGCTCAGGGGCCTGGCATTGCCTCTCTGGAACCCTGAGAAAGGCTAAAGCAAAGAACTGTGTTGGACTTTAAAGCAGCCCAGAGTAGGGGCTAGGACTCTGGACTGAGAGGTTCAGGGCACAAGGGCGTGAAGCTTTGTGGCCCAAGAAGGGCAGGGACTTTACAAGGCTGAGGGCCTGCAGGCCAGGAGTATTTATTTATTTATTTATTAGAAAAAATTGTAACCCGCACCTTCCTGCCAAGGCAGCTTGGGGCAGTGTGCATACAACTTTAATCAAATTAAAAATAACATTATAAAATAAAATAAAATCTTAAAAAACAACCAGAATGGAATCAATAACCCACCCCTCCAGCCCATGGGTAGCCCCACCTAGAGTGTGTTACAATAGTCCAGACGTGAGGTGATGAAAGCATGGATGATAGTGGCCAGGTCGGAGTCGAAGACATACGGCCGAAGCCGCCGCACCAGATGAAACTGACGAAACATGCTCCACACCACAGCCCCCACCTGAACATCCAGGCAGAGTTGGGAATTGAGGAGCACTCCTGGACTATGAAACTGGGGGACCATTGGGGGATGAACCCCATCAATGACATGGGACACCATACCCACTGCCTTAACCACTAGCATCACCTCCGTCTTGTCAGGATTCAGCTTTAGTCGGCTCACCCTCATACAGTTTTCCAAGGCCACCAGACACGAGGTAATCACCGAGACTGCCATGTCTTGGATGGAAAAGAGAGGTAGAGCTGGGTGTCATCAGCATATTGATGACACCGAACACCAATCTGTCTCATGACCTTGCCCAGTGGCTGCATATACATGTTGAACAGTAGAGAGGACAGAATAGAACCTTGCAGGACTCCACATTAGATGTCCTAGGGAGATGAAGAACAATTCCCGAGTACCACTTGCTGAGTTCTCCCAGCCAGGAAGGAGTGGATTCATTCAAGAACAATCTCCCAGCCCCGCAAGCGAGTCACCAACATCTCATGGTCAATGGTATCAAAGCAGCCAACAGATCTAACAGAATCAGCAGGATCGACTGATCCTGGTCCAATTCCCGGTGGAGGTCATCGACCAAAGCCAAAAGTGCAGTCTCAGTGCCATATCCTGGATGAAAACCAGACTGAAAGGGATCTAGAAAACTGATGAGGCCCAGATGCTCCTGCAGCTGCAGAGCCACAACATTTTCAATAACCTTCCTTAAAAAGGGAAAGTTAGAGATAGCTGCGAGGGAGTCAATGTCAAGTGTCAAGTGATGGTTTCTTGAACAGAGGCCGCACGACACTCTGTCCTCCTGAAGGGAGGCATTGACCACCCCCGCCAGCAACAGCCTCAGCATCTCCCGGCTGGGCTTGACCAGCCAGGATGGGCATGGGTCCAGTTTGCAAGAGGTGGCTCTGACCACCCCAAGAACACCCTCTGAATCAGTGGGCAACACCCACTGAAACTGATCCCATGAAACTAGACAGGATGGGATAGGAATGGGCGAACAGATCACGGTTCGGGTTCGGTCCAGTTTGGTTCGGTCCAGTTCGGTTCGCCGGTTCGGTTCGCCGGTTTGGTTCGTTCGCCATGTGTGGGTTCGGCCGTTCAGTTCGATTGTGTTCGGTTTGGACATTCTGAAAAAGTATCATGAGAGCCCGTGATCGCGCCAGAAACCGGAAATTCGAGTGCGTGCGGAACTTGTGTGGGTGAGAGCATGTGTTGTGGCTGGCTGGGTGTTAGTTTTTGATTTGTGTGTGTTTTTGCTCCGTGGTGTGTGTTGCTTTTGGTTTGGCTGGTTGGTGAGTGTTGGTGGGTGCTGTGTGTTCTGTGTTGGCTGTGTGTCTTTTAAAAAAAAAATGGAGAAGAAGGTGACCAGTGCCACCACCATTAAACACCGGGCCTGGGGGAAGGCCAAGGTGGTGGAGCCAGTGGTGGAGGAAGAGGTTCCTCCAGCCACTGCTGGACCTTTGGTGGTGGAGGAGGAGCCAGAGCCAGCGGGCACAGGAGGTGCTGCTGCAACCGCCACCAGGCTGTAAACTTTTTTTTTTACTTTGAGGACAAGAAACATAAGGCTCTATCCATTAGAGCGAACTCACTGGCGTGTGGGTGGGTGCATGGGTGGTGGGCATCAGTCAGGCACAAACAGTGGGCATCAGCGGGTAGCAGAGGATGTCTGCCACAGAGAGAGAGGGTACTGTAGTGTGGGGGGCTTTTCCAGCAGTCAGGCATGAGCACGCGCAGCACCCCCACCCAAACATGTGCCAGGCTAGCAAGGGTCTCCACTCTCCAGTTGCCATCCCATTCCCTACTCACCCCCAAATAAGGGCAGGATTTGCACGTGCCAGCCACCAGGGTCTTTCCAGTTGCCATCCATAGCGCCCCAAGGAAGGCAGGATTTGCACGTGCCAGCAAAGGTACTTCCAGTTGCCATCGCTACTAGCACCCAAAGAAGGGTAGGATTTGCATGTGCCAGCCAGCCAGGGTCTCCCCATTGCCATCCCTAGCACACCAAGAAGGGCAGGATTTGCACATGCCAGC
>QEPC01003278.1:2909506-2952984 GCA_003113815.1 Sphenodon punctatus
GCCTGCTGTTCAGGAACAGTGACTAGCTCAGAAGGTGCTGGGAAGGGGGGAGGCAGATAGTTTCATTTCTTGCAAGCCTCTCCACCCCTGGTGCCTGGAAGTCTGCTCCTCAGTGACTAGTACTACCCCTCCCTGTCACATTTGACCTTACAGCAAAACTTTTTTTGCCACCCGAACTCACCCGAACGCGATCCGAACTGACCGAACTGCAGTGTTCAGTCATTTCAACATTCAGAATTGAGTTCGGTTCAGCCAGTTCATGTTAGGAAGTTCGGTTCGGTTTGGTCATCCGAACAAGCTGAGTTCGGGCCGAACTCCGAACTTCCGAACCGCGTTTGCCCATCCCTACCATAGTCTAAACATAAATATTTCCCTTCAATTTTTCAGGTATGTTAGTATGCTTTATGCCTCTCAGTTTCCACTTCTAACATGATGTTTTTGATTGTTGGTCTAGCAGTCTGAGCATCTTTCAAGTTTCATGGTATGTTTTTCTGGCCAGGGGGGAGTTAATCCCCAACAACAGTGATCTATAGGAGCAGCCTGTGTGGGCAGCTAGAGGTGGAACAAGATCTTTATGTTGAGTGAATGACCCTACCAAGTGGGATCCTGTCCTCTGCCCAAGATGGGACAATGGTGTGGGTCCCCCTGCCGGGTGCTCTGGAGCTCACTGATATCAGGGTCCTTTGCTGTTTATTGTAGGGTAACCACCTGCACACATGTGCATGCACACATACAGAGGGATGCAGCTGCACCTCCTTACACACACAAAGAGGCTACACATAGAGGCTGCACTCCTCTGTTTGCTTGCTTGCTTTCCACCGAACTGTAGCAGTTGCCAGTTTTTTCCCTTTAAAAAGGTCCAAAAATTTTGAAACTCAAAGAACTAAAAAACCAAAATAGAAATAAGAAATACAAAATCTGTCCCTCTAGTCTTGTGCACATCCCTAGTTTTGACCTACACAGCTCCAGTGGGAAATGTTGAACCCCTGTTAAGGGCCTGGAACGGAGGAGAGGTCTGCTCCCAAATGAAAGCAGTCACACACCTCTTCCACACTGAATCACTGTCAGTGGATGAGGGACAGGGGTATGAGACTGTAGTAATCTGCCAGACGCATGCTTGGTCTCTTCCCAGCTAGAGATGTTCCTGGAAGACCAAGACCACCTGCAGAAATAGCCACAAACTCAGTGGAAGAATATCTTGCATATCTCCCAACAGTCCTGTCTAGGGCTGAAATGAGATTTTGCAAAAACCAGAATTCTCGTAAAATCCTGGTTCCTGATACCATCTGGGACTAATTGAGAGCCTCTAAGTATTCAACGGTGGGGTCGATCCCATGACCTGCGCAAACCGCACACATGTCCATAGTGGAGACATTGTGCCATGTGGAATCTGCACAGATTCTACGTGGATCCCGTGCAGAGGGGTTTGGGATTATTGCCAATGTCTCGATTGACATTTTGTTACTCAGTTTCCCAATAATTTGCTTAGTGAAATCCCATTTACCACTTTACCATTAATTTCAAATCCCAGAGGTAATATCCATGCAATACCGTATTTCTGCTATCTTCTCGACACTCCTTTTCCCCTTGTGCTTCCTTGTCATTCATTGACTGGTATGAAGATTCCTTTACAAATCTTCAGTCCAGATGCAAATTGGTCAAAGTAGAGGACCAATATACAACAACAATTGTGATTGGAGGCACTAGAATGGATGCACTGTTTCTTTAAATGGTGTTTGGGCAGGCAGAAATGAGGTTAAGAGGTGGGGGTGGGCTATTTGCACAGTGATTGGCTCAGAAATGCAGACACAATGAACAGACAGAAACCGATAAATGAAATGGTACCCTTAGCAATGCGGCAAGTGGTAAACGAATAATACATGGTAAACGGTAAATGGAAATTTGGTAAATCAGGACATTGGCCTCTTTTAGACAAGTGGGTCGCAATCGCGCAATCTGCTTGCGTGACTTTTGAAAATCTCACAGGCTGGGATTGCACAAGACATTTTGTGCATTAAAGCTGGTCGTGCGTTCTAAATACTCATCGGGGTATAGTTCATGGTTTCAAAAGAACGCACAACTGACTTTAACGCGTGAAATGTCTCGTGTAATCCCGGCCCACGGGATTTTCAAAAGTCGCGCGAGCGGATCGCGCCATCGCAACCCGCTTGTCTAAGAGTGGCCATTATCTCACAGTATTGTGAGAACTGAGAAATTGTATCAGTATCAGGAAATGGTTGGGAAATCGATCCCGGTTCCCGAGATGGCAAAATTACCTACAAGTAAGATTTTTGCTGCTTGTTTCAGCCCAAGTCCTGTCTTAGGTGGGGCTGCCAAACCTTTGTGGGGAAATCCCATGGTCTTGCCTTTGAAGGGCAATGTCCCACTTTTGGAGAAGGTCACAAATGGCTGCCAGCAGAACAGGGAGGTGCCTGCACGCAACTGCCATTAGAACGTCAGGGCCTGCACGTGTAACCACTTCCAAAGTGATGCACATGGTCTGAAATATCTGTGTCCACACACAACTTGGCATTGGTGTAACTAAATGGATTTTAAAAGTTAAACTGGCTTAACGTTCCTGTATAGACCATCCCTCACTTTCTATGTCCAACAAGTCCTGTGACAATCTGCTAGGTTTAGCAAATAGACTCTCACAACAATCCGCTCAATGTGAGCTAGGAAGTGGACTTTAGAACTGTCATTTCACAAAAAAATATGCTCGGAAAACATTTTCCTCAGTGTCTGTGTTTGTAAACGAGGACAGAGATGGAGACAAAGTAGTTCGGAACAGATTAGGGCTGAAACATGATTTTGCTAAAAAGGAAAATCTCATCAAAATTCCAGTTTCCAATACCATCTCAGCTGAATTGAGAACCTCTTGGTACTTGTAATGTCTCAACCAACATTTTGTTTCTTGATTTAGTGAATTTCTGCTTACCGGGATCCTGTGTTTACCGCTTTGCCATCCATTTCAAATCCTGAGAGGTAATATCCATGCAATACCGCATTTCTTGCACTCCATTTTCCCTTGTACTTTCTTGTCACTTATTGGCTGGTATGTTGAATTCGTTTACTAATGTGCAATCCAGTTACAGCTTGGTCAAAGCAAAGGGAACAACATAGAACAACAATTCTGCCTGGAGGCACTGAAGTGGAGGTTACAGAGCACTGGGGGGAGGTGAAATGGTGGGCTTATTTGCACAGTGATTGGCTTAGAAATGCAGAAACAACAAACCCAGAAGTAAAATGGTACCCTCGGCAATGCAGTAAGTGGAAATGAATGGTACACTATACATGGTAAACAGTAAGCGGAAAGTCTGTAAATCAGGATGGTATCTCATGGTAGTGTGAAAATTAAGAAATCACATTGGTATCCCATTGGTAATGGTTGCGAAATCAATCCTGGTTCCCAATACGGCAAAATTTCTTGTGAGCAGCAATTTAGCTGCTCGTCTCAGCCCTAGTTCAGATGATATCTTTTACTGAACCAACCAGTGATGGCTGGTGGACCTTCAGTAGGTGGGGGGCAGTGGGAGGAATGGTAGAAACAGGGGGTATGGATGGAAGGGAAGCCAGGGAGAAAGAGGGAGGCAAAAATAGAGGATATGGCAGGGGGAAGCAGGGAGGAGGGGAAGGAGGAGTAGAAATCGGGGAAGTGGCTTACGGTAAGGCAGGGAAGATGAGAGAGATTGAAATGGGAGGTGGGTGGACTTCAAGGCATTACCACAAGGATAGAGATTTATTTAATCAGTGATCCACTGATACGCTTGATTCACGTAGGTCAGACCCCCTTCCTACCAGCCTTGCCCTATCGGTTTCTAAGCATAAACATACAACTCTGTGGGTGTTAACACACAGGGTGGGAGCCGGCAGGAGCACAGGGTTACTCCCTGGAACCCCCACACTCGCAGTTGTCATGTGATGACTGCACAGACAAGCTAACATTCTCTCCCCCACTGTGGTCTGCCCTGCACTGCCCCCCTCTACCACTGAGGGTAAAAACAGATGTGCAAGTGGCAGGGCGGCTCCCCAGCCCGGAAAGGAAAATTGTGGTGGCCACTCTCCAGGTCAGTAAGCAGCACTAAGTAAACACGCCTGCCGCCAGGAGAGCTGTCCCACCGCCTGCATGGCCCACCCAGGAAGGAGTGGAAAGTGGCCCACCCTACACACTTCTCAGGCCGCTGCCACCCAAAGCCACACACCCCAAAGCCCGAAATATTAGGTCATGTGCTGCTCCTATGTTCAGTTCTTAAACACACAGCTTACTGGAGGTTGTCAGGAAGGTGCGCAGGAATTGAACAGAGACACAAAACATTACAAAGCTGCAAGCCACATACAATTAAACCAGCCATGGGGCCTCTCAGTTGCCTCCTCCCTGTCATTTCACCCAGAACGCCATCATTCCAGCTGCTCCCAGTGGCTTCTTCCCTGACATTTCTCCCAGATCCCTTTATTCTTGCCATTCTTAATTGCCTCCTTCCTGTCATTCCACTCAACCTTCCCACTCCTCTTCATTCCAGTCACTCCATGTAGCCTCTTACCTTTCATTCCACCCAGTCCCTCATCTTGTCAGGCGCTCCTAGTCTTGTCATTCCAACCAGTCCCCTGACATTCTAGCCACACCCAGTGTGCTGGAGTGGTTGGGTGGAATGATGGGGAGGAGGCCATCAGGAAAGGCCTTGTCATGCCACCCAGCCCCCTGTCTTCCAGCCTCCTCATTGGCATTCTACTCAGCTTCCTGTCGTTCCAGCCTCTCCTGGTGGCCTCCTTCCCTTCATTCCACCCATCCCATCATTCTAACTACTCCTGAATGACCCTAGCTGTCATTCCACCCAGAAACCCCTCCCCCCCGATATTCTAACCTCATCTGGTGGTGTCCTCCCTGTCATTCCAGCTGCTCTTGGTGGCCTCCTACTTGTCACCCAGCCCCATGTCTTTCCATCTCTTCCCCTTGGCTTTCTCACTGTTTTTGCATCTTTGTCTCTTTTAGTGCCCCCTTCATTCCCCCTTCTCCTTCTTTTGCATTCACACTCCCTTTATTTCAGAATAGCATTTCCACTGTATTGCTTAACTGCTATTAAGGGCTATTGATATTCACAAATCCCCATTACTTCCAACTGACATTCCTGTTGTCCCTACTGTTTACAATTGGCATTCGTTTTAGTATTCTCCCCCCCCCCCTCACTTTTGAGGAGGACTAAGGGCTAGACCTTCCTCAGACACCACTGTGACAGGATTTGGTCCTCTCTGCCCCAATCTAGGCTAGCTGGGACTCACTTTCCCCACTTACAGCTCCTACTTGGATCAGCTCTCCCCCAGAACTCTTCCAGCCCATAAGGTGACTCTCTTAGTCACCTTTGCCTCAAAATTTTCCAAAGCACAGAAGATACTTCATCAGGGTCATCTGAGTTTGTTGACTCTCCCCAAACTATGGGTGTCTTTAGACATAACGTCAACGGGTGTCTGAATGTGTGTTTTGACCTTGATCTGAACCCCGGTTTGGCCCTGTGTTCCCCATGTGGCGCTGCTTAGACACACAGCCCATTTGGGGGCAAATAGGTGTTTTGCTTTCCTCCCAACCTCAGCAAGCAAGCGCCGTCGCCTCGTTCCCCATGTTGTACCTGACATGCCGCGCGATATCATTAGATCCAACATTGGCCACGTGTTCAGCCAAAACACGCAAATTGTCCTGGTGATGCAATGGTGTTCACATTGCGTGTTCAATGGGGGGCCAAATTGGTGTTGGGATTGTTATGGTGCTTACTGCTTACACACAAAAGCCAAACGCGTGCCTAGGGGTTTTGACACCCGATCTTTGTTATGTCTAAAGATTTTTATTTTATTTATTTTATTTATTTAAAATTTATATCTCGCCCCTCCTGCCCATAGGGCAGCCCAGGGCAGCGAACAACATTCATTAAAATAATATAAAAAATTTAAAACAATTTAAAATACAGTATGTGGGGAAAAGCCCCCATCCCTATCCCCACCCCTCGCCAAAAGCCTGACGGAACAGCCAGGTCTTACATATACGCCGAAACAGCAGGAGAGTGGGAGCCAGCCGAGCCTTCTCCGGGAGCAAATTCCACAGCACAGGGGTGACCACCAAAAAAGATCTAACATCGGTGGCCAACCGCCTCACTCAGGGAACCTCCAAAAAGGCTCCCACGGACGATCTCAAGGGTCGCACGGGCACATGAGGAGTGAGGCGGTCCCGCAGATAAGCAGGGCCCAGGCCATGAAGGGCTTTAAAGGTTAAAACCAGCACCTTGAACCTGGCCCGGTGCTTTATAGGCAGCCAGTGCAGAGCCCGGAGCACTGGTGTCATGTGCTCCCTGCGACCCGCCCCCGTCAGGAGACGGGCCGCGGCATTCTGCACCAGCTGCAACCTCCGGACCAGCTTCTCGGGCAGCCCCACGTAGAGCGCGTTGCAGTAATCCAGCCTCGAGGTGATGAAGGCATGGATGACAGTGGCGAGGTCGGAGTCTGAGAGATACGGCCGAAGCCGCCGGACAAGATGTAACTGCCGAAACGCACTCCCCGCCACGGCCACAACCTGAGATTCCAAGCTGAGCCGCGAATCAAGGAGCACACCCAGACTCCGCACTTGAGACACCATGGGGGGGCGAACCCCCCCAACAAGAGGAGATTCAACCACCCCCAGGCTCCCCAAGCCCTCGCCCACCAACATCACCTCCGTCTTGTCAGGATTCAGTTGCAGATGGCTCAACCTCATCCAAGCCCCCACAGCTGACAGGCACTGGGAAAATAAGGAGACTGCATGGCCTGGGTCGGTGGAAAAGGAGAGGTAGAGCTGAGTGTCATCAGCATACTGATGACACTGCATGCCCTGAAACCCCCTCACGATCTCCCCTAACGGCTGCATATAGATGTTAAACAAGAGGGGGGACAGAATGGCACCCTGCGGGACTCCACACGTGAGGTCCCGGGGGGAAGACGTACACTCCCCCAAGACCACCCGGTGAGTTCTCCCGGCCAGGAATGAACGAAACCAGTCCAAGACCGTTCCGCCAATTCCAGCACGGTCCCGCAGGCGAGTCACCAACACCTCATGATCGACTGTGTCGAATGCAGCCGAAAGGTCTAGCAGGACCAGTAAGGTCTGACGACCCTGGTCCAACGCCAGACGGAGATCGTCAACCAAGGCCACCAATGCCGTCTCCGTACCATACCCAGGCCGAAACCCAGACTGGGAGGGATCAAGGAAACCGATGTGGTCCAGATGCTCCTGGAGCTGTCGTGCCACAGCCCGTTCAATAATCTTCCCTAAAAAGGGAAGATTAGAGACCGGCCGATAACTGGCAGGAGCATCAGCGTCAAGAGATGGTTTCTTGAGCAGGGGTCTAACCACAGCCTCTTTTAGGCAGTCAGGCACCCTGCCCTCCCGAAGGGAGGCACTAACCACCCCAGCCAACAATGGCCGTAACGTCTCCTGGCTGGCTTTCACCAGCCAGGACGGGCATGGATCTTGCTCACAAGTAGTGGCACGAACAGATCCCAACAAGGAATCCACATCGGCAGGCGACACCATCTGAAACCGATCCCACAAAACAGGACAGGACGGGGCATCCATAGCCCCAAGATGATCCTCTGCAATAACTGTGGTGCCGAAATCGTGGCGGATGCGAGCGATCTTATCTACAAAGTACTCGATAAACCGGTCACAGCGGTCACTGGATTGCTCCAGGTCCAGGTGGAGGCAGGCAGGACTGACCAAGCCTTTCACCACCCGGAAAAGCTCCACTGGACGTGACTTTGCAGATGCAATAAACCGCCACAGCATAGGCCTTTAAACTGCTCTTATGCTGCAATCGATCATACTGGTCGCAAGTCCGGCGCCACCATCACTCCAACCGCCTGCTCTCCCGCTTCAAACACTGCAGACCCTCAGTAAACCAAGGAGACCTGCGGGAGACTCGGGAGGGCAGCAGACGCCTGGGAGCCACCCTGTCAATGGTCTCGGCCAACAAGGTGTTCCAGAAGGCTACGAGATCATCGACAGAGCGGGTGTCAAGGTCCAGGGGAAAGATGCCCTGTGTCACCCCAAAGTTAGGAATTCACTTAACCACGTCAGCTTCGTTAAAAGACATTTATGATAAGAAACAAGTTTAATATATAATGCAAAATTGTGCTCAGAGGACAGTAAATCAAACACACATAATAGATAAATGCAAGTTTACCTTACTGTGAATTCTAAATTAGTCTAATCTTATGCAGTTGTAAGCTTACAAAGTCAATTGAATTCAGTCTTTAAACCTTTTCTCTCTCTCAGCCTTAATGGAAAAAACTGGGTGCAGTTTCTTGCTTCTGTTACAGTTGCAAAGTTTTCTCATAAGACTTTTATTTGTTAAATGCTAACTTTTAGGTGTTAATTAACTTTGACCGTCAGTCCTTTAGCCAGTGTATCCTGTCCTTTGAAGTGTATTTAATGCAGATTGCTATGTCTAGCTCTTTGGGTCCTATGTAAATGATTACAATCAGTGGATAATACACACAATGGATAGCCCTCTGCCTTATCAGCAAACATAAGGAAATGGGGAGTTAAAAGAGTTTCCTGTCCCATTCTCTAAGCTGTTGTAACTTTTATTCTGGTTTGTACACTATAAGGTTTTCATACAATTTCATATCATGGTTACACTCCTTTCTTAATATTGAATAATATGACACCAAACATGGCTATACAATACTAATACAGAGTAGTCTTTGTGAACATCTATGTAGGTTTCCTGATCTTTACCACAGACATGTGACAAGTCAGAGCTATCGACTGAGCAAAAGGACACACATACACACAGTGTGAGTATCATCACACAAGCCTTCTTCCCATAGAAAACCAGACTAAAAAAAGAGCATAATCATGGAATCCAGATATCCCAGACAAAAAGATGACTTACCAATCAGACTATCCACGGCATGCATGCCTTTGTGGAATTTCTTAGTTTTATTACAGCAGCCAAAGAGATACAATCTATCTCCCCCCCACCCCCGACTCTTATAAAGAAAAAAAGTTGCAATCCATTGTGCACAGCGTGTTTAGAAAGCAATTCCAAAAATAAATATGACCATCTCACAGTAAAATTATTTTTATGAGCCATGGAGAATTGTAATAATTGCTTAATTTATATTTCCATCAGGGTCGATCAATTAAGGAGAATCAGCTGTATTATCACCCCGGCAAAAACATCGCATCAGTCAGAAATGAGGCAAAGTCAGGGGGGTCTTGCTGTTAATCAGGTCACATTTCACTTCCTGTTGACATTTTTATTTCCCTTGCAGAAAAACATTTGATGCTAAGTCTCCGATTATGAGCACTATTCACCCCATGCAAATAGCTCTGAGGATTGGTTTTGCCGTTGGTGCAGCTGCCAGCAATGCAAACTGAAACAGATCTCAGCAAAGGTGCACTTGAAACAGGGCAGCTTCGATTAATAACCATTCAGTTCAATGAAAAATCCCAAATAGCTCCAAAATGACGGTCAGAATTTCAGTCAGCATTTTGAGAACAGGTTTCCATAGGGTGTGCTCTGCTGTGGTTTTGCTGAAAGCAGAGCTTCAAAACTTGCCATTTGGGATGCGAAATTTGTCACATCATGCCATGAGACTGCTTCTCCCACATTAAAGGGGAAGGGAGTTTGCTGGGGTGATTTACAGAGAAGAAGGGTCCCTTCCTCTCCCCCCACCCATCCTGTCCTGATGTGGGGAAGAGGCCAGAAGGGATTGGAAGGACATTAGCAGCTGGTAACAGCTGGGGGAAGCACATTCCTGGTTTTGCGGCCTTTGCCCACATAGAGAGCTGGGTGTGTGAGCCAATATTTAAACTGAAGGGATGCTAGAGGCTTCAGTGCATTCAGTGGCAGTGGCAGTGGAGAAGCAACCTTCCCTCCACCTAATGCTGTTAGACAACTAGCTGCACTAGTACAGAAAGGGGGCTTGGCTGCTCACCTCATCAGATAGGCTGGGAAGGAATTTTTCCTACTCTGACAAGTTAGCTGTAGTGAGGAGGGTTGTTTTTGCCTTATGCCTTTCCTGCAGCAGTCTCGTGGAGCGATAGTTAGTTCAGATGATCTGAATATTTATGTTTGGATGTCTGAGGACGTTCTCGGTTGCTGCCCCTATTTGGTGGAATTCCTTTCCCAGGGAGGTTTGCTTGAGCCCGATCGTGGATATCTTTCGGAGGCAGTGTAAAACTTTTTAATTGAAAGAGCATTTGGCAGGCAGGGATAAATAGGGTTGGTTGGGTTTCTGGGTAGGGCTGTGGGGTAGGATCGGAGTTTGAGGGGAGGGTATTTTTATTGTATGAATGTTAATGTTTTCAATTGTTTTTATGAATTGTAAGCCACCCTAAACCTTGTGGGAAGGGTGGTATAAACATTTGAAAAATAAATAAATAAAATGGGCTTGTAATTTGGGCCACAGCTGACAACCCTTCTTAACCATCCAGAAGAGGAATGGAGTGATGGCAACTGCAGTGAGAAGGAAACTTTCAAGACCACTGCGTTGATGGGCAACTCTGCCCAATGCTTGCCTGGAATGGGGTGGTACTGGTTGGCAGCCAGGTAGGTAAAAGGTTTAGTTCTCTGTGCTTGCCTAGCCAGTGGGACAGGTGGCCTTGTCTAGTATCCTCCCCACTCTAGGGAATGGGGGGTGATGAAAACCCAGCGTTGGAAGGAAGGGTCTAAGGTAGGCAACCCTGCCACCTGAACATGGGTGTCTAGGCTGACTGACTGGGCATCCCACATATGGTGCGTTCTGCACCAGACGTCAGACCCTCTGAAGTGCCATCTGCCCTGGTAAACAAGGCTTTGTCTTTTCAGTCCCTCTTAGGGTGTTTTTAAACAAGCAAGGCTGGGGGCGCGGGTGGTGTCCATGGCTGCTGACTGGCACAGCTGCAGAACAGCCACTCAGGTGGAGTGAGTGGGGAGGGATTGTAATGCAGTGGCTGCCACGGCAGCTGCCTCGCACTCCCCCTGCCATAGACCATGGGGAAGGGGGAAGTGCTGGCCTTTGAAATTGACATGTCCTAGGCGTGAGCGCTTGGGAACCGGGCTCCACAGCGCTCATGGCCAGTTCCTGTGACTTGCAAAGGCCGTGTCCCCCTTTACCCACAGTGCCTATGTGCAGGTGAACTTTCTGCTGGTGTGAGTGGTCACCCCCGTTCATATAGGTAGGGAATGTGTGGGTACCCATTGACGTGCACTTTTTTTCCTTGTCCCGGACAGCACACTATGGTTTCTCTGCAGTGCTCCATGACTGGCTATGTGTGGATGCTTCGTGGCTGACAGAAGCACACATTCCCCCATATCACCTTCAGAAGGGCAGTCAGATGAGTGACTCCTGGGTGGCCATGTATGGTAGCATCTCGTTTAAAAACTTCCTCTGCCCTTGGTCCTTGCACTGTGAGGGACTGTGAGCAGGGCCATGTCTGAAGTGACTGCAAAGCAGGTGACATGCAGTGGGTGCTCAAAGGGAAATCATTATTATAAGCAGAACAGTTAGGCTTGTGATTAGAGTGCTAGGCTTGGGTCTGGTCTTAATTTGCAATTCTCTGCAGACTCTTGTGTCACTTTGAGCATGTCATTTAGAGCCTGACTTTTAAAAGGAACTTAGGCACCTAAATTCTGTTGACTTTCATGTGTGTGCCTCAGTTCACCATCTGTAAAATGACCACAACCGTCTTCCTCTCA
The DNA here is from genome assembly GCA_003113815.1 of Sphenodon punctatus. Taxonomy (NCBI): domain Eukaryota; kingdom Metazoa; phylum Chordata; class Lepidosauria; order Sphenodontia; family Sphenodontidae; genus Sphenodon; species Sphenodon punctatus. Next base: position 2,921,212 of record QEPC01003278.1, read on the forward strand.
TCAGTCATTTTCAAAATATTTTTCCAGAATGGAGGCCCCTTCAATATCCCCAAGACCCCTTTTATAATGTGCAATGTTATACACAACACAAACAGCCTATTTTCCAAGCACACACACTTCCAGCAAGTACACTTCACACAAGAGTGTTTGCCTGCAGCTGGTTATGGTTAGAAGAAAGCATTTTTGTTCAAAAGATAAAGAATGATTAGACAACCTCCCTCCCTACACACCCCTCTGCAGCACCTTGTTTCTGGAGTTTATCAACGGTCAAGGGGAAAAGGTCATGGGAACCACTTATTAAAACCCTGCCAGCATGTAACTGAAAAACAAGACTTGACTATGAAAGGTTTTTGCTTGTACTTGCTGACAGGAGCCCAGCCCATAGGTAGGGGTGACATGGAGCAGGTGTGGTAGTTCGGTCCAGGGTCAGTACCTGTGACTGGCAACTATCCCTCCATCCATCTCTTCTAAGGAGGCAGGCCTGAGGCTGGGTCAGACTAAGTCCATGACCAGACCATCCGTCTTATTGACACCTGGTGCAGAAGGCTACTCGAGGTCTGAGGGCGCTTTTACACGAGCAGGTCACCTCACAATCAAGGTATTTCATTCGCGGCCTGAAAACAATGCGCGACCGCCTTCAATGTGCATGATCCCGGACTTCCATCTTGTCTAAACCTGCCTTGTGGGATTTTGAAATATCGCGCGAGCGGGTTGCGCCATGGTGACCCGCTCATGTAAAAGCAGCCTAAGTCAGCCTGAGTCAGCGGCAGCCAGAGTGTGAGACAATATCAGGAAGTGAGTCTCTGGACCTTTTTTAACGGGCTGCGGCTGGGGGAGTGGTCCCTGGGCACGCCACTGCAGGGTGCCGTGGGGGGGGGAATGCACATGGGCACACACCAATCCCCCCCACCTCCCCATGGATCCCTCCCGAATGGAGCAACCTGTATTTTTGCCAGTTGCTCCGCGCGGAGGGTGGGTAGGAATGCATGTTACGCAGGAGCGGTAGCAGCCTTACCCCAAATGGGGTAAGGCTGCCCAAGCTGTGGCTGCCCGTGTGAAGGAGCCCCTTCTGCCCCACTGTGCAGTGAGCTGTCGAGCAGGGGTTTGAGCAACGGGTGCTGTCACACATTGCGTGCTGCCGTATCACAGCTGGGGGCAGGATTCTGGTCAAGGCAGGGGAGGGCCGGGCGCCCACCTGTGTAGCTTGTGCCTCGGCCTGCTCTGGCCATGGTGGGGTATCTGACAGTGGCCTGGCCACCTGGCTGCCCCACAAGGCGGGGAGGGAGTTGATCATCTGCCCAGCCCCCGCGCTTGCCCATCAGTGTGGCAGCTGCGTTTGCACACCATGGGGCCGTGTGGAGATCAGATCGTGTGGCTGCACCCTTATATTCATTCTTCTGTGCATTCCCTGTCATTTGACACCACTACTCAAAGACAAAAGCAAAGACACCGGCCTCCCTATACAATATTCCTTCTGTGCATAAAGCTATTGAGTTAGCCCAGTGCTAGCTAACCACTTGTTTCCATTTTCATTTCACAAAGTTGCCTATCAACACAACTTCTGGCAGTTAGTAACTTTGCCATGTGTTGTGGCAATTCTTGAGTAGATGAACTACTTTGGCTACTACTACTAGTTTACTCCATCGGTAGTCAAAGGCCACAGGCTTGAGATCTCTTTCATCGTCTCAATATAAGAGCAGTGACAGGTTGAATATAAACAGGTTGCTTCAGGAATTTTCACTGGTATTTGTTCAGCATAACTATCTAGGTAGAGGCTGTAATTACGCAACAGTTTGCTCCTTTGCTCTTAGCCTGATCAGTGACTAGTGAGGAAAACCTAACAATAAATTACCAGTGCCCATTTCCAGGGGGACTGATATCAGAGCAGTACACAGCACACCCCTGATCAGTGCCCCTGGAAAGAGGGATTGATTACACACAGCTAAGAGGAGGCTTCCCTGCTCCCATCCCCACTCAAATAATTTATCGTGGGGTCCCAGATAACCTCTGCAGAGTGCCTCATGGATAGTAACACAGAGAGCAAGCTCCCCTCTCTGCAGAATGCGGAGTGAGGCAGGGAGCAGAAGTCAGCCAATGGACCAGAGGCTAGCAGCCTGGGGGTGAGGTAAGTCAGCCAGTGTCCTGGGGCAGCCCCAATATTTTTATTTTTTAAAAAATTCATTTTTCAAGAAATCTGGTGAGCTCTCGCACTGGGACCAAGATTTTGGCAAGATCTTGGTCCCAGTGTTTGACTTCGCAAGAATTTCTCTTACAATTTTTTTCAAATTCTCTTTTCAGCCTAAGATTCAGGAGGCTTGGTGGGAAGTGGGTATCGAGATGCATAGTGTGGGAGCGAATGCAGCAGCTGGCTGCCCCCCCCCCCCAGCCTCCAAGGACTCAACAACGGTGGCAGTGTGGTGAGTGAGCCCAACCCCAGGGGCATCGCTAGGCCTGGGCTTCACCCCCAATCTTTTCCCCAGAGTCTTGAATCCTGCACCATCTCACCTGATCAGCAACTTCCTGAACTCTCGGAGGACCAGAAGCGAGGAAGAGGACAGCCCCAGTGCCGCCAGCTCCTATGCTGCTGCCGCTGAGCTGTTAGTTGGTTTATGTTTGAGAAAACAGCAACTCATGATTTATATGCCAAATGTCTTCATTTTTAAGAGTTTGTCTCTTGACTGGGGAGGTGGGGTGGGGGGTTGACAGCACTGAGCTGCAGGTGGGGGGTCCCAACTTATAGCTTGGGAATTTGTGCCTTTGAAGAACACCACCACCGAAAGCAAGCCAGATGGGTTAATTCAGATTCAGGAGTAGAGTTTTATGTGTAGGCTACTAAAAAGCACCCGTAGGCTATGATTTGCTCAGAATGAATATTTGTACTTATTTACTTATTATTCTGAGCATTCATTGCAATGCATATTTTAAAGTTAAGTTTATAGATTGCTAAGGGCTCCCAGCCTGACTGAGAATTAAATCAGAGACAGTGAAATTCCTCCACTGTGAAAGCAGCCCAGTGATAATTTCAACAGGAAGTCTGTGTTTGTGTCTGTGTTGCCCGCCTTTCAAAGTTAGCATGGTGTGGGTTCTGGACAGCTCTCCTGTTCAATTTACACAGCAAAGACAAGGCCAGCACATAGCTAGGATGATCATAATTGAAAAAGCAAGTGATTGTTACGGATCAACTTCCAAACACTATGCCAGCCTAGTTCTGCCTCTGCCTGCTTCAAATACTGTAGTTTTACATGTTAACTATTTTAAAGAGATATCTTGAGAGTGGAGCAATGGACAAGGAATAAGGAGACTTGCAATATTATAATGATGACTTTGGGGAAGACACATAACTGCCTATCCATTAATCCTGCACCATCTCACCTGATCAGCAACTTTTTTGGGTATCTCTGCACCCTTCCTGAGCTCCAGGAGGACGAGAAGGAGGACAGCACCAGCTCCAATGCTGCAGCCACTGAGCTATGTGAAGGGAGAATCCCCCATTTCTTTTCCTGCTCTCCCCTCTTCTGGCTCTCTTCTATCCTCCTTCCCTTTAGCTTCCCTTGATGAGGTCACCTTCCTCCTCTCTTCTTCCAACCCTCCACCTGCCCCCTTGGCCCCATCCCCTCTCATCTCCTAACAGTGATTGCCACCCACTGCTGCGCCTTCTCTGATGCACTTCATCAATCTCCCCTTTCTGCTGGTTCCTTTCCAGCGACCTTCAAACATGCCACCGTCTCCCCTATCTGCAGGGTCGGCCTTAGAAACAGCGGGGTCCCGGGCAAAGACAAAATGTGGGGCCCCTTCAGCACTGCCCACTTTCTGATGCCCCGCCCACTTTCCACAGGTCCAACCACTTTTCCATGGCCCCACCCACTTTCTCCAGATCCACCTGCTTTCCGCTGGCCCCTCCCACCCACCCACCCTTACCTCTCTCACACATACACACACTACCCTCACACACATGCTCTCATTTCTCTCATACACACACATATTCAAACACATGCACTCATGCAAGCTCACACACATTTATTCAAGCTAACTCTCTAGTGTCTCTCACACACACACAGTCATTCAAACCAACTCACATGCAGTCACGCACACATACTCATTCAAACAATCATTCTCTCACACACAAGCTCTCATCTCTCTCACACATACACTCATTCAAACCAACTCACACGCAGTCATGCACACGCACTCATTCAAGAACGCACACACTTATTCAGAGTCAGACCAACTCTCTCTACTCTCTCACACCTACTCAAACCAACTCACGCAGTCACACACACACACAGACACTCATTCATACTCAAACACACACACACTTTCAAACTTACATGCTGCTCACATACACTCACTTTGGCCAGCCCCCCTGCCCGCACACACCTACCACTGACTGCTGCTGCCTTGCCTGCCGCACCACTACTACTAGAGGTTCCACACCGCCCACTGGCTGTGCACCACCGCGCCCATGCGAACACTGGAGCCAGCCATTTCCTATATCTGCCATGCTAGGACTATATTCCCCAGCATGCCAGATCCAGGAAATGGCTGCTCCCAACATGCACATGCGCGTGCCATGGACTACAGCAGGAGATTCAGCCGCAGGCAGCTACCTTACAGCAGCAGTGCCGGTGGGTGGTGCGGGCAAGCGGCGCTATGGGGCGAGCAGGAGCAGATGGACTGGCAGTGAGGCACCTAGATGGGCAGGTGGTTGGGGCAGTGGTAGCTCCTCCCCACTCCACCGCCCAGGCTGTCTGCTGCTGCCGAGGGCAGGGGCTCGGACAGGCTGGTGGTGAACCGGCTGGAAGAACTGGGTGCAGGTCAAGCAGCACGGGGGGGTCCTGGGATCAGGGTCTGGGGTGGCTGCCCCGGTTCGCCCTGTGGTAAGGCCGACCCTGCCTATCTGGAAAAACACTTTTCACCCCTCCAACCCCTTCAACCATAGCCCCATTTCGCTCCTGCCCTTTGCTTCCAAGCTCCTGGGCTGTCTACATACACTGCCTTGATTTCCTCTTCCAATTCCTCCCTTTTGGGGCTTCCACCCTGAGACTGCTGTTGCTAAAACCACCAGTGGAAGTTCAGACCATTCCAAAATGATGCAGACTCATAAATGATTGCAGTATGACATTTTGAAAGGCACTTACCTAATACAGGACGTTTTGTTACCTGGTGGCCTGCTTAAATGTTCCCAAGAAGGACTCCTGTCTTCTTTTATTTATCACATATTTTATATTGCTGTGTGTAGCCTGATCATCAATCTGCAAAACCATGGGCAACAGGCAGCCAGGTATGCACAAGCCTGTGCTGCAACAGTTTCTCTGATGACCTTAAGACTGAATGTAGCAAGTCTGTAGGGATGGGACTCCAGGGGGATTATTAGGTACTGGATTTATCGGTATCGGCAATACCGGATTTTTAACATTGTCGGTTTTCTTGGATTTTTAACATTGCAGCTATTATTAAATGGCGTTGATGTTAAAAATCTGGTTTTGCTGATACCGATATTATAGGTATTATTGGATTAATCAGATACCCCCCATTATCGGCATTATCGGATTAATCCAATACCGATAGTTCCACCCCTAGTGTCTGCACACAAAACAGAACTAAACAAGCAGAGGCAGGCAACCACAAGCTGCCCAGGTGCAGAAGCTGTTGGTTTGGACAGGACATATTACCACTGAGCTCACAGACACTTAATGCTACTGGCAGTGAAAGCTCTTGGGCAGGACACAGTGGCCATACAGGGATTGCAGTGGGTAACCTACTGAAAGCTCTGACTTCATCAGACTGGAGCCATTTTCTGAGAGCGTTCATATATTTTTCAACATAATTTCCCAATTTAAAAAGTAATTTTAGTTGCTGCTGCTACAGAAAAAGAGAGAACAAGATTGTAAGGAAGGCCTGCCACTGGCTGGCATTACCACTGGCTAGCCCTTGTGGAGCAGCACCAATTCAGCAACCTAAGTGACTCCAATTCTCTGCATGGAGGTGCCTACGAAAGAGAACCACAACACAGAGTAAAAAGAGATGTGTGGGTGGTGGGGCAGCTCCCCAGCCCAGGACAGGAAGGCACGACCACCACTCCCCAGGTCAGCGGGTGGCATGTAACAGGTATGTCTGTGACCCCTGGTGTTCAGAGAGCTGTCCTACCACCACCACCACCACAGGCAATGCAACAGATGGGGGGGGGGGGCAGCTCCGCCCCTGACCCGCTCTCAGCACCCTGCCATAACGGGCAGCCATAGTGTGGGCTTTGCCCTGCGGCAGGTCTAAACAGATGTGTTAGGCCACTTTGGTCCCCATTGGCCCATATGGGCAGCCCTTGGCCCAGAATAGGCAACTGGAATCTTTGGGAGGGCTCATTCCAGGCCAGCTGCTTACCCGCCTCGAGGCAGTAGCAGGCCCACATCTGATAGCAAGACAAAAGCTGTTTGGGTGAGTCCCCGGCCCAGGCAGGCCATAGTTTTTGCCCACAGTTTTTAGCGTGGGAAATAGCAAACTGAAGGGTTTGACCCAGGGTGTGAGGCAATTCTTTGCCAATGCAGAAAAAGCCATTGGGTCCAAAATATCTCAGTCTTCTTCTTTCTGGCAGAGCAGCTGGTTCCAAGGAGGGCAGCTGAAGTTCAACCAAACATCTGTATACAGAGAGCTCTTAAAAGCTATGGGGGAGCAGTCTGCCAAAGCCGACTTAAATGAGCAGCAGCCTCAAATATTGTAAGCTGATTTGGCTAGCAACGTTTCACACTTGATTAGGGAAGGATTTGTATGATTACACTATGTAGTAGGCTCAAAAGAGGAATGCCTTAATATCCACTCTTTTAGGGCCAAGTCCCATGATGACCTGAAAAAGAAGTCCACAGCACATGCTTTGAATTGGAGCTATCTGAGTTGGGCAGCAGTTCCAAGCATTCTGGGAGTGTTAACAAATACGTTTTGGCCAAATTATGTAGGTGATAGTTGGAGTCCTTGGGTGGCCCCAGAATCCACTGAGAGCTACATAGAGGAATATTGGCAACAGGATACTGATGCCAGTAACTAAAGAGAGGTTTGCAGGCTGTTACCCATTGAGCAGAGGAGAGGGGACCATCAATGTGACTGGCTGTAGAGAAGATGGTGAGTTCACAAGAACAGATGATCAGGGTTCCTGGTTTTCCATTTAGCACAGAAAACCAGAGGAAAAACCTGAAATTCTCATTTTATCAGAGAAAATGCGGAGTTCCCAGAGAAAAACACAGAATTCCAGCTTTTTCTGGGAAATTTCCGCCTGCAAAAACTCACTGGCTGCAGCGGAAATTTAAAGGAGGAAGAAGCTCTGTGGAGGTTCTGCTGTATGCCTGTGTCTGAGAGAAGAAATCTGGCACAAGAACAGAGCTGTGTCTGGCTTTTGGTGAGGCAGAGGTATGTTGGGGTCTGTGCTGGGGTAAGCAGGGAGGAGGGGGTTGGAGCGGCACCCCGACCCCCACCTGCAGAGGGGAAGACTTGGGCTCTATGCCAGGGCTGCCTGATGTGGGATATTGTTTTATTTTTTGTTATTTGTGTGGCAGTGACAACCAGTGCATCAAATTATCACAAAAAATGAATCATTTGCAATAAACACTTTTTAATGGCTGAAAACCACAGATTTTGATGTTTTTAATCAGAGAATTTAGGGATTTTTCCCCCCAGAGAATATCCAATTTTTTGACAGAGAAAACTAGGAACCCTACAGATGACACTCAAAATTCTGGAGGCAGAATCAAATCAAATTGCTTCTGAACTTTGGTAGACTTGGCATGAAGGATTCAGGAACATGAGGTCTTTACCACAGCAGCCATAGAGTCGAAGATCCAAGTTACAATACCAAAATCTTTATAGAGATTGGGCACAGGGTTCACACACAAACGCCTTACAACAGTGGTTCCCCAAGTGTAGTCTGCATGCTGGCCACCAGCGGTATAGGAGACTGGCTGTGACTACAGAAAAGTGGATTTGCATGGTTCCCACTAGCTTCCTCACAGCCAGCACATGTGTATTACACTCATCCCCTACCTCCCTGACCCAGAGAAGCCGCCTGCCTTCTGTGGATGTGGGTAGCCAACGATGGGTATGTGCTGGGCTGCAGCAGTCTCCCTCAGGGCACAGGAAAATCTTTGAAGGTTGGCAGTAGTCTGTTGTGCCAAAAGACTGAAAACCACTGCCCTACATGTTCCCCATTTATTAGGCAATTTTCACACGGAGAAACTAGTCTGGATTAGTTTTTATAAACTCCGGTGTTTATTAGTCCGCACTAACAGAGTGGTACCTTTTAGGCCACTTTTAAACGAGGTGCTTAAAAGCGCCTCCTGAGCCCCACGTTAAGAAGAAAGCCACGCGGGGAGTGCTTACATGCTACCCAGAAGTGACGTGCTGCCTGTTGGCGGCAGCAGTGGTAGCTGGAGATGCGGGCCTTTGAAGAAGTGTGTTCTGAAAGTCTGAAAAGTGAGGCTTTCAGAATCTAGTCTAGTCTAGACTACAATCTAGTTCGGACTAATTTCTAGCCTGGACTAGCTGTGCGAACAGAACATTGCAGTTAGTATGGTTCGTAGAGTCTGTGGCTGTATTTCAATCCCACACTGCTTTTCGGCCATCCTATCATGATATTTTCTGTGACTGAAATATCACTTCATGTGATCCTATGAATCATAGAGACATAAAATGCCTAGAGTCTTCCTAGGGAAAAGGCTCTGCCCAGAGTCTTTCCCCTGTTCCCTTTAATTCCATTCCCCTGTTCCTTTTAATCCAAGCCCAGACCTGATTTAGCATTTCTGCCTCCCACCCCTTGTTATAATCATAATCCTCCTAAAATGCAAATCGCCATGCCCTGGCTAGGGTTGCCACCTCTGCAATTTTTTAAGGAACATTTATGAAAAATACATGTTTTCTGTGACTGAAATATCACTTCATGTGATCCTACAAACCGTAGAGGCATAAAATGCCTAGAGCGTCTGTCAGGTCTTGCCGTTGGACTCTGTGGCAATAAGTACTGGACAGTCAACTAGTGCAGACTAATAAGCACTAGTAATTCAGATGGACATTAGTCCGGACTACTTTAAGAATGGTTCTTATAAAACCCAGTGATTGGGGTTTTATAACAGCCGTACTTATTTTTTAGTCCGGACTAATAAGAACCATTGACAGCGTTCAGACAGACAAACTAGTCCAGACTATATTCAATTAGTCCAGAATAACCATCCGTGTGAAAACGCCCTTAGTATACTCTGATTGCCAAGTTATAGTGCAAGCATAGCACCACTCAGCAAAGTACTGAAAATGAGCAGCATTGCCACTGAAATGATTTAATTCTATAATGCATCAAATGAAATAAACTATTGACAATGCAGACAATGGCTGCAGTGTGCCGGCTGCATCTCCCACCATGCCTGAACATGCCACACTTGATTGGGGCGAAGATCCCATTATACTCCCTACTCTGCCTGTCTGTGAAAACATCTCAAATTAGCATTTAAGAAATGCACAGTCCTGTCACAAGAGGACATTTCAGACCCTCAACCAGCCTACCATCACTATAACGAGGGTATGTTCAGAATGTGTATCATCCATAAGACACCATTAGACCGTCACCTTGTGCACTGAGGAAGCCAATGCGTTCCAGAGCTGTCCATTGCCTGGATTTCTTCAGGACATGCAGTAAGCACTCCTCTTCACAGCAAGAAACTGTTGAGTAAGGTCTTGGCTGCTCCTCATCCTTTTCCAAGTAGACAGAACACACAAGGTGCCATCAGTCATTATTAATTATCCACTGAAAAAAACCCTTTCAGGGTTAGGAGAAAAATTAAGATGCAGACAATTTCAGACAAGCAGATAAAAACAAGGAAATTGAAAGCTAAGGCGCACGTCTTAAGTTACATGCAGTTTGTAACTACAGTGGACACATTGTACACTGTTAGATATTGTACTTGCTTATAAGTTAGTCATAACGCACACATAGTTTGCCTTATTCTTTCATGGAAAATCTTCTTCTACGGGATATGGAAACACCAAAGCTGGGGACAGAAGAGGGTGACCTGCACCTTAATTTCTGTGCAATATGTTAGATATTGCACACTGTCCGTTTTTGTTCTTGTTATCATGTAACACTTTGTGTTGAAATTTTCATTTGGAGATGACAAGACAGGGTGCTCTGCTCCTTATTTTGTGGTTTTTTGTGTGTTTTTTTTAGTCATTTTTGTTTTTGGTGAGGATGAAAATTTGCCCAGGAGTCATCCTCATTCACCAGTGGTCAGTATTTTACTTGTAAGCAATGGCCATCATTGACACTAGTAGTGGAGGAAGGTGGCCATTGCGGTAAATGGGGGTGTCACTGTGACTGGATAGGGTGATAGTTAGGCTGGATGGGGTATGATGACATTAGAGCTAGTTGAGAGAGAGAGGCGTGGCACTAAGAGGGGTGGCATTGAATGGCATGGAATTAAGGTGCAGGTCACCCTCTTCTGTCCCCAGCTTTGGTGTTTCCATTTCCTGAAGATGATGATTTTGTGTGAAAGAATAAGGCAAACTGTGTATGCATTGTAGCTAACTTGTAAGCAAGTTCAATATCTGACAGTGTACAACGTGTTTACTGTTTACATACTGCATGTAAGCTAAGGCATGTGCCTTATCTTCCAATTTCCATGCTTTTATCTGCTTGTCTGAAATTGTCTGCACCCTAATTTTTCTCCTAACTCTGAAATGGGGGGGGTTTTGGTGAAATTTTCATGTTTTTTTAAAAGGACTTCTAAACAATGCGACAATGCATTTTGCTGTCTCATTATAATGAAGTGATATATAATCATCATTAGGGATGACTAATTTTGGAAAAAAATCATTTTTTTCCCTTGCAACCCTTGTTAAGCAGAATACTTTCTTAATTGTTCATATTGGTTGTGAACACTAACACAAAGGATTCTTGCTAACACTAAGGACTCTTCAATGGAGGCCTTCAAAAAGAGGCTTGAAAGACATCTCTCTGAGACATTGGGTGTTTAGGAGCAAGACTGGAGTGGGGGGTCCATGTCCTCTGAGTGCTACTGCTACCGAGCACCCACGTAAATGGAATGAGTGGGAAGGGATTCTAATGGGTGGCTCCACGCACTCCCGCCACCACCGACCAGCCCTGCAAACAACTTATACAGGCAGCCATTACCCATTTAAGAGTTCCTGGTAGGGCTGGGGGCAGGACTGGGAGACAGTGGGGCCCCAGACCTGTCTGCTGGCATGGGTGCGCATCTTGGTTCAAACGAGCCAGAGAAGCATGGGTACCTGTTTTGCTTTCCGCACATGGACACTCTGTTTTTTTCCTCCGGTGCCTCGTGAGTGGCCATGAATGGGTCATGACAGCCCGCGTGCACCCACACCACCTCTACATAAGTGGTCAGTTGAGTGGTTGATAGGTGGCCATGCGTGGTTGCATCTCTTTTAAGAACACCCACTGCAGCTGTAGACTAGACATCCTGCACTCAAGCAGGGAGTTGGATTAGCTGGAGGGTTTCTCCTCAGCTGCCCATGCCACGTGCGCCTCCAACTCATCCAATTGATTACTTCCTAGCATAAAAGACCTCACAATAGGAAGAGAAATCTGGGTGGGATAATAACTTGTCTGTGTTTGTGCTTGCCTACTCCGTGGGCTCACCTCCAGCACCTTATCTCTTGCCCATGCCCAGCCAATCCTCTGCTCCTTCTCCTCAGTCTTTGTCTAGCATTTTGTTCCAGCCTCTTTGGGCTGGCACCCTGGTTTATTTCTGGACCGTTCCTGGACTTGACTACTGTCCTTGGCATTCTCACCCATAGCCTGACACTCTGCTCTAACTGCTCCTTGGGTTTGACATCTGACTTGGCATCAGACCTAATCCTGCTCAACTCTACCATGAGCCTGATCTTTCCAACACTGTTCATGATCTAGTGCCTTACATAGTGGCACTTGATCAACGATCTCTGCCTTGTCAATGGACAGAGGGGAGGCATCCATTCTCATGCTTTAGAAGCTTTCGGTGTGGTTGGCAAGACGGTAACGCAGCTCCATCTGAAGGCGGTGAGTGGGGTGCACCAAAATGGTCCAAGTCCTTCATGGACGGATCTTCCCAAAGAGAAGTCATGGGAAACTGCTTTTCAGCCACCAGACTCCTGTCTTTCAGAGCCCCTAGATCCTCTCATTTGCCCATTATCTTCACGGAACCACTAGGCGGTCTGGGTTGAAGGCATGGACTGAAGTGCCTGCTGCAAGTGCAGATGCCACACTTGCTCTAGCTGTGCTTCACCACATACAACTCTATCATAGACTTCAGAATGGCCTAGTGCAGGAGTGGGGAACCCCAGGCCTCGGGGCTATATGTGGCCCACGGCAAGTTCATTTAATCACTAATTGCTCCAGATTATGTCATGATACTCTCCAACTCAGGCAGGCATTTGGGCACAGCTGCCTGACTATCTTCAAGGAGGCTGGTTTAAGTGCAAATAAATCTCTCTGTGCTGGAGTGTGAGCCGGGCATAACTTCTGTTTAGTTACATTTGCAAAGAAGAAGGAATTTTGTTTGGAAAACAGGGCTATGACATTATCTCCTCATTAATTAGGTCAAATAATAGGGCTGGGCTACACCAAGGATCGCAGAGGTCAGCTGAAAAGAGGGTCCCATAAAAAAGACCTAGCTGTCTGCAAGGCCATTGCCAAAGTTAGCTTCAAACACACACACACACACTCACTCAGTCATTCCCCCCTTCGCTTCCCTTCCCTCCCCTGCACATTCACTCAGTCACCCCCTCATACAAAGGAAGCATGCTTGGCCTTCATCCTCTTAGGAGGACCAGCACATTGAACCACAAGAACCAACCAACACAATAAGTCACAGTACAGCTCACACACACATACACCCAGTAGACCCTCCACACATTCACTGAGTCACTTCCCCAACCCCTGCCCTCCCCCTCATTCACTCAGTCATTCCCTCTCCCCCCTACACACACTCACTCCCCCCTCCCCTGGCACGCGCACACAAATGCACACACCCAGCACACTCCCACACATTCACTCAGTCATTCCCCCCCATTTACTTCCCCCCATTCATTCAGCCACTCCCTCCTCCCCCAGCACACCCACACAGCACGCCCATTCTATCTCTTATTCTCCCCACCCCCCACCCCCAGACTCACCAAATGCTAGCACCAGGCCACCACCAGAACCAGCCCTCCTTCGCCGCCACCAAGACCAGGACGCCGCCTCTGGGTTGTGTAAAAGGCCCGCGGCAGTGCGCACATGAGCACTGGGACCAGCACCATGTTTCTTATCTGGTATGCTGGGACTACATGTCCCAAATGCAACCAAAAACTGCAACTTTAGAACAAATAAACAATACATTTAAAGAACTATAAACCTCAATCAAGGATAAAGAGGACTTAACAAAGCAGTATAAGAAACAGTCTCAAAAGAGAGGCCAAAGGATAAAACTGAAGAGGTGAATCAAGTCCAGGTATAAACAAAAATATATTGTGAAGAAAATCTCCACTCTAAAGAAAAGGCATGGTTGACAGAGTTGATCTCCATTCTCCTCTTCTCAAGTGGACCCAATTTTGCTGTGTTTAAACACTTGTTCTTATGTAGTTATGCATAAGTGTTTCAACACAGTAAGATTCTGTGTCAACCATACCTCTGGAGATTTTCTTCACAATATATTTTGGTTTATACCTGGACTTGATTCACCTCTTCAGTTTTATCCTTTGGCCTCCCTTTTGAGACTGTTTCTTTATACTGCTTTTTTTTTTTTTTTCATTTGCTGTATTTTATTTTGTATTTATTGTACAGCCATTGGCTATCACAATGAGCACATATAAAATTTTGATATACATCACATCAAAACCACATACAAAATAAAACCAAAAATAAACCAATTGACATACATTACTATAAAGTCATAATAGTAAAAGTATATAAAAGGGTACTAACTGTACCCCAGTTGTAGCCTAGACTTCATGTCAGTACCTTATACCCTCTCAAACCCCCCCTCTATTTTCCATACAATGATAAGTTGGCACATTAACACCATCAATAATCATGCTTTCTACAGTAAAAATAAATATAGTGATAATACCAACCTTCAAAGCTTGCCCTTCCCAACATGTAACCCTACAAGTATCCCCCTGGTACTCAACCCCTTTAAAGATCTTCATTACACTCTAATATAGCGAGTGACTTAGACTCTCCGCCAAAGTCATCCCACCTCACTCCACATCATACCTAAGAAATCCTTTTAACACAGTAACAAGCTACAAACTCAGATAATTTAATAATTTTAAAAATAAGGAGCATTTACACAATTTGTTCCTTTCTGCTGTTTAATTAAAAAAACACTAAATAAAAATTGCATGACCTTCACTGTTATCTCCTTAGCTATATCGCTAAACAGCTTTATCAGGATGGCCTCTCTGGGCCGCCCAACCATCCCTTTAACCAGTGGGAATATCAATTTCTGGTGGGGATCCTTGTACTCTGGGCAATCCAGGACTATATGGTACAAGAACTCCACCTTGTTCAGAGGGCAGTGACAAAATCGATCGGCCAATGGTATCCCCAGATATCTCCCTGCCATTACTGCTGAGGGAAAGTAGTTTACCCAGGCCAGGAAAAAAAGCCTCCTTTTTTGCTTCGAGAGACCACAATCAAAATAAGCCCTTGGTTGATTACCTTCCGCCAACAGATACAGCTGTGGACCATGGACCGTACTGGTACTAAGCCTAGCCCATCTTTCCTGCCAACCCACATCTGCTAGCCTCCGGGCCACCAAAATCCTGGCCGCTTTATACCCACAAGGGGCCAAAGCCTCCAACTAGAATCCCAGCAACTGAAGTTTCCTTTCCACTCGCTGAACCCAACTATTGGGTTTTGAGTCTGCCAAGACCAAACACGACAGTGGGGCTGCTAGGCCAAAATGTAGTCTTAGCCAGTAGTTAAGCGCCCCTTTCCAAATCCTTTCCTCCACTGGGGTAACTCCACACTCAAGGTAAAGAGCTTGAATATTAACACCCAGGGGGGCCTGCAATAAGGAGCGCAAAAAGCCTGACTGTATACGCTCCAGCATCAACAGCCTATCAAGGGCCCATAAAAGGGCCCCATACAATAGCTGGGGAATGCATTTAAGCAAAAAACCCTTTATTGCAGGCCTTACCAGATTTCCCCCATGTGACCGAAAAAAACCCAGCAGAGTTTTAGACAGCTGCCTGCCTCGCGAGGCTGCAGTTGCTGCCTGCACTGCCCACTTACCTGTAGAATGCAAAAGAAGACCCAGGTACTTAAAGACCCTTACTTGCTCTAAATCATTGCTACCGATGTACCATCTATGGATTTTAACTTTATTTGAAAATACCATCACTTTAGTCTTTTGGTAATTTATCTCGATCATATTCCTCTGACAATACTTCTTTGTTTAGTCCTCTTTATTCTTGATTGAGATTTATAGTTCATTAAATTTATTGTTTATTTATTCTAAGATTGCAGTTTTTGGTTGCCTTTGTTACAATATATCTGCACCTTATACATCCACCCCCCTTTTTCCCCCTTGCGGGACTACATGTCCCAGCATGCTATACTAAGAAACATGGTGGCAGTCCCACCGTGCACGTGCATGTGGTGGCCATGTTTCCTGTCTGGCATGCTGGGATATGTAATCTCAGAATTCCAAATAGGGAACATGGTTCTGACACCAGTGCACACACGCGCACGCCGCCACAGACCCTTTAACCAGCCCAGAGGTGGCAGAGGCAGCGTCCTGGTGCTGCGCCGGCGGAGCTGGTACCGGTGACCATAAGTCCTTGTGGGTTGGGGGAGGAAATGTGGCCACATTGTTGTGGTAGCAGCAGTGCCGGCTGCACCAGCAGGGAACAAGTGGTGCGGGACTGGAGATAGAGGTAGGCAGAGAGGACCAAGAAGTGGCGAGGTAGGGAGGGGAAATTCAGACACAGGCAGTCGGGGGCACATGGGGGGGCATTAGTTTCTCCCCACCTTCACCCCCATAATGCTGCCAAGGCAGCTGGAACGGGAGGCAGCACACAGCCTAGACTAAAGACTGACTGAACATTCATTTCACAAGGAAAGGAAGTTGTGAATCTTGTACCCATTGGTTAAAATGGGTCCCAAAAGCCCCCAGAAGGGGTTAATTCACAGGTAGCATTTGGGCAAAACAATTCAAAGGCACCCCTCGGCCACAGCCTTGAATTTTAGAAAAGCTCTGGTGCCCCTTAGATATAAGTAGCAAACCACTACCCTTATCAGCTGTATTTGGTTGCCAACACAAAGAAAACTGTAATTCAGCCTCTGACTTGGAAGTGCCGTATCTCAGCCGTTTCCCAATGGATTTGGCTGAACATTGCACAGCTACAACCTCTCTCCATATTTTGTTGTGGGGAATCATTAGGAAATGGTAGCATAACCCACTGCTATTTTAAAAGGGATAGAATATTCATGCATTATAACGCTGCACTGCACCTTAATATACAGGCACTACTGTGCCTGTATAATTATTCTTAATTATTTGTATAGTGCCAGCAATGTGGCACTAAACAATCATGATTAGAGACAAGTCATCGCACTGAGGAGGGCTTACAATCTAGAATGGACAAGGTACAAGGAGAATGCTAGCCACTCCTTGAGGTCTGTGCCATGCATGTCACCATTATGTTTGAAGGTGTCCGTCATGCATACGCCACATGTTTGTCAACAGGATACAAATGCCAGTGACTAAGGACAGGTTTTCAGACAGTTTCCCATCAAGCAGAGGAGAGTGGACCATCAGTGTGACTGGCTGTAGAGAAGATGGTGAGTTCACAAGAACAGATGACACTTAGAATGCTGTAGGCACTTGCTTGGCACACTTTTCATGCCCGTATCCATCATGGATATAAAATGCATGGAAGTTGCTTGCACATCGCTAATGTTGTGGCTGGTAATGTGTCACACCCTGCACATGATGGAGGCCATCTGGGAAACCATAGAGGCACAACAGTTGGGCAGCTCCACTGCAGGGCTAAGCAATCAGGCTGCAGGGACCGAATAGATACATGATGCTGTTTATAAAGCACCCTTTCTTTTCTGTCTGTCGGACTGGAGGTGCTGCACAATGGTACTGCAAAAAGCAGCACAGTGAAAAACACTTTTTAAAGGAGGCGTGGGAGGGAGGTGATTCCTACATGGTTGAAGAGGCTAAAGCTGGAAACACTTTCTGGGAGAAGCAGAATTTGCCAGTGGTTTTTTTTTTAAAAAATGAGCAGAGAGCAATGGGCTGAGATGTATAATGCAGCACTAGGAGTGTCACCAGTCTCTGGGAAAGAGCTGGAAGGAGGGGTCTGCCACTAGTGGCACCAGCTTTTCTCCATGTTGCCACGCACACCAAATGATGCCACCAGACTCTTCATACTTTGGATTTGTTACAGTGGGCTAGCATTACATGTAATGTTACCCACAGAAGCAATCCTTTCTTTCATAGTGAGACTAAGAATTCGAATCATGGTCATCAGCCTCTCTGTGCATGGAGGGACGGCCTTAACAACATGGTGACTGCCCAGGGTGCTGCTATTTTCTCTACTTCTGGGGCCCCCACAGTGGCTTCCATTTTCCCCAGGGCCCCCAATCCCTTGGCCCCCAACATGACTACTTCTAGGGCCCTAAAGGGGTGGGGCCACAGAAGGAGGTGGAGTCTAAGGGGGCAGAGCCTAAAGGGGTAGAGCCACTAGGCTACCCCACATTTTATCTTTGCCCTGGCTCTGCCTCTGTGTGTGGCACAAAATGGGTGGTGGCTGGTTTCCTTCCTTCCTTGCTCTCTGAGACGGAGGCACGTGTGTAGCTAGCAGCCAGCCACCATCAGAGCATAAATCCCAGAGATGCTCACAAGCCCAGACCTCCTAAATGCTAGCATTCTCATCTCAGTTGAACCTCTAAGCAGGGCAGCTCAATCTCTGGTGTTTTGGTTGTCATTCTGATGCGCTTCCTTTGAGTCAAACAGATGTGACTTTTCCCTTGGCATGGCTGACTCTGCATGGATTGGAGACGACGCACTGGGCGAGACATTTTCTTAACAAGGCCATGACCGGGTTTACTTTTACTGTTTTCTTTATGACATCATTTCTCCTGGCAGATGTGTGTGACTGTAAAGGTGTAGCAAAAGAAGCTGCCCCACCCAAGAAAGAATGACATGTTTAGGGAGAGACCTGACATCGACAAAGAGCAGCAGTCCTTTTTTTATTCACAACCTATGAACCAAGCCTCATGCTGGTGGTCTCCACTTCCTGCTAGCTCTCCAGCAGCAGCACACCAGGCCCCAGCTGGCAACAGCTAATTGCAATCAGCAGGTGAGAAAAGCTTCGTCTTGAAAATGGCATTATTTCCAGCTCTGGAAAACATTCTGGAATAAGCAGAGAATCTGGGAAGGGGGAGAGAGGTGTTTAAACCTGGACACACTGACGAGCATTAGCTGAGAAAGAAAACTCACACACTTTTGCTGGAAATTACAAGGAAGCAATTTAGCATTAATTCAGCACCCTGCCTCTTTTATTTCTAGATTTAACCTAACATGTTTAGAAATATCTCTAAGATTTCATTATTGCAAAGCTCCAAGCATTTTGAAGCATCCTGCTGGGGGCTGAGGAATGTTATAGGATACTGTCTCTTTACCCCTGGGTCATCAGTTCAGATGCAGCTCAGATCTTTATCATCTGACAGCTGTCTGGTGGTCTGAAATAAGCTGATACTCTCAGTCCATTTCCTAGCAGACAGGTTTCCATGTTACCATTGGAACTAATTGGGAATCTCAGGATAGAGAGCAAGGATTAAACCATCTTCCTTCTTACTGCTAGAGATGGTCCCTGCAGGTCAAGGCTGAGCCACATAAGCTGGGAAGCTCGAAAAGCTGAAATCCCAGCTGAGTCTACTCTGTTGGCAAATTTAAGAGGACTTCAGTTTTGTGGGCTGTAAATGTTGCATCTTGACAGGTACTCGGCTGTCACACATAAGACAAACAGAAATAGAGAGGGATGGACATTTTGCCAGCACTAAATTTTTAAAAGGTACATTTTTTACAATGTGAAACTCAGGGACCCTCTGTAACTTTCTTTCTTTCTTTGAGAGGGAGGTTGAGAAAATTGTATCGGTTTATTAGAAGAGTCCAGCCTTTCAGCAAAACTACAAGCAACCTTGATCACAGTCCAACCTGTAGCTATGGCTTGGGTAAGACAGTGAGCCTGTGGCGCTGGTCAGGAGGTGAGCCAGGCATGAGATAGAAGGGGGAAATTACCAGCTGCAAACAAGAAACTTAGGCTGGTGCCCCCGGCCCCTTCAAAATGTTTTGCCTGCATGGTCCCATTTTGAGACTTAAAAATAATCCAGTGACCCCAGGCAACAAAGGCAGGCAAAGTATATCAAATCAGTCAAGATCATGACCCCATCCACAAATGGCATGATCTCACTTGGGGCCACTCACAATCTACTAGATTGAGAGCCTCTGTTTTAGGGTGTATCTCCCTTGCTGCATAAGAGTGATGCTCCCCAGCAGCCTGTTCATTAGACAGTTTGGACCCCTTGTCCAGGGCTGTGATCTTCCGGTGGTGGCAGCAAGGGACACGCCTCAGTGCCACTACTAGAAGGCCAGGCTGAGGCTGCTATAATTCATGTTCCCATAATCTCTGGGGAACAAAAGCCCTCACTATCTAATCAGTGCAGGCTGGATGGAGTGCTTCTACTCTGATTGGCTGGGAACAGGAGCAGACCAGTTTGTTCAGAAGCAGAAACACCCCACACCCACACTGCTGGGCCCAGGCTGGGTCTTGCATTGTAGGACAAGAGGCGGGAGAATGGCACAAATGTTTTGCCCATAGCAGCACACACCTATGGGGATTTTTAGACAAATGTCTCCCCACCGATTACTAGGGTTGCCATATATGCACATTTTTAGAGGGCACTTATGAGAAATACAGGTTGCAGGGCTGCACTGGAGCCAATGCAGCCCTGCAACCTGTATTTCTCATAAGTGCCCTCTAAAAATGTGCATATATGGCAACCTTACACATCACCCACACATCATGCATGTTGCAGGGCTGCATCGGTGCCCTATAAAGCCCTGCAACATGCATGATGGGTGGGAGATGGTGGGTAATGGGTGAGGAGGTGCTTGTCTAAAAACTTCCTAAGGCTCACACAGGTATGCTGGATGCATCTGCTTAGGATAAAAACACCAGACAACTGATATCAGTAGCAAATACATTGGCCATATTTTAATTGGTGTGAAACAGCACAGTTCCTTTGAAGTCAATGAAGGTAAGTCAGTTTATATCAGCTGAAAATCTGTCCTGTTAAATAGGTTCATGAGGCAGTTAGTTTGGCCGGACCAGTATGACAGTTTGGGGCAACCTCAACTTCTTGTTTTCTAGCAGATACCCAAATTCAGATGCCTTTTGGCGGTGGTGCGTGTGTGTGTGTGTGTGTGTGTGTGTAGCTAGGTTGGAGTGAGCGGGGCCTTGGTGCGGAAAGTGGAATGGCCCCACAAGCGTGCCCCTCCCAGTGGCAGGTGACACCGCTGCATCGGGGAGTGTGGGGCCACCCAGCTTGTGGGCCCCAGTGCAGCTGCACGTCCTGTCACTATGATAGCTTTCCTCTTGCATTTTGGTCAAAATAATTACTTGCCTTAAACTTGTCCCAAAACAATGCTGCAGAAACCGACATTCATGAAGCTGTGTTGTAGAAAAGGAGAAGATCATAAAATCCAAACAATTTCTCCGACGAAAGCTTGCGGAGTTGCTGCCAGAGATGGATTTATTTTCAGGCAACTAAGGAGAGCACAAGCATGATATGAGGGGGAGAAAGGATTCATGAATGCTCTCAGAGCATCGTTTATCCAATTACAGTGAAGGGCAGGAAAATGCAAACAAATGTGAACTTCACCATGCTGTTTGGGTAACATTTGAGAACTTTAGCTCCTATGTACAAAGGTGTTAACTATGCATACAGCCGTTGCAGGAGAGTGGCATGTCATGCAGGAGAAATGAAATAAACCTTCCCATCAGGAGAGCAAGAGAAGGAGGAGGGCTGAAAGTCAATGCTTATTATAACAAAGGGCACCATAACACAGAATCATTTGACAGCTTTTGGGTGTGAAAAGAAGGCAGGGCCAGGCCCTTGGGTTATGTGGGGACCAAAATAATAGTAATAATAATTAATAATAATTTTAATCAATTAATAATTTTATACTAATATTCAAAGGCTTGAATAAACTCATTTTGTTTGAGATGCAGATATTTATTGGAATATGTGGATGACTATCTGAAAATGCTTATATATCCACTAATAAAAAAAATCTAGTATGTGTTTCATCTCTTCTTATCCTCCATTGTTGATTTTCTTGGGAGTAAGGGCCAGCCTCAGAGCTGGCCCAGTCAACAACTAGCATAGTCCCTAGATCATCTTCAGAGTACGACTAGGTCATATTTCCTCTAGTCACCGTGGAAACTAGAATCAAGAAGTTCCAGCCCACTGTATTAATTAACAGACGTGACAACAATCCACACCAGGTAGGTGTTGAGCCAAATTCGGAATGTACAATGTCACCCAAAGTCACAGGGGACAATGGACAAACTCTCACATGAGAGTTTGACCTTACCACAGTGAGTTCCTTTTATGTCAGTATGTCTAAAAAGGTGACTGCATCTCAGTGCATCCCAGACTCAGCAAGCTATCCAGCCATCCTCAGTGGGCTGGTTTCTGGAATGCTGGTGAAGCAAACTGTATGGCTAACCCCAAGAAAACCAAAAGGCCCAACTGGAGTGTCCCGTGAAAAAGGAAGGGGGCACCATAGTGCTGACAATCCAATGAGCCCCCACTGTGGCCACTTGCACACGTGATGTGTGTTCCTGTGATGGCATTTCTCCCAAGTCACCGCTTGTGGGAGAAATGTTTAGGTACCCTTTTCAGCGTTGTGTGTTTACCGCATTCTGTTGTCCCCCGTGACTTTGGGTGACATCGCACATTCCGGATTTGGATTTAGACGGGTTCATGCGCACACCATAAATCTCGCATGTTTCAATAACCAATCTGTGCCCACGTTCCATATCTCGCTGACTGCAAGTGATGTTAAGAGGCCCTTTTCACATGAGATGCCCCCACCCATCTCCACGCAGTTTCGCTGCGTGGAGATGGGTGGAGACATCCATGTGAACACCACAGGGGATGGGTGCGGGTGCATGCGCGCTCCTGCGCTACACCCACCTACACTCCTCCACCCATCATCCACGCATGGAGCAATGGCCTCCAATGCCCGATGCTCCATGGGTGGAGATGGGTGGAGGTGGGTGTACGTCTATTCCCACGGGTGCACGCCCACCTCCACCCACCACGACTGCACACCCATCCCCCTACCCATCGCAGTCCATTTAAAAACAGCTATAGTTATGTGCATTCTATTTACAATTCACGTAAGTAAATGATCATGGCAGTGTACGGGTGGGATTTAACAATCTGGTAATGCAGGATTACAGTGATTGGGAAATTCCATTATGAACATGGGAAAACACATGTATACGTGCAGTAAACTTGCGGGAAACATAAACAGATGTGAAAAATCAGCACATGTGCAAGCAGCCTCTATCTCAAGCAGAAGATGACTGCAGCAGAGAGGAGTCTGAGCCTTTTTTGTCAAGAGGAAGGTTGTGGGGTTGTCCATAAAGTATGTCACCCAAGGGGGGAGGGAGTAGCACATGACAAGGGTGAGGGAAGGGCAACTGGTCACAATGTTAGATCATAACCATAGGTTTGATTTTCTGGCACACTCATTCAGCATGTGGGTATTTATGTAGGTACACGCACATTTACTTGTTTTCTTCTCTCACCCGCTATACTTACTACGATGAATCATTTCTATAGTGCTACTGGGCACACGCAGCACTTCACGGTCACAGATTTTTGAGGACAGGTTCCCACCCAGTGGGCTTATGATCTAAGACTGCTTTTAGACGTGCATGGGGCACTTGCGGTGTGAAATCACACGGCACGTAAAAATCCCATGGGCAAGGTTTAGATAAGACTTCTCGCACATTATAGCCAGTCGCGCATTCGTTTAAAACCATGGACTAAATACCTTGGTATTTACCACAAAGCCTGTTGTTGACTTTCTTTTGCTCCCAGGTTCACCCTTCTCTCTCTGCATACTGTACAGATCTAATACACACACACACACATGCACACACATGCGCGCACACACACACACACACACACACAGAGGCAGCCACCCAAAAGGCTGCATGGACTGCTGGCTCAACTCTGATTCCTGATTCTCTAGGAAGAGGAGTCCCTAAAGTTTGGGGGGCGGGGGGTGTAAGAAGGACTTGAGACTCCTGATACAGATCAGAGAGGACTGTGGAAAAGGGGAAATAACAAAAAATGGCTGACTGAGTTTTGGAAGGTATTGGAGAATTTTTTGATACTTATCTTTCAATTATATTTCTGTTTGAAAAGATATTTGTTATATATCATAAATGGGGTTCTACGTAATTAAAAGTGGAACATGATTTGAGTGACATCCTTTTTGAAGGGTGTCTGTAGTAGCGTGACAAAATGCAACAAGGAGGGAGAGGGAAATAAAAATGGCAAAAAGCAGGATATATTTTATGAACAGCCCCTGTGGAATCTTGCCAAAATAGGCCCCGATCCTAGAGCCTGCAGGTCCTGCGTGAAGCCGCATGTGTGCAGCAGGACCCATGCGCATTGAATTAGCGGCACATTGCACTGCACACACGCGGCTTGCACATAGAAATCCGCAGGCTATAGGATGGCGGCACTAGGGTAATTTCAGACGTTACAGGATCACAATCAACCACCCTGCATCACAGTGGATTCAGGGTGGTGGCTGTGATCGCATGAACGTCTGTTTGAGCCCTGCCAGACGTTCACCACGGTTAATTCCTGGTGGGGTTCAAAGCTAACCATGATTCTGGAGGTGAGGCCAGCCTCACCTCCAGAATCGTGGTTAGCTGAACCACGATCAGGAATGGGGCAAAAGTAAGGTCTGTTACCTTGCCCCGTTCCTGACCGTGGTCCAGGAGCCTGATTGGCCGCTGCGCCCGTTCGTCTCCCTGAGGGTGGGCGGCTGGTGGAGTGTGGGGGGGGGGCAGGGCTGAGCAGCCGCACGTCGCACCGTGCAACCCCGCCCCCTCCCTGATTCCCCTCTGCGATCAGGCCGGCACGTCTAAAGGACGGCTGGTCTGATCATGGATTAGGATCCGAGACGGATCCCGGTCTAAGGTTCACGTCACATCTGAATTACCCCTAAAGTTTCAGATGAAATTGACTAACCCCTGCATTCCCATTCATACGGATATGTGTCTGAACTAATCACTCAAACCATTTTGAGATTTGCTCTTCTTTCCTACTTCTTCATTACAGTAAAACATACCATTTAACTAAACAATGGTCAAATTTTACTGGAGGAAAGACACTCAGTGAATGACACTTTCCAATACATGAAGCATCATCCTCACAACCACACAGCTAGCAACGTTCCTCCATTAGGCAACTTTAATCTTTCATTAACACCTAGGTGCATAGATAAAAGGAGAGGTTAGTGGTTAGATAATGCATAGAAACCTAGAGTTTGTTTGGTATCTAAATTACTCAAGCACAATTAAACAGTAAAGTCAGGAGAACCTACTGTGTAAGTGCAGCGTCGCTATAATTAAGGACAGAGAAATTTGGATATACTCTTGCTCTTGCCATTTTCTCTTGGATTTAGTGCCAGTCTGGTGCTGGCTACCTTGAGCTCAGTGCTGGGCTCAAACTATCCCGGCGTTCACACACCCTGTTTGGATTTCCAGTCTAGTATCCAATACTGTCCCAGTTACTCAGTACTTAGCTTGGGCTAAACTAGGCAAGTGAGAGGCAGTAGACTAAGTTCAAACACTAATAATAGGACATGTTTTCTAGCTCTAGGTTAGATCCCAGCTAAGGTGATTTATGAATGGATGGGAAGCAGTTAACTTGACAAAGTTAGGTGGGAAGGGCAAAGTTGGGTTAAGCAGGGTCCTAGAGATGCCAAGGCAGTACAATTTGAGGTCTGTGTAAACAACTATAGCTTAGAGAGAGTGTCACGCCACTGTGCCAAATGGGGTGCAGTTAGCCAAATTGTGTAAAAAGCAGATGGATAAATGAATGAAGTAGCATTGTATATGCAGGCAGCCTGGCCTCCCACTGCAAGGGAAAACCAAATCTTACTACTATGCATTATACCAGCCAATACAAAGCTAAGCTTATGTTAAAGCCAACAGCTTAATCCGCTCCTGAAAAGTTGCTTTTGTCACCCATTCTCCAACGTATTTTCTATCTTACAACTTCTCAGCTGGAAAAAGCACAAGATGAAGAAAATTAAATCATCTGTTAGTAGGGCAGTCATCATTACCTTCTAGACTACAGACACGATCCACCAACCACTTACTCCAGAGTAGTCGCACTGAAGCCCAAATAAGTGGTTGGTGGATCAGGACCTATGTTTATAAAATATAAATCAAGCTGCTGTTTAAAAAGTGGCTATCAAAATGATCTAAGGGTGACAATGAGAAACCCTGAGAAACATGAGAATGGCTAAAGGTTAAGTGTGAATTCCAAAATCATCCCAAACTCACCTATACTTTGGATTACACTGTAGTCAAACCACATTCATCAAGAAGTTCACTAAAACTCACCAAGTTCAAGAATGAGAGTGGGGAGTCAACAGCAGGAAATGGATCAATCCATTATGATCTATTGGGTACTTCTCCAAGGTGACCAAGAGTGGTCACTGTTGGAGACAGGATACTGGGCTTGAAGGACTTTGGGTCTGACTCAGTATGGCACGTCTCATGTTCTTAATTTTGGCCTCATTACTGAGAAACATTATTGATGACTATAGGTATTTTCAGACGTGACGGGGCGGCTTTCACCCCATCAAGGAATCACCCATTTGATCCCCTGCCGGAATCCCACCGTCACGGCCAGCAGGCGTGCTGGTCGATCCTGGTGGGGAATCTGAGGGGGGGGGATGGGGAAGCATGGCGCAACGTGCAGCCGCACAGCCCCGCCCCCCCCCACGCTCCCCCGGCCGGCTGCCCTCCGGGAGATGGGCGGGAGCAGCGGCCAATCCAGCCGCTGTGTCCGATTCTGACCCATGGTCCGGGCTGTGGTTCAGCTAACCACACTTTCGGCCATGGTCCCCAGACGAGGGCCGAACGCGTGGTTATTTTGATTTCCGCCGGAGGTTCACTGTGGTGAACCTCTGGCGGGACTCAAACAGATGTTACGGGATCATTCCCCACCAAAGGGTATTGTCTGTGGTTGAGCCTGATCTCGTAACGTCTGAAAATACCCTATGTATCAATCAGATTTAGGATTGTTTTCAGCTCAAATGACAGGAGAACCAGGTGAAGAAGAGTTTCCTTGAAGATTGTGACTTTGTTCAGATGTGAAAAACTTATAGAGAAATGCAAACTGAAACTAAATAAGAGGTCTGTGTGGAGTCTGGTTGAAAACCAGTCATTCCACTGGAACCTTCTATGGAATTCCCATGGAATCTCTCTATTGATTACAATGGACTTTGTATTAGAACAATGTATCTCAGCCAAACAAAGCCATTGAGTCTCATGCCAGTCTCACTGGAAACACAACTAAGCATTATCATTTCTTCTATGACCCAAAAGAAGGAAAATCCATACAAATCCAATTTGCCTTTCTTCAAGTAAACAGAGCAAAATTCAGACCTGGCATGAGTGTGCAACGCTTTTCCAAACAGAGACCATTCCTTCCTTATTTGATTTTGGCCCAGATGTCTGAAATAAAGGGTACATTTTAAAGGATTAGCAATCATAAACATTCAAAATTCAGCCCTGAAGTCATGAGATTTTGAAAAAATAAATAAATCTTTTCTGTTCTTCATAGTTTCCTTTTGTTTTCTGAGCTGCTAGATGTCATTTAAGTCATGTCTTCAAACTTTTCTTTTAAACCTTTTTTCTTTATATCAAAGCAGAGATTTTCAGGTAATTACATAATTCCAGGAACTGGATTTTAGTGAAAACCAGTAACTATTACAAGACTTACAGTATCATTCATGACAGTTGGAACCAGTACATCTTTATGTACAGGAATGGTTTGCTTCTGTTCTTAGTACTGCTATGTCGCTTCTTGGGAAAAGGTTTATGACTATATGATGTGTTCATACAGCAATTCTGGATAAAGTATGATTAGAAACACTGACATTATAGAAGGAGAGACCTTTTGCAACTTTTATTGGGAAGCCATTTTATACACTTATTTCTCTTTTCACTTTAAAAACTGTAATAAAAAACCAATCAAACAAACAAACAAAACCCAACTAATCCACAAGTTAGTGTAAAATTTAAGAAAAGGATGCAATTAATGAATGAGCAAGGTTACAATCAGTCAGCAAACTACAGGTGTGAAAAGCCCAGTTTTTTTTAACTTAGATTCAATGCCCAATTAATTCTAACCCAGAAAGCGCACACACTCACCCCTCCCTGTGTCCTTAATTCCTTACCGAGAATAATACATGGCACCCCCTGTGATTGTGCAGTCTACTCCGATGTGGATCCAGCTCTTTTTGTCATTGAGATCCCATTGGCGTGGAGGGAGAAGGAGTACTGTTGGCAGGGCAGTCCATGAATAAAGCTGAAATGAAAACATGAATGTAAGAAGCAGCACTGCTATAAAACATAGGCTTACAGAGGAACCCCAGCCTATGAAAAGCCTGCTGCAATTTGGCAGCCCCGCTCAACACATGCAGCCTACGAATAAATTAAAAATAACATCTGTGTAATGTCTAGGCCTGCAATGAAGGGAGGCCAGGTCCTTAAAGGGGATGTTAGGTTTGACTGAACATCAAAAATTAACTAGAATAACATTTACTTTTTTCTAATGGCTGAGTCAGTGTTTGTCCATCGAACATTCCTAGGTTAGTGGGGGGTAGGGTTGCCACCTTATATATATATATATATTTCCAGGCCACTTATGAAAAATACATGTTACAGGGCCTGCATTGGTGCCATAGAATGCCAATGCAGGCCCTGCAATGTGTATTTTTCATAAGTGACCTGGAAAAATATACATATGGTGGCAACTCTAGTGGGGGCCCATATCGCCTAGGGGCCCAGCTTCCCTGGATCAATCACTGACGATTGAAGCGGCCTGCCTTTTACATCAGCAAAATTACTCAGCAAGTTTTTTTTTTAAATAAATAAATAAATAAAATGGTTCCATTACATTTGGATTTTCCACTGATATTTTCATTTCTAAGGAAAATTTCAGCCCAGTTCTAGTTCTCAACCTTTGGGGCATAATTCTCAATGGGGTTAGAAACAGGACACAGGATACTGTTAAATGGGAGGGAGGGTTTCAGCAGAGAGTAGGGTGGCCATACCTCCCCTTTAAAAGAGGATGCTTATGAAAAATACACGTTGCAGGGATGCACTGGTTCCAGTGCAACCCTGCAGCATGTATTTTTCATAAGTGTCCTCTTTTAAAGGGGAGGTATGGCCACCCTAGCAGAGGGTGCTGGAACTGTCCCAGTGTGGAAAAGGCTGCCAGCAGCTTCTTGACTCACAATAGCTTTCTCAAGGCTGCCACTGCATCCTGTTTCACACTCTTTCTTTCAGAACAACCAAAGAAAAACAACCAAAGGCATTTTGCAGCATTACGAAGTACCACAAGCACGTAAAGGGCCCAAACTCACAGATACATGGCAGGACAAAAGGGAGACAGGGTTTAAAAACAAATGGCTGTATCCTTAAGAAGAACAAACCTTGAGTTGCATAATGGTATATTAGGGATGGGCGAACAGATCGCCGTTTGGCTTCGGCCGTTCAGTTCGGCTGCGTTCGGTTTGGCTGCGTTCGGTTCGGCCGTTCGGTTCGTTCGCTGGGTTTGGGTTCGGCCGTTCAGTTCAGCCGTTCGGTTCGGGTTCGGCTGTTCAGGAAATGTTTTTATATGGGTTTTTTGTTTGTTTTTTATATGATTTTTTGGTTTTTTATTTGTTTTTTTGGTTTTTATATGGGTTTTTTTATTTAAATTTTTGATCTAATATTATATCTATCTATCTACACTAAATCTAACTGCTATTAACTATGCTAAATGCTATGAACTAAATGGATTATCTAATAAGTGCACAGACCTACTCCTACAAACACTAAAACTAAATCACTAACGCTATCTCTATCACTAAGCTAACTCCTACATCTATCTATCTATCTATCTATCTATCTATCTATCTATCTATCTATCTATCTATGGGATGGGGGGGGAATCACAAACAACACAAGGTTTCAGTTTAAGGTTTAAGTTTCATTTCAGTACAAAACTGAAATGAAACTTAAAGCAATCTAATAATCCTACTCTAAATGAAAAAACAGGGGAAGGGAAAGGAATCTGGGATGGAATATATGGGAGAGGGAAAGGATTCAATGGAGGGGGGAGGGAGGAAGGAAGATTGAACACAGGGAGAGGTAAAAATAAAAAATAACACCTAAATCTATCTATTTAAGCTAAATAAATGAATGAGAATATGAGGGTAAATGGGTTGAATGGGTGAAATGGGAGGTGGATGGCTGGATTGGGGAGCTGGGAAATACTGGGAGAGGGAGCCTTCTGAAACGCCTGCTGTTCAGGAACAGTGACTAGCTCAGAAGGTGTTGGGAAGTGGGGAGGCAGATAGTTTTGTTTCTTGCAAGCCTC
The DNA here is from genome assembly GCA_003113815.1 of Sphenodon punctatus. Taxonomy (NCBI): domain Eukaryota; kingdom Metazoa; phylum Chordata; class Lepidosauria; order Sphenodontia; family Sphenodontidae; genus Sphenodon; species Sphenodon punctatus. The sequence continues at coordinate 2,950,955 of QEPC01003278.1, forward strand.
CCCACACCTGGTGCCTGGAAGTCTGCTCCTCAGCTGACTACCACTCCCTGTCACATTTGACCTTCCAGTGACCCTTTTTTTGCCACCCGAACTCACCCAAACGCGATCTGAACTGACCGATCTGTTTGGTCATTTCCACGTTCGGAATTGAGTTCAGTTTGGTCAGTTCGGTAGGAGTTGCAGCGGTAGCTATTTCTGGCAGAAACAGCATTTCCGCAATTAGTGGTACAGCGTGACAGAGACTTTCATTCTGCTAGTTTCATTCCACTACTTCCACAGGCTTCACAAATAGCAGAAACATGGCATTTTTGCTACTTCCGCCATTCTGCCAGCACCATGAAACAGCAGTTTTCCAACAGTTTCTGACAATTCCGCAATTTTTCCGATAGTTTCCGAACTTGCAGAATGCTGGTGGAATTAGCGGAATGTCGGCAGAAAAGCCTCGGTGTGGCGCGGGCAATTCCGAAATGGCGGAATGGAATCGTGGCGTGGTAAAAGCTGCTTCCGCTTCAGCCCTGTCCAGCAGCCTCTTTTCAAGGAAGAGCCAGGGAAGGAACGAAGCTTACGCTTAATACATGCTCCCACTGACACACCATGTCTTACTATAGTTTAATAGATTGCTTGCTTTCCAGCCTTATCATCCAATACCACCTTAACACCTGCTGTTGTTACACCAGGTTACCATTAGTGACTGATACTGCCAGCTGATGACATTAACCCTCTCACAGCCAAATCAGATAAATCTCTTTCTGAAGCATCCTCAGTACAATCACCATCTCTCGGGGGATATCAATCACTATTACTTTCAAGTTTGCCTTTGCATAGGGGAAAGTATAATAAGTGTATTATGTCACAAGGAGACAGTGGAGAAAATCAGCTGTCCTTCAGGACTGAATCAGCAGCAGTTTGTTTTACCCCGAGTGACTGACAGCTCTTGCCCTCTGGCATTGTTATAATTTATTCCACAGTCTCATCCACGTGCCTCACTCTGCGAGTGTTACAAATCACGTTCCTGTATGGAACCAATTAGATTGCTATATTTAGCACAGCAGTCTATAGCCCAGCATTTCTTTTTTTAGCTTCTCCTCACACAAGTAAAGATCCTTCAAATTGGAAAAGCGTCAGAATCAAAATAGCTCCCCCTCCCTACTGGTATCTCGGAAACAGTCACTTCTTACTGTCGGCAACAAGTTAGATTAGAACTGCAAAGCTGCCATCAAACGCTTTTGGAGCAGGTGGAATAAGGAAGCCATAGCGGTATAACTCTGGAGTGATCGGAGAGGAAGATTAGAGTGTGGACCCTCTGTCCATAGAGGACATCCACTTGTTAAAGCAAGGGTGGGGAAACCCAGGCCTGGGGGTGAAATGCAGCCTGTGACTAGTTTTTATTTAACCCCTTTCCAGTGCCTGGATCTGGCCTCTGGGTCTAGTTCCTACCCCAAGTACTGAAAGACAGTTCAAGCTAAGGTAGCAGAGACGAGGGCATGTACACAAGGATAAGGACAGAGCCAGGATACAGATTAGGACTACAAGAGGCAGCAATTGCTGCTCATGAGAAATTTTGCCATATCGGGAACCAGGATCAATTAACTGACTATTTCCCAATACCAAAGCAATTTCTTAATTCTTGCAATACCACCTCAATTTATTGACTTTTCATTTACCATGTACCATTCATTTACTGCTTGCCACGTTGCTGAAGGTACTGTTTTACTTCTGAGTTTCTGGTTTCTGCATTTCTGAGCCAATCACTAGGGGTGGGACCCCGGGCCCATTACCGGCTACCGGATTTACCAGTTACCGGTTCCACGAAAACCGGATTCCCGGATTAAATCCGGTATACCGGTACCGGATTTATTCCATTGGTTTCAATGGGGCGCTCTGTCCCCATTGAAACCAATGGAATAAATTCCTCCCCCTCCCCCTCCCCCTCCCAGGCTGCGCGGGTGGAAGGGGGGACACCCCCCACCCACCCTGCCCAGCCTGGCTTTTTGTTTTAAAAAAGAAAAGACTAAGAGTAAGACGGCGAG